>JAEIHA010000002.1:0-316842 GCA_018904595.1 Zaprionus indianus | reverse complement strand
TATTATGTTATCTGCCTAACAACATTTATAAAACATTTAATCAGCAACACCACAAACAAACTTACAAGATCAAATTAAAACAAAAATAATGTATGGCAAGACCAATAAGTAAATTGAAAGATAAAAACTATGAAATTATTAGAACAAAAACAACATATTTGTTAAGAAAATATTAAGTTCAATAAAGTGAACGTTATTAATTATAGATATAAGAAAATAGTATGATTGTGGAACGCAAGCTCCTTTTGAATAGGAATAAATTATGAATTTCAGTATCACCAAGATGACGTGCTAAATTATTTTGATTTTTCCTGGATAGACATGGCAACATAAACTAGTAGTCGTCCGTTTCTTTTAGGTATCTTCGGATACATAATTTTTATGAAGATTATGGTAGGGTGGGTAAAGACCGCGAGTGTCGATTAACATCTCACACCTCGCCAAACATTTATATTGCAGCAGTGCTGTTAAGTTATTTGCCTCCTTGTACATTTTAGTATTCTAGCCCCAATTCTTTTCTTGGTGTATGTTTGGTGAAGTTCATCTTCACTTGTAGTTTCAGCAGGAAATTTAAAAGGTATGTAGATGTGGTTGTTGGAAGGTTGCAAGAACCCTCCCAAGCCCAAGAGCTAAGGCACCAGTAGGATTCCGTCCGCTTCCATCCGCAATCCGAATGTATGCGTGTAAGTCGCCAGTGTATTTGCAGTCTTCTTGGCCTCAATTGTACTGAGCATAACGACCCAGACTTCTCACGAGGCACATCGAACGTTACAGAAGTAGGCAGGAAGGCAGGGACAATTGTAAATTAAGAAACCAGTGTGAGCAGAAGCATAGTAAGAGAAAATAAAAACTACGTGTACCGATTTAACAAAATGAAACCGAACCCGCAGTGATTATTAAAAACCCAGGAATTTAATTCTTCCCCAGTGTATCCGTGAGTGTGTCGTGTACGTGTGTGCCGTGTGTGTGTGTATTAACAGTGGTGCTTTCTGGTATGCCGGTGCTACGGTGACCAGTGAGCGACTCTGGGAATACACACTCACCGTCCGTGTCGTGAGTGAACAAGTGGGTGCGTGAGCGTGTGCCCTAACAGGTTGCGGTGGTGGAACACACCATTTGAGTGACTTGTGGGAGCATAGGCACAAGTACCTGCGGTCACGGGCGTTCCGCATGGCCAACGATCGACCGTGAGCGGCGTCGTAAGTGGACGATAGCTGGCGAGCAGGGTGCGTGTGGTGGAATACGTGGTGTGGTGGAATACGCCCTAGAGCGACTTGTGGGAGTGCTACCGAAAGCGCCTGCGGCCGCGGACGTTCCTGGCGATAAGTCGCCGGCAAGGGACGCGTGACACGCGACATACACAGGTGAGCCCCAAGAAAACCACGAGGTGGTAACACCCACTAACACGTGGCCAGCGAGTATGTGTTCACGACGTGGACCACGTGCATCTCATATACCCTGTAAATATCTCAGCAGGGCATGACCTGCTAGTAGAACCTCTTACTAAAAGTCTTGTTAGTCTTAGTATTTATAAATTTTCTGTAAAGACCCTGGCGAGACTGAGATATGTACCCCAGCCTGTGAAAACGTCCTTACAGATGGCGCCCGAGCAGAGACTACTAAGGTTAGACATTTAGTTTGAGGAATTACCATTAATAAGATATAAGACTCGCTGTCGAATATTTAAAGGCAATTGAGATCGGGCAGGCAAAGAGTGAACATCGCAACACTCCGCAAGTCCTACAAGAAACCTCGTGTCAAGAAATCTCGCCGGAGATTTGAAACAGTCAACTAGTCCACGTGACAAGAAGTGACTCCGAGGGTGTCATCCCTATCCTGAGTTTCGAGGCCCGACGAGCAGCGAGTCTGCGAGGAGCACTGTCAGTCGTCACACACAACCCGTTCCGGCGCCAAACGCCACGTTTTCGGTCAACGCTGGAAGCAGCGAAGCGGGCCACAAATGGATAGCCCCGTACGAGTTAGCCGACCGTGTCCGGAAATGGGGCGTAGCCTTTAATGACGACGCAACCGATCCTTGGGGATTTATAGAGCAGCTGGAGGATCGATGTGCAACAACTACCACAAGCTGTTGCAGGCAAGGCCGAGGATTGATTTAGAGTCAACACTCTCTACCAAGTCACCTGGGAAGAGTTAAAGCAGGAGTTCATCGATTTCTTCCTTCCTCCGCGCTATTTTCAACGACTCGAGGACGACATCAGGAGGCGAACTCAACGCGGAGGTGAACGCTTCCGCGACTACGCACTGTCGCTGTGCCTGATGATGCGGCGAGCGAAGTAGACCAAGGAACAAGAGCTGGACAGGATCTATGACAACATGATGCCGGAGTACCAGTTGTTCACCCGTCGTCATGAGTTTGGAACGCCGGCACAGCTGGATAAACTCGTGATTACCTACGAGACGACCAAGGAGTTGCAGCGACAAGGGGCAAACCATTCGGCTCAACGAAGGAAAGACGGACAATAACGACGACTGGACCGGCAACAACAGCAGCTTCCCCGCAAGCGACAACACTCAGAGCCACCAAGAGCGATGCACAGCGAGTGTGCCATAGCTGCGCACAACCCGGGCACATGCAGGCGGACTGCCGGAATAACCCCGTGTTATTCTGTGGGGATTCTGCGGGCGACACGGTGTGCGCACAGTGGACTGCTGTCGGCGGACCACGTCGGGAAATGCTGCGCGTCTTCAGCCGAGAGGGAACAGCTTGGAGTCGCCGCACCGCAGTTCCCAGGAATAGCACCTCTCAGGTGCAGTAATGGCCGTGTCGTTGCGCATGTCAGGATCGAGGAGCTGGTGACGGATGCCACGATCGACACGGGGGCCACATGCAGCTTCATCAGTGAGCGTATGGCCGCAAGGCTGAGTACACCGGAGAACGAGCGAGCAGCCCTGATCCGCATCAAACTAGCGGATGGAACATCGAGAGACGTGACACAAGCCCTACGAGTGAGGATTCAGCTCAGACAGAAGGAGACGACAGTGGGCGAGGCGAGGTGCGTCAACAGGAATCAACGGGGTCACTAAGCGAGCGAGGCGAGGTGCACCATCAAGGCGACTAATCGGCTACGCCGTAGGATACGGGCCACGACTAGCCACGTGGGGCCTCGAGGCACAAGGAGCAAGTGTGGCTACAGACGAAGAACAGGTGGAGGCCTTTCTACAGTCTGAGCTAGCCCAGTTCGATGGTTTGATGGGGGTGTCATCCATCGCGGAGCACACCATCACCATGCGGTATGAGTACCCTATCAAGCAGAAGATCATCAATGAGCAAGTTGATGAACTTCTGCGAGATGGAAGAATCGAGCCATCCAGAAGCCCATAAAGTGCACCCATTGTACTCGTTAGGAAAAAGACGGGAGAGATGCGCATGTGTTTGGATTATCGCCAACTCAACGCGAAATCCATTCCTGACGCCTACCACGGATCAACCACATCATAGAGAAACTCAAGGACGCGAAATATATATCCACGCTGGACTTAAAGAGCGGGTATTGGCAAATACTCATGGCCCGGAACAGCAGAGAATACACCGCGTTCACAGTACCGGGCAGAGGATTTTTTCATTGGAAGGTGATGCCATGTGGATTGCACTCGGCCCCGGCTAAATTTTAACGCGCACTGGTTGGAGTCATCGGGCCGGATATGGAACCACTCGCGTTCGCATATCTCGATGATATTATCGTGGTGAGGCCTTCCCTGCAGGAGCATATGAACAACCAGCGAGAGGTGTTCCGGCGGCTCCGAAACGCGAACTTGCGCCTGAATAAGGCCAAATGCAGCTTCTTCACGAAAAGCACTATCTACCTCGGGCATCAGGAGATGTCTAGGTATCGTGTCCTTGTACCGGGGATTTGTGTCAAACTTCGCCACCCTGGTACAACCCATGTCAACGTTGTTGAAGAAGGGCCGCAAATGGGTGTGCAACGAGGACCAGCAGCGAGCGTTCGAGGCGTTGAAGACGAGTCTCACGCAAGCGCCAGTCCTAGCCTGCCCAGACTTTGCCGAGCGCTTCACACTGCAGACGGATGCCACGCCTCTCAGGCGCCGAAAGCCGCTATTCGACTACGGAGAAGGAGTCCATTGTGTGGGCGATAAGGAAGCTGTGATGCTACCTTGAGGGCTACGAGTTCGACGTAGTCACGGACCACTTAGAATTGAAGTGGCTAAATAGCATCGAGAACCCGACGGGAATGATTGCGCGCTGGGCGTTAGAGCTTCAACAGTTCCGAGACCAGAACATCGTGGCTGACGCTTTGTCCAGACAGCCTTTGAAGACCCTGCAACAAGTCACCCAGGAAGACGCACCCTGTGCGTGGATAACTTGGATGCTGGCGCTGAATAAAAAGGAACCCGAGAAGTACCCGGAATACCTGAGGGAGAACGACCAGCTATATCGACGAGGAGGATTCAGACCGGACGAAGAAGACTACACGCCTTGGAAGTTGTGCGTGCCGAAACCACAACGCCAACGTGTGCTCGGCGAATGTCACGACCAACCCACCGCCGGACACCAGGGACTGCGGAAATCTCTCAATCGGATTCGTCAGCGGTATTTCTGGCCGGGTCTCTTCCGGGACGTAGAACGATACGTACGGAAATGCGAGATCTGCCAGAAATTTAAAGTCAGCTAACTCAAGCCCCCTGGACAGATGCATACGCGACAAGTACACGCCCCATTTGGCGTACTCTGTGCGGGCTTCGTTGGACCACTTCCGCGCTCCACCCACGGGAATATCATGTTACTGGTATTCTTCGACGCTTTTTCAAAGTGGGTCGAGTTGGTGCCTTTGTAACGGCCGGTCGTTCCGCAAACGTATCTTGGCCAGGTTCGGAGTAACGAAGATGCTAGTCTGCGACAATGGAACGCAGTTGATGAGCCGAGCCTTCGCCACATTCTGTGGACAACTAGGCATTCTGTGGACAACTCTGCAACACACCGCGCCATACACCCCGCAACAGAACCTCACAGAGAGGGTAAACCGGACTGTGAAGACAATGGTGGCACAGTATCTGGACGACCAGCAGCGGACATGGGACGAGCGCCTGCCAGAGATCACCCTGGCGATCAATACGAGCGCCTCAGACACCACCGGATTTAGCAAAGCGTATCTGATACAAGGACGTGAGCCTCGTTTGCCGAGAGCCTTGTATAAAGAGGTGACCCCGGTCATCCGAGGGGAATCAAGAATGCCGCCGGGAGTGGAAGCCGGCCATCGGCGACCTCGTACCCCTGAAACAGCGTCACTTGTCGAAAGCAGCTGACGGATTTGGCACCTCGCTACAAAGGCCCCTACCGGGTCATAAGTTACATCAGGCCCACGATCCTTCGGCTCCAAAACGTTGTGACGAGGCAACGACGCAGCGCAGGATTAGCCGACCTTGAGGCGTTCCACGAGGAAGACTCGACCAGCGAAGATCAACAGGTATCGGGGGCGACAGGGTCCCACTAACTACGTTAATTATTATGCTATTATATTCTTTATAACATTTGTATTTACACTTAAGACATAAGCCAGGCAGGGTTTCCTGGCACCCTCAGCATCGTCCACGGGCCGACACAGCCCAGTTCCAGAGGGACGCCAGGTGCCGCCTTCAATGCCTTTGCTTAACCAGGAGCAATCGCCGACTGCAGGCCAGGCTTGCACGACGGGAGACGGACCGGTCTTCCCGCATACGCGGACATGGCGTATCGTCACACCGCCTCCCCTAAAGAGCCTTCTAAAGGGGGAAAGCGTGTATGTGAGGGTACGGGCCGGACCGTTTCCCTCGTCTTCTGAGGAGGAGTCGGCGGAAGAGGGACCGCGAGCACCGGCGTTGCCCGTCATCGACCACCGAATGGAATTCGGGGAGGCCTTATTGGCAATGATCCGGACCGAGGAGACGACCGGGGAAACAACTGCGGACCCAACCGCGCTGGCCACACCAAAGTCATCGATCGTGGTAAACAAATAGTTGTCAGAAGTATAACAGGCCGTTCAAAACTAAACAAATTCATATACTTTTGATTATGAAGCAGAAGTTAACAAACAAATTGAGGAAATGCTACAACAAGGCATTATACGCGAAACCGACTCTCCCTATTGCAGTCCCTTATGGATTGTTCCCAAAAAGACAGACGCATCTGGCAAACCACAATTCAGGTTGGTCGTCGACTATTGAAACCTAAATGAAATAACTATTAATGATAAATTCCCAATCCCGAACATGGATGAAATATTAGGCAAGTTAGGAAAGTGTCAATTATTCACAACAAATGACTTAGCGAAGGGTTTTCACCAAATTGAAATGGACCCTAAATCCATACCAAAAACTGCATTCTCAACTAAACACGGTCACTACGAGTATACTCGCATGTCATTTGGTTTGAAAAATGCCCCAGCAACATTCCAACGTTGCATGAACTTCGTTCTTAAAGACCTCATTAACAAACATTGTCTCGTATATTTAGATGATGTTATCATCTACTCAACATCCCTTACTGAACACCTGAACTCACTGAAGAAAGTTTTTCAGAAACTTGAAGAGGCAAATCTTAAGCTCCAGTAAGACAAATGCGAGTTTTTAAAAAAACAAACAACATTCCTAGGTCATACAATAAGTCCAGATGGTATACGACCCAACAAAGAAAAAGTAAATGCGATTGAAATATTTCCTATTCCAAAAACCTCTAAAGAAAATAAATCATTTTTAGCCTTATGCGGATATTACCGCAAGTTCATTCCAGATTTTGCCAAAATCGCAAAACCTCTCACCCTATTTTTAAAAAAAGGAGCCAAAATAAATACAAAAGACGAAGCGTTTATAAAATCTTTCGAAAAGTTAAAAAACCATTAACATGAACGACCCCATCCTCAATTGGCCTGACTTTACAAAAACATTTCAAGTTACTACTGACGCCAGCAATTTCGCCATTGGAGCCGTGTTATCACAAGATAATAAACCAATAAGTTTTGCAAGCAGAACATTAAACGACCACGAACAGAATTACAGTACAATATAAAAAGAATTATTGGCAATTTTTTGGGCAACCAAATACATCTGCCCATATTTATATAGAGTCCCTTTTGAAATATTAAGTGATCATAAACCCCTTCTCTTGCTAAATAATATAAAAGAACCGAATATGAAATTACAACGTTGGCGAATCAAACTTAGTGAATACAATTTTAAAATAAAATATTTGGAAGGAAAACTAAATCATGTAGCAGATGCTTTATCTCGAGTTAAAATTGAAGAAAATATGGTAGGTGAAGAAGAAGATATTTCAACAGCAGCAACAATACATAGTGCATCAGAAAGTAACGAAACTTATATTCAAATCACTGAGAAACCCATAAACTATTTCAATAGACAAATAGAATTTATAAAAGATTCCATAGACCAAGTAGACATATCAAAATATTTCACTAAAACTAAAATCACCATAAAATATACTGAAATGCCTCTCCCAATAGCAAAAGACTTCTTAATAAAATACTTTCTTAACTATACTAGCGTAATTTACATAGGCAATGACAGTGATTTTTCCGTTCTTCAATATGCATACCATGAAACTTTTAACCCACATAGTAACGTAAAAATCTTAAAAAGTATAATTAAACTAAAGGACATTAACTCTTACGCTGAATTCAAGGAATTCATTATTTCTCAACACCTGAAATTACTGCGCCCTGGTATCGAAAAAATGAAACGACTCTTTAAAGAAACTCACTATTTTCCTGACTATAATAAATTAATTCAAAATATCATTAATGATTGCGAAGTCTGCAATCTCGCAAAACAGAACACAGACCAACAAAACTTGCTTTTGAAATAACCCCAGAGACAAATAACCCAAGAGAACTTTACGTAATTGACTTTTATGCTATTGACAATGAGCAATATTTATCCTATATTGACGTTTATTCAAAATTCGCATCACTTATAAAAACAAATAGACATGGGCTAGAAGCCAAAAGAGCCCTTACTTGAAATATTTAACGACATGGGAAAACCACAGCAAATTAAAGCAGACAAAGACTCAGCGTTCATAAGCAACTCTTTAAAGATTTGGCTAAAAAACGCATAAGAAGAATATAAACAATTTTATACACATACAACCATAAAACTAAACATAATACAACCGGAGAAATACCAGTTTACTTACTACTCTACGCAGGCACACCTACCTATGACTCTCAGAAAATTAACGAAAACAAAATTAACAAACTTAGTGAGAACCGACAAATTTACGAAGTTGACACAAAATATAGACAAGCACCTATAACGCGCTCGAAATCTAAAAACCGCTTTTGGAAAACAGGCAGAATTGAACAGCTATATGAAAAACATTATAACGAAAATAATAGAAGCCAAAATGTAACACACTATAAAAAATTTAAATTTAATAAATTTAAAAGAAAAAAATGTTAATAACCGCAAATACTTACAGCCGACCGACACCCAATCACCGGACTCATAATTATTATAATGACTCTTATGATGACACAAATTACAGTAGGAACAATCGAAGTAAACCCCATTGAAAAGAATCAGGGATTTATTCTAATTGAAGGAATGATACATCTCCCTATTACATTCATGCACCACTGTCTTACAGTTAACATTGCACAAATTGAAGAAACATATAGCACTCTTATTAAAGAAAGCCAGAAATTTAATAACATAACACCTAATTGGGAAAATTAAAAGGGAAATGAACCGAATAGGTATAACAAAACGTAATAAACGAGCACTGTTGAACTTGGTAGGCTTTACTTACAAATACCTTTTTCGGTACACTAGACGAAAACGACAGACAAAATTTTGAACACCAAATTTCATCGCTATCCCCAAGCACCGTTCAGATTAGCAGTCTAAATTTTGTTATTGACAACCTTAATAACGGTATTCAAATGATAAACACCCACTCAGAATCAATAAAAAAAGAACAAAAAATCTCCCTTTTATTATTTAATATCGAACACTTTACTGAGTACATTGAAGGCACTGAAATGGGTTCACAATTAACCCGATTTGGAATATTCAATCTAAAACTTCTTAAGCACGACAATCTTGGTAACGTTAACTACATAAATTTAATGGATATAAAATCTTCTGCCAGGTACTAACGAAATTTTCCTAATGTCTCAGATCCCCACAAATACAGTTAAACAGCCTACATTCCGTATCACCACTTACCCAGAGAGTGATGTACAAAGTATTAACGAAAATTTAGAAGGCAAATTCTATCACCACAATAATAATGTTATAAATACACAAACTAAAAATATTATTAAACACCATTGTATTGAAAATAACAAAATTATAAAAATAATTAATTGTACAGCATAGTTAAAAGAATTTTCAATATCAAATAATATTCATCAACATACAAATCTAATATTCACCGAGCATAATGTCACCAAAGTTGAACCTATGTCACATGTTGAAATAAAAGAAATGATCATGCTAAACAATAAGAATTATACAATCTTTAAAAATATATTAATAATCCTCATGTTTGTATTAGCTATAATATCTATATTTTACCTATACATGAAATGTAAAACAGCACCTCATAACATTATAATAACATATCCAAGACCTAAAGCAAACAAATCAGTTGACAAAAATATTGAAACAGTTAAAGAAAATAATAATGAAATAGTAAAAACTGAAAATGCAATTCCACAATTATATCCAGAAGTAAAGGCTGGAGGTATTTTTATTATTTCACAATATACACCCAACAACCAAAGTTGTACATCTCACAAATACCTTTCTACGGGTGTTTTCTGAAAATTTCATTTAAATCCGACTAAAAATAAGTTAGATATGATCCGAATTAAACTCAATTTGAACGTATATGTCGAATTAGCTTTATCTCCCATTAGAGCGTAGCGCGTTTTGAACTATTCATAGGTGATTACTCAAACATACTGTCCTGCTCGTTTTCTAACAGCCTTTACGAAACCTCGAACCACACTCGGCGGCAACGTCGCGACGCATCGCCGTGCAACTAAACAGGCGACGCGGCGTTGTCGCCCCGCTCCAACGGTACTTGGAGAAAAACGACGGACACCTCGTGCAACTAAACAGGCGACGCGGTGTTGTCGCCCAGCTCCAACGGTACTTGCAGAAAAACGACGGACAACCACAATGCAAAGACGCAAAACATAATATGATGAAATAATTCGAGGTCATGCGTAATGTTCTACTACTACTACTACTATTACTCCGACATATACTTATGCGTATAATTATTAATTAAGACCTTATTTACAGAAGCATACCGAAGTTGAACTCTAGCGGCGGAAACACAGCATTTTACAGAACTTTTTATTTGCAAAGAGTGGTAACAGAATTGTAATATAATGCAACTTTGCCGTGGCGGTGGCTTAGCGGTTAGAGTGGCGGACGGTCAACCCTTAAGGATTTTGTGTGAGCGCGTACGTAAGTTCAAGTCCTCTGCGTGGCTGGTGCAACTTTTTATTTTAATTACAATTTTTTTGGCTATTTTTTTTATACTTATATAGTACATTGCTAAATGCTGAATTATTGAATTAAATATTAATAAAAATAGTTTTCAAAAAATTGGATTTCATATTTTAATCCAATATTTAAGACAATCAATGTATACGAATGTTATGCACAATTATGTTTTGGTGTCCCGCTCTAACACACTTCAATTGGTGTATTCCGCACACACGCAACTGTCAGATATATGCAACAGTCGGCAAAGTTTATAAAAGTGTTCTAATTACATGTGTTGCGTACCAAAAAATTAAAAAATTATTGTTTATTAAGATTTGAAATTATTTAATAGAAAATAAAGAAAAAACAACATTTCATATCTCGATCGCGGGAGCAATCGAACCCGAACACTATCAACATCATTGCGCTATGAATCCGGCACTCACTCCACTAAGCTACTGTTCAACTTCTGCGGTCGCCACAACTGTTTGGCATTACGTAAAAATGAAAACATACTTATTGCTCTCTCGCTCTATCTAATGCTTATACTTCTTGTCTATTCGCTTTTGCACGGTTTATGCGTTCTTCTAAAATAATAAGAATACAAATTACATATTTTTAAATGCTTGATAATAATAAAGCCAAATTTCCATTACAAATAACGGAAAATAAATGATACACGGTATACTATGATAACACAGGCAAAAAGAAAAAAGTGTTATGATCTGGGTATGCGGCATATGCAGTTATATGTCAAAAATTCTCCATCACGTCTGGATTTCGACATAACCTCAAAAAACTGAAACGCCTTTAAATATCCCCCAAAAGATATAGAATCATGATCTGGGCATGCAATATATGTTTTAATATGTATTTTGATCTTCTAAGTCCGAATTTACACTAGATGTCTAAGTTTCGATTTAACCTCAAAAACTCGATACTTAGAGTCCAACTTAGACCTGACTGTAGCGTTCGCCTGGTTTTTGTTTGATTTTAATTGGGCTGTTGCTAGAGGAGGCAAAGAAAGTTTAATCGGTGGGCGGTTTTTCTTTTTCCTTGCTTCGAACTCTTTAACCATTACACATGATCCGGCCAAAATTGAGTTATATGCCCAAGAGTTCGTTTGGGGTACTTATTTTGAAGGATGATATGTCCCTCTCATAAGAAAACTTAAATTTTTATGTGAGATCAGGGGCAAGCCTAGAAAAAAATTTGTTTCTTTTGTGGAACACCTATACTCTTTTTAGGCGCCTCAGGTATATTTCCAGAGCAGAGGCTCTCTTCTAGTAAGCCAGAACTTGAGCACGACTTAGGTAACACTATTTCCTGTGGCACGGGCAACGAGACCACAGCGGCCATAACGGAATATTTAGGCGTCACTGGTTGTATACACTCAATGACATTTTCGGGAATCGAAATTGATTTAGCCGCAGATCTCGTTACCATCGGGGGATTGGTGAACGAAAACAGCACCTCATAACATTATAATAACATATCCAAGACCTAAAGCAAACAAATCAGTTGACAAAAATATTGAAACAGTTAAAGAAAATAATAATGAAATAGTAAAAACTGAAAATGCAATTCCACAATTATATCCAGAAGTAAAGGCTGGAGGTATTTTTATTATTTCACAATATACACCCAACAACCAAAGTTGTACATCTCACAAATACCTTTCTACGGGTGTTTTCTGAAAATTTCATTTAAATCCGACTAAAAATAAGTTAGATATGATCCGAATTAAACTCAATTTGAACGTATATGTCGAATTAGCTTTATCTCCCATTAGAGCGTAGCGCGTTTTGAACTATTCATAGGTGATTACTCAAACATACTGTCCTGCTCGTTTTCTAACAGCCTTTACGAAACCTCGAACCACACTCGGCGGCAACGTCGCGACGCATCGCCGTGCAACTAAACAGGCGACGCGGCGTTGTCGCCCCGCTCCAACGGTACTTGGAGAAAAACGACGGACACCTCGTGCAACTAAACAGGCGACGCGGTGTTGTCGCCCAGCTCCAACGGTACTTGCAGAAAAACGACGGACAACCACAATGCAAAGACGCAAAACATAATATGATGAAATAATTCGAGGTCATGCGTAATGTTCTACTACTACTACTACTATTACTCCGACATATACTTATGCGTATAATTATTAATTAAGACCTTATTTACAGAAGCATACCGAAGTTGAACTCTAGCGGCGGAAACACAGCATTTTACAGAACTTTTTATTTGCAAAGAGTGGTAACAGAATTGTAATATAATGCAACTTTGCCGTGGCGGTGGCTTAGCGGTTAGAGTGGCGGACGGTCAACCCTTAAGGATTTTGTGTGAGCGCGTACGTAAGTTCAAGTCCTCTGCGTGGCTGGTGCAACTTTTTATTTTAATTACAATTTTTTGGCTATTTTTTTTATACTTATATAGTACATTGCTAAATGCTGAATTATTGAATTAAATATTAATAAAAATAGTTTTCAAAAAATTGGATTTCATATTTTAATCCAATATTTAAGACAATCAATGTATACGAATGTTATGCACAATTATGTTTTGGTGTCCCGCTCTAACACACTTCAATTGGTGTATTCCGCACACACGCAACTGTCAGATATATGCAACAGTCGGCAAAGTTTATAAAAGTGTTCTAATTACATGTGTTGCGTACCAAAAAATTAAAAAATTATTGTTTATTAAGATTTGAAATTATTTAATAGAAAATAAAGAAAAAACAACATTTCATATCTCGATCGCGGGAGCAATCGAACCCGAACACTATCAACATCATTGCGCTATGAATCCGGCACTCACTCCACTAAGCTACTGTTCAACTTCTGCGGTCGCCACAACTGTTTGGCATTACGTAAAAATGAAAACATACTTATTGCTCTCTCGCTCTATCTAATGCTTATACTTCTTGTCTATTCGCTTTTGCACGGTTTATGCGTTCTTCTAAAATAATAAGAATACAAATTACATATTTTTAAATGCTTGATAATAATAAAGCCAAATTTCCATTACAAATAACGGAAAATAAATGATACACGGTATATATGATAACACAGGCAAAAAGAAAAAAGTGTTATGATCTGGGTATGCGGCATATGCAGTTATATGTCAAAAATTCTCCATCACGTCTGGATTTCGACATAACCTCAAAAAACTGAAACGCCTTTAAATATCCCCCAAAAGATATAGAATCATGATCTGGGCATGCAATATATGCTTTAATATGTATTTTGATCTTCTAAGTCCGAATTTACACTAGATGTCTAAGTTTCGATTTAACCTCAAAAAACTCGATACTTAGAGTCCAACTTAGACCTGACTGTAGCGTTCGCCTGGTTTTTGTTTGATTTTAATTGGGCTGTTGCTAGAGGAGGCAAAGAAAGTTTAATCGGTGGGCGGTTTTTCTTTTTCCTTGCTTCGAACTCTTTAACCATTACACATGATCCGGCCAAAATTGAGTTATATGCCCAAGAGTTCGTTTGGGGTACTTATTTTGAAGGATGATATGTCCCTCTCATAAGAAAACTTAAATTTTTATGTGAGATCAGGGCAAGCCTAGAAAAAAATTTGTTTCTTTTGTGGAACACCTATACTTTTTTTAGGCGCCTCAGGTATATTTCCAGAGCAGAGGCTCTCTTCTAGTAAGCCAGAACTTGAGCACGACTTAGGTAACACTATTTCCTGTGGCACGGGCAACGAGACCACAGCGGCCATAACGGAATATTTAGGCGTCACTGGTTGTATACACTCAATGACATTTTCGGGAATCGAAATTGATTTAGCCGCAGATCTCGTTACCATCGGGGGATTGGTGAACGAAAACAGCACCTCATAACATTATAATAACATATCCAAGACCTAAAGCATACAAATCAGTTGACAAAAATATTGAAACAGTTAAAGAAAATAATAATGAAATAGTAAAAACTGAAAATGCAATTCCACAATTATATCCAGAAGTAAAGGCTGGAGGTATTTTTATTATTTCACAATATACACCCAACAACCAAAGTTGTACATCTCACAAATACCTTTCTACGGGTGTTTTCTGAAAATTTCATTTAAATCCGACTAAAAATAAGTTAGATATGATCCGAATTAAACTCAATTTGAACGTATATGTCGAATTAGCTTTATCTCCCATTAGAGCGTAGCGCGTTTCGAACTATTCATAGGTGATTACTCAAACATACTGTCCTGCTCGTTTTCTAACAGCCTTTACGAAACCTCGAACCACTTTCGGCGGCAACGTCGCGACGCATCGCCGTGCAACTAAAGAGGCGACGCGGCGTTGTCGCCCCGCTCCAACGGTACTTGGAGAAAAACGACGGACACCTCGTGCAACTAAACAGGCGACGCGGTGTTGTCGCCCAGCTCCAACGGTACTTGCAGAAAAACGACGGACAACCACAATGCAAAGACGCAAAACATAATATGATGAAATAATTCGAGGTCATGCGTAATGTTCTACTACTACTACTACTATTACTCCGACATCTACTTATGCGTATAATTATTAATTAAGACCTTATTTACAGAAGCATACCGAAGTTGAACTCTAGCGGCGGAAACACAGCATTTTACAGAACTTTTTATTTGCAAAGAGTGGTAACAGAATTGAAATATAATGCAACTTTGCCGTGGCGGTGGCCTAGCGGTTAGAGTGGCGGACGGTCAACCCTTAAGGATTTTGTGTGAGCGCGTACGTAAGTTCAAGTCCTCTGCGTGGCTGGTACAACTTTTTATTTTAATTACAATTTTTTGGCTATTTTTTTTTATACTTATATAGTACATTGCTAAATGCTGAATTATTGAATTAAATATTAATAAAAATAGTTTTCAAAAAATTGGATTTCATATTTTAATCCAATATTTAAGACAATCAATGTATACGAATGTTATGCACAATTATGTTTTGGTGTCCCGCTCTAACACACTTCAATTGGTGTATTCCGCACACACGCAACTGTCAGATATATGCAACAGTCGGCAAAGTTTATAAAAGTGTTCTAATTACATGTGTTGCGTACCAAAAAATTAAAAAATTATTGTTTATTAAGATTTGAAATTATTTAATAGAAAATAAAGAAAAAACAACATTTCATATCTCGATCGCGGGAGCAATCGAACCCGAACACTATCAACATGATTGCGCTATGAATCCGGCACTCACTCCACTAAGCTACTGTTCAACTTCTGCGGTCGCCACAACTGTTTGGCATTACGTAAAAATGAAAACATACTTATTGCTCTCTCGCTCTATCTAATGCTTATACTTCTTGTCTATTCGCTTTTGCACGGTTTATGCGTTCTTCTTCATCTGTCAAATGAGTTTGCGCGTTTCGTTCGAATAAAATAATAAGAATACAAATTACATATTTGTAAATGCTTGATAATAATAAAGCCAAATTTCCATTACAAATAACGGAAAATAAATGATACACGGTATACTATGATAACACAGGCAAAAAAATAAAAGTGTTATGATCTGGGTATGCGGCATATGCAGTTATATGTCAAAAATTCTCCATCACGTCTGGATTTCGACATAACCTCAAAAAACTGAAACGCCTTTAAATATCCCCCAAAAGATATAGAATCATGATCTGGGCATGCAATATATGCTTTAATATGTATTTTGATCTTCTAAGTCCGAATTTACACTAGATGTCTAAGTTTCGATTTAACCTCAAAAAACTCGATACTTAGAGTCCAACTTAGACCTGACTGTAGCGTTCGCCTGGTTTTTGTTTGATTTTAATTGGGCTGTTGCTAGAGGAGGCAAAGAAAGTTTAATCGGTGGGCGGTTTTTCTTTTTCCTTGCTTCGAACTCTTTAACCATTACACATGATCCGGCCAAAATTGAGTTATATGCCCAAGAGTTCGTTTGGGGTACTTATTTTGAAGGATGATATGTCCCTCTCATAAGAAAACTTAAATTTTTATGTGAGATCAGGGGCAAGCCTAGAAAAAAATTTGTTTCTTTTGTGGAACACCTATACTTTTTTTAGGCGCCTCAGGTATATTTCCAGAGCAGAGGCTCTCTTCTAGTAAGCCAGAACTTGAGCACGACTTAGGTAACACTATTTCCTGTGGCACGGGCAACGAGACCACAGCGGCCATAACGGAATATTTAGGCGTCACTGGTTGTATACACTCAATGACATTTTCGGGAATCGAAATTGATTTAGCCGCAGATCTCGTTACCATCGGGGGATTGGTGAACGACATTAACGGCTGTGTCATTGCCGTACATGGCTGGTCAATTATAGGGAGCTGGGTGGCGATAATTGGCTCCTCTATGCGGGTGGAGTTTTTTGAAAGATGAATCGAGCGCTGAGAACTGGTCGGATAGTGTGCGAAAACTTTCAAGCAGTTCCCTAAATTCAATCTTTGTTTGACGCATAAACGAAACAATTTCGCCCTCCACCTCCCTACACTTATCACAGCAATAACCCAACCCAGTGCGCTTGGCTATGGCATCAGCCGTCGGGCCAGAAAAACCGGCACACTTCGCGTATACTACGTTATCACATAGCTAACACGGAATGCTTTGCTGGGCGGCCGTCACCTCCTTCAGGTGGGTTTTTTTAAAGCAAATCAATGCGTTCATTATAGGGGACACCTACTGTAACAAATAAAAACAGCCGCAAAGAAAACAAACAAAAACAAGAAAAAGAGGTATGTGTGGAAGAAAAAGAAATTAACGCGCGCAAAAGGCAAAGAGCAGAGAGAGAGTGACAAAGCGTGAGAGATGCTTAGGCGTCCTCAAAGAATTGGGATAGATAAAAAAGACAGTAATAGCGGTGAGCCACTAACAACAACGTCGCTTACCGAAACGAGTAAAGATGAAAACAAAGCACCAGAGGAGCAGAAACCAATTCACAACAAATATAAAATTACCAAACAAAAATTAGTTTGACTAATTTGCAAGGCATGCAAATTATAATAGAAGGCTATAACATGATAAAACCATTTAATTGCTCCCTTCAATTGGAAAAAAGTTTAATTATCAATACAATGTTAGACTACACTAAAACTATCTATGCAAACAATAATGTTACCAAACTTGAACCACTCGACAACACATCAAACAAATAATGTATTTCGAATAAAAACGCTTACAGCATTAACTATGTTATAATAGTTATAATTATAATATTGTGTTTCCCTTATAAGTATAAAACTATACCCCATAGATTAATTGTAAAATTCAAAAACCAAATACCAGAAAATGAAACCATTACAAGTCCTGACACAGAAAATATTGTACCCTCAACAAATACCCCTGTATTATATCTTAAAATAAGTGCGTAAGGACAGGCTTTTTGCTTATTTACGCCTACAACTCACCCAAACTCCCCAATCACACTGTTGGAAATGCATCTGGCAACCCTACTTGTCCGTGTCCTCTGGTCACACTAAACTGTGCTGTCAGTAGTAATCGCCCGTAAGCCTTACCGGTCTGTGTATAACGGCAAGAGCGCGCGTCGTCAACAAATATAACTCTAATTAAATTTTGTGTAGCATTATATCTATATTATTGTATTTCTATTATATAAGCTTTATCGGATTTTACGATTAATCGATGTTAAAGACAAATTAAGAAGTTCCGATAGTTGTTAATCTATTTTTGAATCATCGTGTAATTAAATCGATAGAATTAGAGTTAAGACGATGGTTATCGAAGATCGGCATTGAATAAGAGAAGCGCAAGTGCTAAACGACGCATTAAGAAATAAAAGTGTAATTAAATAATCAAAATAAAGTTGAACTACTAAAAATAAAATAAGAACTTCATGCAACAACTTCAGAAGTGGGATTGCCAGCCTACATATATAAAAAAAAACATTTTTTATCAATATTGAAAATTGACGCGGAAAGTGACGCCGATAGTGACGCCAAAAGTGACGCCAAAACGACGCCATCATTTTTTTCGTTACTATGAAGAAAAAGAGCTGATGAAATTACTTACTGCGAATAAAATAGACTTTCCGACCAAAGCAACCTTCAGGCAATTATCAGTAATTGCATCAAAACATAATCTGCATAATCTTATGGATACTTCTGAATCAGATTTGGACGCAACAGTGGTGAACAATTGCAAAATGGAAGAAATTACGTCGCAGGTTTTTGATAAGGAAGAAGAAGAACTAGACGCTGCTATAAGAATTGCTCAGAAGAAGAAATTGTTGGCCGAGCTTTCACAAAATCTTGGCAGTGCTGGTGGTGATCCGCGGGATATTGTACGCAGTGTTGTTCCATTTGCAGGAGCCGAGTCATGTGATGCAAAAAAAAAAAAAAAAAAATGGTTAACGGATTTTGAACGTGCTTGTGACGCAGTAAATGATGCCGACGCTTTTAAACTTCGCTGCATACGACTTTTTTCTTACGTGTTGACCGTTCTGCAAACTATGCCGAATTCAGAGACAATTTTTTGAAAACCTTCGGATATGACTACACTATGGCAGAAATAATATCTCAATTGAAGGCAAATGTGTATGTACCAGGCAAAATCTCCATAATTGGCTACATACTACAGATACAAGAAATAGCTGCACGTGCTGAAGTTGATGAAGCGCAAACAGTGAAACCCATAATAGATGGCTTTCAGGATAGTTCTTCAAGTATTGCCATATTGTATCATGCTCAGACGATTGAACAACTTAAGCAACTATCACGTCAATATGCTGAATTGCGGGCAAAGTCTTCAGCAGTCACTAAATCTTCTGCAACTTCACGAGTGTCAGTAGCTGAGGCTGACAAGATTGGTATCCGGTGCTTCAATTGTTCAAAGTATGGACATTACGCATCATCTTGCACTGCTCAAAAACGTGCAAAGGGTTCCTGCTTCCGATGTGGATCACTTCAGCATATGTTAAAGGATTGTACGCAACAACCAGTGACGTCTTCAGAGCTTGTTGGAACGACTGATCATAAAGTTGAACCGGAAAATAATAATCATTGCTTCCTCCCAATATTTAATAAGGTAGGAGTATATTTTTATACTGAACAAACGCATAAGTCTAATTTCATTTTTCTTTCTGCTATGTTCGACACCGGAAGCAAAATTAATTTAATGAAAAGGTAAAAGGTGCCATATAGTAGTATAAGTGAGAAACTATATTCGACAAATTTTCGTGGTATCAATTTAGCTCAAATATTTTCATTTGGAAAAGTTTACTTATATATTAAGTTTAATGAAATTATCAATAATACAGAATTTTATGTTATCCCAGACTGTTATTTTGAAACAGATATATTAATTGGTAGACAGTTCATGAAAACATTTGGAGTTGAATTAATTTGTGTTAATGAAATTGAAAAGAAAATAAAAATTGAAGTACAAAGACAATTATTGAACAATTTAAATCAATTTTCTTCAGAAATATCTTCAGAAATTAGAAATTCTAGTGATAGTGACCTTTCAGATATAGTGAACTTTAGTGACAACAAGCATTTGACAGAAGTGAAAACCTTAAGCTCTTCAGAAATTAGAAATTCTAGTGATAGTGATCGATTAGCAACAGTGAAATTAAGTAACAATATACGTATTTGATTTGGATACGGAAATTTTAGGAAAAGATACAGCGGAAGATTGCATATAAGCTATTGAGCTGGATGATTCAGAGTCGTTAAATATTGATTTAAAATTGGATAAGATCGAACGCAGTAGGGTTTTAGAAATAATTAAAATTAACTATTCAGATGTCGAAAATATTGACCCTGTTGATCATAATTATGAAATGAATATTAAACTTCAGACAGACGGCTCAGTTTATTCAACACCGCGAAGACTTTCATATCAAGACAGACAGTTGATAACACTATAGAAGACTTATTGAGGAAAGGATTTATTAGACCTAGCGAATCTCCTTACACATCAGCAATAGTTAAGGTTAAGAAGAAGTCAGGTGAAAAACATATGTGTGTAGATTACAGACAACTTAACAAAATGACAATAAGAGATGGATACCCTTTACCACATATCAATGATTGTTTAGAAAAAATGGAAGGAAATCAATATTTCTCTCTTTTAGATTTAAAGTCTGGGTTTCATCAAGTTAAAATGGCAGAAAGTTCGATTCAATATACTTCTTTTGTTACACCTAATGGACAATACGAATATCTTAAGATGCCTTTTGTGTTACGAAATGCCCCTTCCGTATTTCAGAGGTTTTTTTTTAAACCATTAATGCAAGAACATAGTATTATTGTTTACATAGATGATATAGCTATTGGAACAAAAACAATTGAAGAACACTTTGTAGTCTTAGGTAAAGTTTTGAAAGTATTGGCTCAACATAGATTAAGCAAGTGCCAATTTTGTTTCACAAAAATTGAGTTTCTTGGTTATTGAGTTAGCAAGAATGGCATTAGTCCTAATAGTGAACATATTGAAACCATTAAACACCTTCCGATTCCAAGAAGTGCAGTTGAAATGCAAAAATGTTTAGGATTGTTTTCATATTTTAGACGATTTATTCCTAGTTTTTCAAAAGTTGTAAGACCATTAAACGAACTAGTTAAACAGGACTCTAAGTTTAAAATGGATGATAGATGTTCTGAAATTTTTGAGTATTTACGAGAAAAACTTATTTCTTCACCATTGTTAGCCCTTTACAATCCTAAGAAAAAAACAGAATTGCATTGTGACGCAAGTGCCGAAGGATTTAAGGAATATTAGTGCAAAAACAAGAAGACAATAAATTCCATCCAGTTTGTTATTTTTCTCAGACAACAACAGCAGCCGAAAAGAGATATCACAGTTTTGAATTAGAGACTTTAGCCATTATTTATTCACTCAACAAATTTAGAATATATTTAGAAGGAATTCCATTTAAAATCATAACAGATTGTAATTCAATGACTCTAACTTTAAATCGCAAAAGTGTAAATGCCAGAATAGCTCGATGGGCCTTACAACTAGAGAACTACAACTATACCATTGAACATAGAAGTGGCAAATATATGACACATGTTGATGCCCTTAGTCGCTATACTAGATCATTGAGTGAAGAATTTAAATATGAGCCAATAGTGACAATAGATGAAGATGAACAAAGAAACCAATTAGTTGCAGTGATTGACAGTGGTGATATTAATTTTCAACTTCAGATTACACAAAATAGAGATGACAGAATAGTAAAATTAAAAGATATTGAAAATGGGCAAATTACGCAATTACCTTATGAAGGTATTGTAGAAGCTTCTCGATTACGAAACTGGGCAGACTAGCGTGATCAGTGTAAAAATTACTCCCCGTTAGACTAACATTTTAAACTATTAAATATTCTATACTATTAAGATTTGTATATACATTTGTACATATTAACTAACAATTTAATTTAATTTAATTACTATGCAAATATTTGAATATCATATAGATCGAGGACGATCTTAATTGTCAGAATGGCCGAGCTGTAGCATTATATCTATATTATTGTATTTCTATTATATAAGCTTTATCGGATTTTACGATTAATCGATGTTAAAGACAAATTAAGAAGTTCCGATAGTTGTTAATCTATTTTTGAATCATCGTGTAATTAAATCGATAGAATTAGAGTTAAGACGATGGTTATCGAAGATCGGCATTGAATAAGAGAAGCGCAAGTGCTAAACGACACATTAAGAAATAAAAGTGTAATTAAATAATCAAAATAAAGTTGAACTACTAAAAATAAAATAAGAACTTCATGCAACATTTGTAAACCCTTTTACTCAATAAACCTTAAAATACCAACACACACTTAACATAAATTTTAAACAACAAACATTATTGTAAACAACACATAATATTGTAACAAAGAACAAAATCCTATTGATTAACCTCGGTCGTCATTCACGCGCAGAGTCACGTCACCCTTACTTCAATATGTCAATTTCCACTTCATAAACATAAACTCTGAGACAATAGAAATTGTACCTTATATTCGAATCCGATCACTCTGAGACTATAACAATTGTCCCCTAATACTCGAATTCGATCACTCAGCGTCGATCACTGGCGAGCCAAATGAAATCCGAGTTCTCACTCACGCCTCGCCTCATATGATAGATATATGAGAGATAATGCCCATTTACGAACAAAATATAATTTAAAACATCGATGACAGCGTCAATCTGTTTTAAAGTGTCGTTTCTTATTATACCATGGAATGTTTCATTCAACTTAGGGTTCGTTACTAGATTTATTTGCAGGTGGGTTTGGGTTGGAGCCTGTGTCTATTAGGAATTTGAAAGTCTTTACATCCTTTGAACCACAATTGATGTAAGGTGACGAACAACTATTTAGTCTAAACAAGACCAACAGTCGAGCGTCACGCGACTTAATAAAAACATCGTAACGCAAGCCTTCAGAAGCAAACAGCTGTATATGAATACGTGTATATGCATGTAGCATGTGCGTTTGAATGCACAAAATCCGTGTGCATTGAATAGAAGCGACGAACAACAGATGGCGCTACGCGCTCGCATTCTTTTTCCTTTTCTTGCTGGTCTGTGTACAAAAACATAGTGAACAAGGTTTTTGTTTGATAACGTCTGTGTTTAAAATCCTATAAGATTGAAATGTTGACGATATGTTGGTATTATAATTAGCTAAGTATGGTCTTACTTAGAATGTTTTATCTTTTATATGTCGCTCACAAATCAGCTTAAAAGATTAAATTATTGATTTGCGGGAGAGATGGGCGTGGCATCCAACATTTGAAATAAACTTCATCTGTCCCGGATAAAAAGAAACCTTCATGCCAAATTTGGTGTCTCCAGCTTTTATATTAGCTGAGATCTGTGTGTTCATCTGGACATCCGAACAGACAGACATGGCTTAATCAACTCGGCTAGTCATCCTGAGCCTAAATATATAGTGACATATTCATTCTTCACATAAAACAAGTCAAACTCCGACATCTACTTATGCGTATAATTATTAATTAAGACCTTATTTACAGAAGCATACCGAAGTTGAACTCTAGCGGCGGAAACACAGCATTTTACAGAACTTTTATTTGCAAAGAGTGGTAACAGAATTGAAATATAATGCCACTTTGCCGTGGCGGTGGCCTAGCGGTTAGAGTGGCGGACGGTCAACCCTTAAGGATTTTGTGTGAGCGCGTACGTAAGTTCAAGTCCTCTGCGTGGCTGGTACAACTTTTTTATTTTAATTACAATTTTTTTGGCTATTTTTTTATACTTATATAGTACATTGCTAAATGCTGAATTATTGAATTAAATATTAATAAAAATAGTTTTCAAAAATTGGATTTCATATTTTAATCCAATATTTAAGACAATCAATGTATACGAATGTTATGCACAATTATGTTTTGGTGTCCCGCTCTAACACACTTCAATTGGTGTATTCCGCACACACGCAACTGTCAGATATATGCAACAGTCGGCAAAGTTTATAAAAGTGTTCTAATTGCATGTGTTGCGTACCAAAAAATTAAAAAATTATTGTTTTATTAAGATTTGAAATTATTTAATAGAAAATAAAGAAAAAAACAACATTTCATATCTCGATCGCGGGAGCAATCGAACCCGAACACTATCAACATCATTGCGCTATGAATCCGGCACTCACTCCACTAAGCTACTGTTCAACTTCTGCGGTCGCCACAACTGTTTGGCATTACGTAAAAATGAAAACATACTTATTGCTCTCTCGCTCTATCTAATGCTTATACTTCTTGTCTATTCGCTTTTGCACGGTTTATGCGTTCTTCTTCATCTGTCAAATGAGTTTGCGCGTTTCGTTCGAATAAAATAATAAGAATACAAATTACATATTTTTAAATGCTTGATAATAATAAAGCCAAATTTCCATTACAAATAACGGAAAATAAATGATACACGGTATACTATGATAACACAGGCAAAAAAAAAAAAGTGTTATGATCTGGGTATGCGGCATATGCAGTTATATGTCAAAAATTCTCCATCACGTCTGGATTTCGACATAACCTCAAAAAACTGAAACGCCTTTAAATATCCCCCAAAAGATATAGAATCATGATCTGGGCATGCAATATATGCTTTAATATGTATTTTGATCTTCTAAGTCCGAATTTACACTAGATGTCTAAGTTTCGATTTAACCTCAAAAAACTCGATACTTAGAGTCCAACTTAGACCTGACTGTAGCGTTCGCCTGGTTTTTGTTTGATTTTAATTGGGCTGTTGCTAGAGGAGGCAAAGAAAGTTTAATCGGTGGGCGGTTTTTCTTTTTCCTTGCTTCGAACTCTTTAACCATTACACATGATCCGGCCAAAATTGAGTTATATGCCCAAGAGTTCGTTTGGGGTACTTATTTTGAAGGATGATATGTCCCTCTCATAAGAAAACTTAAATTTTATGTGAGATCAGGGGCAAGCCTAGAAAAAATTTGTTTCTTTTGTGGAACACCTATACTCTTTTTTAGGCGCCTCAGGTATATTTCCAGAGCAGAGGCTCTCTTCTAGTAAGCCAGAACTTGAGCACGACTTAGGTAACACTATTTCCTGTGGCACGGGCAACGAGACCACAGCGGCCATAACGGAATATTTAGGCGTCACTGGTTGTATACACTCAATGACATTTTCGGGAATCGAAATTGATTTAGCCGCAGATCTCGTTACCATCGGGGGATTGGTGAACGACATTAACGGCTGTGTCATTGCCGTACATGGCTGGTCAATTATAGGGAGCTGGGTGGCGATAATTGGCTCCTCTATGCGGGTGGAGTTTTTTGAAAGATGAATCGAGCGCTGGGAACTGGTCGGATAGTGTGCGAAAACTTTCAAGCAGTTCCCTAAATTCAATCTTTGTTTGACGCATAAACGAAACAATTTCGCCCTCCACCTCCCTACACTTATCACAGCAATAACCCAACCCAGTGCGCTTGGCTATGGCATCAGCCGTCGGGCCAGAAAAACCGGCACACTTCGCGTATACTACGTTATCACATAGCTAACACGGAATGCTTTGCTGGGCGGCCGTCACCTCCTTCAGGTGGGTTTTTTTTAAAGCAAATCAATGCGTTCATTATAGGGGACACCTACTGTAACAAATAAAAACAGCCGCAAAGAAAACAAACAAAAACAAGAAAAAGAGGTATGTGTGGAAGAAAAAGAAATTAGCGCGCGCAAAAGGCAAAGAGCAGAGAGAGAGTGACAAAGCGTGAGAGATGCTTAGGCGTCCTCAAAGAATTGGGATAGATAAAAAAGACAGTAATAGCGGTGAGCCACTAACAACAACGTCGCTTACCGAAACGAGTAAAGATGAAAACAAAGCACCAGAGGAGCAGAAACCAATTCACAACAAATATAAAATTACCAAACAAAAATTAGTTTGACTAATTTGCAAGGCATGCAAATTATAATAGAAGGCTATAACATGATAAAACCATTTAATTGCTCCCTTCAATTGGAAAAAAGTTTAATTATCAATACAATGTTAGACTACACTAAAACTATCTATGCAAACAATAATGTTACCAAACTTGAACCACTCGACAACACATCAAACAAATAATGTATTTCGAATAAAAACGCTTACAGCATTAACTATGTTATAATAGTTATAATTATAATATTGTGTTTCCCTTATAAGTATAAAACTATACCCCATAGATTAATTGTAAAATTCAAAAACCAAATACCAGAAAATGAAACCATTACAAGTCCTGAAACAGAAAATATTGTACCCTCAACAAATACCCCTGTATTATATCTTAAAATAAGTGCGTAAGGACAGGCTTTTTGCTTATTTACGCCTACAACTCACCCAAACTCCCCAATCACACTGTTGGAAATGCATCTGGCAACCCTACTTGTCCGTGTCCTCTGGTCAGACTAAACTGTGCTGTCAGTAGTAATCGCCCGTAAGCCTTACCGGTCTGTGTATAACGGCAAGAGCGCGCGTCGTCAACAAATATAACTCTAATTAAATTTTGTGTAGCATTATATCTATATTATTGTATTTCTATTATATAAGCTTTATCGGATTTTACGATTAATCGATGTTAAAGACAAATTAAGAAGTTCCGATAGTTGTTAATCTATTTTTGAATCATCGTGTAATTAAATCGATAGAATTAGAGTTAAGACGATGGTTATCGAAGATCGGCATTGAATAAGAGAAGCGCAAGTGCTAAACGACTCATTAAGAAATAAAAGTGTAATTAAATAATCAAAATAAAGTTGAACTACTAAAAATAAAATAAGAACTTCATGCAACAACTTCAGAAGTGGGATTGCCAGCCTACATATATAAAAAAAACATTTTTTATCAATATTGAAAATTGACGCGAAAAGTGACGCCGAAAGTGACGCCAAAAGTGACGCCAAAACGACGACATCATTTTTTTTCCGTTACTATGAAGAAAAAGAGCTGATGAAATTACTTACTGCGAATAAAATAGACTTTCCGACCAAAGCAACCTTCAGGCAATTATCAGTAATTGCATCAAAACATAATCTGCATAATCTTATGGATACTTCTGAATCAGATTTGGACGCAACAGTGGTGAACAATTGCAAAATGGAAGAAATTACGTCGCAGGTTTTTGATAAGGAAGAAGAAGAACTAGACGCTGCTATAAGAATTGCTCAGAAGAAGAAATTGTTGGCCGAGCTTTCACAAAATCTTGGCAGTGCTGGTGGTGATCCGCGGGATATTGTACGCAGTGTTGTTCCATTTGCAGGAGCCGAGTCATGTGATGCAAAAAAAAAAAAAAAAAAAAAAATGGTTAACGGATTTTGAACGTGCTTGTGACGCAGTAAATGATGCCGACGCTTTTAAACTTCGCTGCATACGACTTTTTTCTTACGTGTTGACCGTTCTGCAAACTATGCCGAATTCAGAGACAATTTTTTGAAAACCTTCGGATATGACTACACTATGGCAGAAATAATATCTCAATTGAAGGCAAATGTGTATGTACCAGGCAAAATCTCCATAATTGGCTACATACTACAGATACAAGAAATAGCTGCACGTGCTGAAGTTGATGAAGCGCAAACAGTGAAACCCATAATAGATGGCTTTCAGGATAGTTCTTCAAGTATTGCCATATTGTGTCATGCTCAGACGATTGAACAACTTAAGCAACTATCACGTCGATATGCTGAATTGCGGGCAAAGTCTTCAGCAGTCACTAAATCTTCTGCAACTTCACGAGTGTCAGCAGCTGAGGCTGACAAGATTGGTATCCGGTGCTTCAATTGTTCAAAGTATGGACATTACGCATCATCTTGCACTGCTCAAAAACGTGCAAAGGGTTCCTGCTTCCGATGTGGATCACTTCAGCATATGTTAAAGGATTGTACGCAACAACCAGTGACGTCTTCAGAGCTTGTTGGAACGACTGATCATAAAGTCGAACCGGAAAATAATAATCATTGCTTCCTCCCAATATTTAATAAGCAAAATTAATTTAATCAAAAGGTCAAAGGTGCTATATAGTAGTATAAGTGAAAAACTATATTCGACAATTATTGAACAATTTAAATCAATTTTCTTCAGAAATATCTTCAGAAATTAGTAATTCTACTGATAGTGACCTTTCAGATATAGTGAACTTTAGTGACAACAAGCATTTGACAGAAGTGAAAACCTTAAGCTCTTCAGAAATTAGAAATTCTAGTGATAGTGACCTTTCAGATATAGTGAACTTTAGTGACAACAAGCATTTGACAGAAGTGAAAACCTTAAGCTCTTCAGAAATTAGAAATTCTAGTGATAGTGATCGATTAGCAACAATGAAATTAAGTAACAATATATTTGATTTGGATACGGAAATTTTAGGAAAAGATACAGCGGAAGATTGCATATAAGCTATTGAGCTGGATGATTCAGAGTCGTTAAATATTGATTTAAAATTGGATATGATCGAACGCAGTAGGGTTTTAGAAATAATTAAAATTAACTATTCAGATGTCGAAAATATTGACCCTGTTGATCATAATTATGAAATGAATATTAAACTTCAGACAGACGGCTCAGTTTATTCAACACCGCGAAGACTTTCATATCAAGACAGACAGTTGATAACACTATAGAAGACTTATTGAGGAAAGGATTTATTAGACCTAGCGAATCTCCTTACACATCAGCAATAGTTAAGGTTAAGAAGAAGTCAGGTGAAAAACATATGTGTGTAGATTACAGACAACTTAACAAAATGACAATAAGAGATGGATACCCTTTACCACATATCAATGATTGTTTAGAAAAAATGGAAGGAAATCAATATTTCTCTCTTTTAGATTTAAAGTCTGGGTTTCATCAAGTTAAAATGGCAGAAAGTTCGATTCAATATACTTCTTTTGTTACACCTAATGGACAATACGAATATCTTAAGATGCCTTTTGTGTTACGAAATGCCCCTTCCGTATTTCAGAGGTTTTTTTTAAACCATTAATGCAAGAACATAGTATTATTGTTTACATAGATGATATAGCTATTGGAACAAAAACAATTGAAGAACACTTTGTAGTCTTAGGTAAAGTTTTGAAAGTATTGGCTCAACATAGATTAAGCAAGTGCCAATTTTGTTTCACAAAAATTGAGTTTCTTGGTTATTGAGTTAGCAAGAATGGCATTAGTCCTAATAGTGAACATATTGAAACCATTAAACACCTTCCGATTCCAAGAAGTGCAGTTGAAATGCAAAAATGTTTAGGATTGTTTTCATATTTTAGACGATTTATTCCTAGTTTTTCAAAAGTTGTAAGACCATTAAACGAACTAGTTAAACAGGACTCTAAGTTTAAAATGGATGATAGATGTTCTGAAATTTTTGAGTATTTACGAGAAAAACTTATTTCTTCACCATTGTTAGCCCTTTACAATCCTAAGAAAAAAACAGAATTGCATTGTGACGCAAGTGCCGAAGGATTTAAGGAATATTAGTGCAAAAACAAGAAGACAATAAATTCCATCCAGTTTGTTATTTTTCTCAGACAACAACAGCAGCCGAAAAGAGATATCACAGTTTTGAATTAGAGACTTTAGCCATTATTTATTCACTCAACAAATTTAGAATATATTTAGAAGGAATTCCATTTAAAATCATAACAGATTGTAATTCATTGACTCTAACTTTAAATCGCAAAAGTGTAAATGCCAGAATAGCTCGATGGGCCTTACAACTAGAGAACTACAACTATACCATTGAACATAGAAGTGGCAAATATATGACACATGTTGATGCCCTTAGTCGCTATACTAGATCATTGAGTGAAGAATTTAAATATGAGCCAATAGTGACAATAGATGAAGATGAACAAAGAAACCAATTAGTTGCAGTGATTGACAGTGGTGATATTAATTTTCAACTTCAGATTACACAAAATAGAGATGACAGAATAGTAAAATTAAAAGATATTGAAAATGGGCAAATTACGCAATTACCTTATGAAGGTATTGTAGAAGCTTCTCGATTACGAAACTGGGCAGACTAGCGTGATCAGTGTAAAAATTACTCCCCGTTAGACTAACATTTTAAACTATTAAATATTCTATACTATTAAGATTTGTATATACATTTGTACATATTAACTAACAATTTAATTTAATTTAATTACTATGCAAATATTTGAATATCATATAGATCGAGGACGATCTTAATTGTCAGAATGGCCGAGCTGTAGCATTATATCTATATTATTGTATTTCTATTATATAAGCTTTATCGGATTTTACGATTAATCGATGTTAAAGACAAATTAAGAAGTTCCGATAGTTGTTAATCTATTTTTGAATCATCGTGTAATTAAATCGATAGAATTAGAGTTAAGACGATGGTTATCGAAGATCGGCATTGAATAAGAGAAGCGCAAGTGCTAAACGACGCATTAAGAAATAAAAGTGTAATTAAATAATCAAAATAAAGTTGAACTACTAAAAATAAAATAAGAACTTCATGCAACATTTGTAAACCCTTTTTACTCAATAAACCTTAAAATACCAACACACACTTAACATAAATTTTAAACAACAAACATTATTGTAAACAACACATAATATTGTAACAAAGAACAAAATCCTATTGATTAACCTCGGTCGTCATTCACGCGCAGAGTCACGTCACCCTTACTTCAATATGTCAATTTCCACTTCATAAACATAAACTCTGAGACAATAGAAATTGTACCTTATATTCGAATCCGATCACTCTGAGACTATAACAATTGTCCCCTAATACTCGAATTCGATCACTCAGCGTCGATCACTGGCGAGCCAAATGAAATCCGAGTTCTCACTCACGCCTCGCCTCATATGATAGATATATGAGAGATAATGCCCATTTACGAACAAAATATAATTTAAAACATCGATGACAGCGTCAATCTGTTTTAAAGTGTCGTTTCTTATTATACCATGGAATGTTTCATTCAACTTAGGGTTCGTTACTAGATTTATTTGCAGGTGGGTTTGGGTTGGAGCCTGTGTCTATTAGGAATTTGAAAGTCTTTACATCCTTTGAACCACAATTGATGTAAGGTGACGAACAACTATTTAGTCTAAACAAGACCAACAGTCGAGCGTCACGCGACTTAATAAAAACATCGTAACGCAAGCCTTCAGAAGCAAACAGCTGTATATGAATACGTGTATATGCATGTAGCATGTGCGTTTGAATGCACAAAATCCGTGTGCATTGAATAGAAGCGACGAACAACAGATGGCGCTACGCGCTCGCATTCTTTTTCCTTTTCTTGCTGGTCTGTGTACAAAAACATAGTGAACAAGGTTTTTGTTTGATAACGTCTGTGTTTAAAATCCTATAAGATTGAAATGTTGACGATATGTTGGTATTATAATTAGCTAAGTATGGTCTTACTTAGAATGTTTTATCTTTTATATGTCGCTCACAAATCAGCTTAAAAGATTAAATTATTGATTTGCGGGAGAGATGGGCGTGGCATCCAACATTTGAAATAAACTTCATCTGTCCCGGATAAAAAGAAACCTTCATGCCAAATTTGGTGTCTCCAGCTTTTATATTAGCTGAGATCTGTGTGTTCATCTGGACATCCGAACAGACAGACATGGCTTAATCAACTCGGCTAGTCATCCTGAGCCTAAATATATAGTGACATATTCATTCTTCACATAAAACAAGTCAAACTCCGACATCTACTTATGCGTATAATTATTAATTAAGACCTTATTTACAGAAGCATACCGAAGTTGAACTCTAGCGGCGGAAACACAGCATTTTACAGAACTTTTTATTTGCAAAGAGTGGTAACAGAATTGAAATATAATGCAACTTTGCCGTGGCGGTGGCCTAGCGGTTAGAGTGGCGGACGGTCAACCCTTAAGGATTTTGTGTGAGCGCGTACGTAAGTTCAAGTCCTCTGCGTGGCTGGTACAACTTTTTATTTTAATTACAATTTTTTGGCTATTTTTTTTATACTTATATAGTACATTGCTAAATGCTGAATTATTGAATTAAATATTAATAAAAATAGTTTTCAAAAATTGGATTTCATATTTTAATCCAATATTTAAGACAATCAATGTATACGAATGTTATGCACAATTATGTTTTGGTGTCCCGCTCTAACACACTTCAATTGGTGTATTCCGCACACACGCAACTGTCAGATATATGCAACAGTCGGCAAAGTTTATAAAAGTGTTCTAATTGCATGTGTTGCGTACCAAAAAATTAAAAAATTATTGTTTTATTAAGATTTGAAATTATTTAATAGAAAATAAAGAAAAAACAACATTTCATATCTCGATCGCGGGAGCAATCGAACCCGAACACTATCAACATCATTGCGCTATGAATCCGGCACTCACTCCACTAAGCTACTGTTCAACTTCTGCGGTCGCCACAACTGTTTGGCATTACGTAAAAATGAAAACATACTTATTGCTCTCTCGCTCTATCTAATGCTTATACTTCTTGTCTATTCGCTTTTGCACGGTTTATGCGTTCTTCTAAAATAATAAGAATACAAATTACATATTTTTAAATGCTTGATAATAATAAAGCCAAATTTCCATTACAAATAACGGAAAATAAATGATACACGGTATACTATGATAACACAGGCAAAAAGAAAAAGTGTTATGATCTGGGTATGCGGCATATGCAGTTATATGTCAAAAATTCTCCATCACGTCTGGATTTCGACATAACCTCAAAAAACTGAAACGCCTTTAAATATCCCCCAAAAGATATAGAATCATGATCTGGGCATGCAATATATGCTTTAATATGTATTTTGATCTTCTAAGTCCGAATTTACACTAGATGTCTAAGTTTCGATTTAACCTCAAAAAACTCGATACTTAGAGTCCAACTTAGACCTGACTGTAGCGTTCGCCTGGTTTTTGTTTGATTTTAATTGGGCTGTTGCTAGAGGAGGCAAAGAAAGTTTAATCGGTGGGCGGTTTTTCTTTTTCCTTGCTTCGAACTCTTTAACCATTACACATGATCCGGCCAAAATTGAGTTATATGCCCAAGAGTTCGTTTGGGGTACTTATTTTGAAGGATGATATGTCCCTCTCATAAGAAAACTTAAATTTTTATGTGAGATCAGGGGCAAGCCTAGAAAAAATTTGTTTCTTTTGTGGAACACCTATACTTTTTTAGGCGCCTCAGGTATATTTCAGAGCAGAGGCTCTCTTCTAGTAAGCCAGAACTTGAGCACGACTTAGGTAACACTATTTCCTGTGGCACGGGCAACGAGACCACAGCGGCCATAACGGAATATTTAGGCGTCACTGGTTGTATACACTCCTCGGGGGAGGTCGCCTTGCGACCACGGTCGTCGGACGAGTCCTTGCGGGAGGTTTCCGCACTGAGCTGGTGGTGGGCCTTAAAGGGACAACGGAGCGTCTGCTGCCAACAACCGGCCTCGTACGGCCCGCTGTGGGCTTGGGGGCAGTCACAATGACTGGGGGTTCGGGGATGGAGGTAATCAGCGGCACTGCGGCTACAGCGGTGGTAGACGGCACCGGAGCGTCAGCCACTGCTGTCACGCCGGTGGAGGCAACGTTTCCGTTGTTGGAGGAGCGCTGATAGAAGAGGGGATTGGAGATGGGGAGGGGACAGGGCAGGAGTGGGGGAGGCGCTGACGGAGGAGTTTTTAAGGATAAGTTTAACTCTGCCAAAGCGGAATTTAACGTTACCATTGACCTCCGTCAGAGCCTTAAGTTTGAGTTGAGCGCTGTTGGGGAAGTACCCTCTAATGAGGTGAGCTCTCGGGAACTCTGTTTCCTCCAGCAGCTTTAAATGCCGCTGATGAACTTAATATGTCCAGCAGCTACGCTGACCCATTCAGCAGTGCTGCTGTCCTCGCACACAAGGAGCAGCCATTCCGATGTGGAGGGCAGCCGCAGCAGAGACATGACCGTGCTAAGGCTTACTTCCAGCCGCTCTCACGTGGAGAGTATAGCCGCACATCCGTTTGTATGAGCGAGAAGAAAATTTCCTGCTGTAGGATGGAAAAAACCGACGCGAAGCCAATTCGAATTAAAAACCAGTCGAAAGCTACGCGCAGGTGCTGATTGTAGAAGGCCATGGATTATTATTGTATACCGTGTATCATTTATTTTCCGTTATTTATAATGAAAATTTAGCTTTATTTGGAAAAATTTTAAAATAACAATATAAATTTTATATTATTATTTAATTCGAATGACACGCACAAATTCAATTGACAGACAAAATAAAAAGAACACATATACAATGCAAAAGCGAATAGACAAGAAGTATAATCATTAGATAGAGCGAGAGGGAAATAAATTGATGTGAAGTTGTACAGTACCTTAGTGGAGTGTGTGCAAGATTCTAAGACCGATGATGTTGACAGTGTTCGGTTTCGATTGCTGCCGCGATCAATGTGTGTTTTTCTTCTTTCTTTTCTATTAAATAATTTAAAAGCTTAAAGCTTGAAAATCATGAAATTTAATTTTTAAAAACTATTTTTATTGATATTTAATTAAATAACTGTAGTTTTCCTTTTAATTTATGTTAATAAAAAAAACCAAAAAAAGGAATTAAAATAAGAAGTCGCACCAGCCGCGCGTAGGCCTTCTCTGAGAAATCCAGTCCGCCACTCTAAGCACTAAGCCATTGCTTCATTTGTTGTTTGATCGCCAAAGTTGCATTCTCAGACAATTGTCTTACCATTCTATGAAAATAAAAAGTTTTATACAATGCTGTGTGTCCGACTCTAGATTTGAACTTCGGTATGCTTGCGTAAATTAGGTCTGTTTAAGTTTAAATGGTACGTTAAAATTGAGTTTAATTCGGATTATATCTCACTTATTTTTAGTCCGATTTACATAAAATTTTCAGAAACTGTAGCATTACTGGTCTTCAGTATATGAACGGGAAGTTCACAAGTCGAATGTGTACAGCGATCGGATTAGCTCGTTCGGGGTGGGGTGGGTTTTTGCTGATCATCGACTCCAGTACATAAAATTTATTTAGGATTCGCAGAAACTACACGAATGGAGATATACTCCCAAAACAATTATAACACACCAAGGCCAGAAGAGAAAACAATATAAGGAAGGCTTTTACAAGTATGCATCTAGTGTAGTGCGACGTCTGAGGTGTTGTTCAACGCTCGCAGTCTGTACCCTACCCAACCATGATACTCAGCGCGAGGCAGTAAGAGAGTATCCCAAAAACAGAATTGTCTACCTGTTCACTATACCATGTCTTCAGGAATTAATAATACATTCCAAGATTCATTATTTATGGCAACGTTTATTTCTTAAATCATAATACATCTTTTCAGCCATATGGCATTCTTGACCCTAACTAACAATTGTCTAAAAGCAAACTCTTTCAAAACTACTAGTAGCAGGCGAGGCAAGTTATAATCAATTCTTTTTTTTTTATTTTTAAATTGTACTTATTTTGTTGTTCACTGGTGTACCAGAAAAAGGCTCATACTAAATGTTGTTTTTTTTGTTTTTTTGTTTTTTTTTTTAATTAATATTCAATACAGTCTAACCGTGCAAAATTATCAAACGCAGAAATATTCATGTACTCTAAATAAGTTTGTGTAGGGTAGTGTAGTTGAGCCGATCATTGAACCAGCGCAACAGCTGATCAATATTGCGTAAGCTTACGGTTGCTATATGTATGCATGTATGTAGGCATGTGAGCAATGGTTTGTTCGCAAACATTGATTTTATTAATTGCAGAAATTAACGTTTGTTAGGGTAAAATATGATAGGCAATGCATTTAACAGTAATATACAAACATATATATGACCATGTATACCACATACATAAGTGATTATATATACTTATATATATATATATATAGTAACATATCCATTCTACACTACACCCACACTACACCTACACCACACAAAACACAAGCTGTAAACACAACTCCCCTTCCACACACATAATTGTAAACAAAACTCCGCCAATTACTCTAAGCATAAACATGTAAAATTATACCACTGTACCACAGAATAATTACCCTAAGCATAAACATGTAAAACTATACCACTGTACCACAGAACAAAAGCCCTTCGATTAACCTCGGTCGTCGTTCACATAAAAGTTCGTTCTCACAAATATCATAAAATCTGCGACATAAACAATTGTCCCCCAAAGTCCGCGACATAAACAATTGTCCCCCAAAAATTCGGAGAGAATAACAATCGTCCCCTAGGCTACTCGAATTCGATCTTCGATCATTTACCGTAGACCACTTGGGGCGCCAAATAATAAAAACAAATTATCCGAGTCGCCTCTCACGCACTCGTCTCAGGATTCTCCAGTTACCACTATTTTTCGGGAATCTCTCTCTCCTCACGAGTATAAGAGTTTACAAACTCAAACTCTCTTAAATCTTCGCTCTTTGGCTAAGCCAAATTGCCTATAAAAACTCAAACGCGCCTCCAGGTGCTAGTTCAATACTGAGTACGCTATCGACCGCGATAGCACTGCTTAACTTCGCTATTAGAGGTATATTATCCCAACCCCGAGATAATCTAATGGCTTCAGTTCTTTTTGATAGAATTGAATAAAAAGTGTTAATTAATATTATAAAACCCAACTTGTGTTTTTTTAATTAACCCTCGGTCTGAATTCGTAATTGGCGCAGCCGGTAGGATTCTCAAGTAAAAATCGTGCGACTCGTTCCAAGAAACTAATCTAGTGACAAAGGAGTCTTGTACGACCAAGACTTATCCTTTAAAGAGATTAGACCACGCGAATCGGCGCTATAGTGAACGCGAATCGTAATACGACGAAGACTTAGAATCCGCCAAAGAACCACGTGAGTCGGTAGTTGACATATACGAGTCAACTCACTGCAAACGAACCATAAAAGCGTAAAAACAAAAACCCTATCACAAACTCTATCACTATATGGAGATCTGGCAACCCTTAAATTTGCCAATCACATTTATTTTAATTTTTATTTGTATAGATATCGATATCCTTGTATTCATCGCTAATTTCTTCCTCTTGCGATCGCTAACTGTCAAACACACAACACGTGCCGCTTTGTGACTATAAAAAACTTTTTATTAAATCTAAATAAATCTTAAGTTTACACAAACATCCATTTCATTTGATCCACTCAAACATCTAGCAAAACAATTGTTCACCACAATTGGTGACCCCCGACTCTCAAACACGCACACACTCCAAGTCACCACAATTGGTGACCCCCGACTCTCTAACGCGCACAAACGGAGCTTCAAGTCACAACAATTGGTGACCCTCGACTCTCGAACACACACACCAAGTCCATCCAATTCGCACATCAACATAATTTCATCATAATTTTCTGACACAATCAGAATTTACACGTGTTTCATCATACTCAGCACACACAACATTCTTATAAGATGCAGAACGATAGTTTTGCTGACGCACAAAATAATTCAGAACCAAGCGGGTCAAATCTAAACACAATTACTAGACAGATGCCGTTTCCACAACTTCACACAATCACAAACATAGAAATGTTTTTCACCAAATTGGAAAACTGGTTTCTATTGCAAGGCATCGGTTCTCGGAAAGAGTATGAGAAGTCAGTCAGCAGTCATAGCGTACGCAGATCCTAAATATTTGGAGCAAGTCCACGATCTTGTCCAAAACGAACCGGAAATGAATCCATACACCACACTTAAGAAGGCTATACTAGACAAATTCGCAGAATCGGCAATGGTTCGCCTTGAAAAGCTCGCATCTGGTATACAACTCGGTGATGGACGCCCAAGTCATTTACTCAGTCAGCTACAACGGACTAATGCCACCAACGACGAATCAGTTGTCCGTCGGTACTGGATCAAGCGGCTTCCACCTCAAGCTCGTGCCGTCATTGTAGGAATGCTCGAAAGTGCCCCGGATACAACACTATCTCAACTTTCAACAGCCGCAGACGCTGTCATGGACTCACTCACTTTTACATCGAGTGACAACATTTCAATCCAAATTCTGCAGACGATCGTTTCAGCAACATAGAAAAACGTTTGGATGCTCAAGAAAAATTATTTCAGCAAATCAACAGCAAGCTCGGACAAATTTTAAGCAACAACAATAATCGACGCTCTCGCAGCAATAGTCGATTCCCAAGCAATAGTCGCAGCAACACTCCACAGCCCAACAACACAACAAAAATTGTTGGTATCACACCAAGTATGGCGACAAAGCACAAAAATGTCAGGAGCCCTGCTTATTCAACACCAACTCAAAAAACTAAGTCCAGCTGTCGAAGATCATAAAGGCAACTTCGATAGTCAGTCCGATATAGCCTTACCACACACATCAAAACATCGGATAAGAATAAACAGCATTTCCACATACAACCGACTCTTTATTCTGGATTTAAAAACAGGAAAAAATTTTCTTATTGACACAGGAGCAGACGTATCCGTTATACCAGTTTCAACTATAAACAAACGCATCGCATCATCCAACGAAAATCCTCTTTTCGCAGCGAATGGCAGTATAATCGAATCTTATGGTACAACACGTTTAACCTTGGATTTAGGATTACGTCGTCCATTTACATGGAACTTTATCATCGCTGATGTCCGTACACCAATCATCGGATCGGATTTCTTACAGCACTACAACCTGCTTGTTGATATTAAACGTCAAAAATTGATTGACCCTCAAACATTGCTAGCACGTAATGTTATTTGCAGCCTTCAATCTTCATCAGCAATTAAAACATTCAACACAGCATGCAAGTTTTCCAAACTTTTGGAGGAATTCAAATCTATCACTCTATTGGATCATACTACACCTAAACCAACCACATCTGATGTCACACACTGCATTGACACCAAAGGAGCACCCACATTTTCAAAACCTCGTCGTCTTACTCCTGATAAGCTGACAGCAGCAAAGTCAGAGTTTGGATATCTTCTAAAAATCGGAGTATGTCGTCCTTCAAAGAGCCGATATGCATCACACTTACACATGGTTCGTAAAGCAACAGGCGAATGGCGGCCATGTGGCGACTATAGAGCTCTCAATGCACAAACGATTCCTGATCGGTACCCTCTGCCGCACATTCAGGATTGCACACATATTTTCTATGGTAAGAAAATATTTTCCAAAATTGATCTCAATCGTGCATATCACCAGATTCCAATTGAACCACGTGACATTCCATAAACGGCTATAACTACCCCTTTTGGCTTATACGAATTCACACATATGACATTTGGCTTGTGCAACGCAGCACAGACGTTTCAACGCTATATGGACGTCGCCCTCAGATATCTCGACTTTGTTTTCGTATATGTAGATCACATCGCCGTAGAATCAAGTAACGCTGAACAACATGAAGTTCATCTTCGCCAAGTTTTTGAACGACTTCAACGTTACCACCTCACAATAAACGCAAGGAAATGTGCCTTCGGACAAAATTCCATCGAGTTTTTAGCACACCATGTCGACTCTCATGGCATCAAACCCTTGCCAAACAAAGTCAACGCAATTGTTGATTTCCCATTACCCAAAGTTGTAAAGGAACTTCGACGCTTTCTGGCAATGATCAACTTCTACAGACGATTCCAGCCCAAAGCACTGGAACATCAAGGCCCGTTGTTGCAGTTAATTCCAGGAAATAAGAAGAACGATTCTTCTCCAATCAACTGGACAGACGAAAACATACAACATTTCCAACAGTGCAAGCATTCTCTCGCAACGGCAACCCTTCTGGTTCACCCATCTCAGGATGCAAAACTTTCGCTAACTACAGATGCTAGTGATACAGCAGTCGGAGCAGTTCTTCACCAAATCGTGAATAATGAATACCAGCCAATGGGATTTTTCAGTGTAAAGCTAACAGACGCTCAGTGCAAATTCAGCACGTATGATCGCGAACTTCTTGCCATCTATCTCAGCATCAAACATTTTTGCTACATGTTAGAAGGCAAATCATTTCATGTCCGCACTGATCACAAACCGCTCATATACGTCTTCACTCAAAGGCCGGATAAGGCATCACCCAGACAACTCCGCCAATTGGACTTCATTGGTCAATTCACAACAACCATCTTACACGTCGCTGGAGTCGAGAACACGACAGCAGACACATTGTCTCGCATAGCCGCAATCGAAAGCAATATTATCGACTACGAGCAAATAGCCTCAGCACAAAGAAATTGCACAGAGCTTAAACAACTTTTGGAAGACAACAACACAACACTGCAACTCAAATCTGTTAACCTACCACATTCAGAAACATCAATCTTATGTGATTTTTCTACTCCTACAGCTCGACCATTTATTCCAAAGCCACTCAGAAAGAAAATCATCTGCAAACTCCACAACATCGCTCATGGAGGCATTAGATCTACAATGATGATCATCAAACAACGTTTTATATGGCCTTCGATGCACAAGGAAATCGCCGGTTTCGTCAAACATTGCATTCCTTGTCAACGATGCAAAGTAACTCGTCATGTTCATTCACCACTTCAACACTATGAATTGACAGCACATCGTTTTGAACACATAAATTTGGACTTGATTGGACCTTTACCCCAATCTAGCCAATTTAGATACTGTCTCACAATCATAGACCGCTACACACGGTGGCCCGAAGCTGTTCCAATTGAAGACATGCAAGCAGAGACAGTAGCCGCAGCTCTCATTAACGTCTGAACATCCCGCTTTGGAGTACCTGCCCGTATCACCACTGATCAAGGCAGAGAATTCGAATCAATACTTTTCAACGAATTGTCACGGCTTCTCGGCATCAATCATATACGTACTACTGCATATCACCCGAAATCTAATGGAATCATTGAACGCTGGCATCGTACTCTTAAAACGGCCATAATGTGTCAAAACAGAATTGACTGGCCAAGCAAACTACCAATCATATTGTTAGGATTACGATCAGCATTCAAACCTGACATACAAACTACAGCAGGACAGCTTCTCTATGGATCAACACTACGACTTCCAGGACAATTTCTTCATATGGAAGAAAATGTTTTACCGCAATCTGAGTTTGTAAAACATCTCGCTGAAATGATGAACGACATTCGCCCTACACAAACAGCCCATCACGACACTTCAAAGCCATTTGTATTTAAACAGCTAAACGAAGCAACTCATGTTTTTATACGCAACGATACAGTGCGAGGATCATTGCAGCCGCCTTACGATGGACCTTATGAAGTTAAATCAAAACATAACAAATTCAACAATATTTTCATCAACGGTCGAAATTCCACGGTATCAATCGATCAGCTCAAACCAGCATTTATTGAGTCACACAATGATTCATCAACATCATTATCAACAGAATCATCATCAGCAGCAGCAACATCATCACCTGCAGGAGCATCATCATCAACAGCATCGTCATCAAAAGCAGCAACAAAATTGTGACTATTTAAACTTTTTATTGAATCTAAATAAATCTTAAGTGTTAATAAACATCCATTTCATTTGATCTACACAAACATCTAACAAAACTATTGTTCACTACACATGTAAGGTAAACAAATATTGTATCAACATAACTATCGTATAGAATAACAGCGATCTATTGTTAAGATAAGCAACCATGTATAACATCGATATATCTAATGCAATGTACGATTAATGAAAAGCGGGATGCAAGCATTGATTGTGATCTCGAAGCGTCGGTACAAAGAAGAAAATAAGAGCGTAGTTAAAAATAAGGCATTGTAATAAAATAAAGAAAAGACTAAAAATAAAATAAAGACTATATTGCCTACTACAAATTCTTTATGTGTCTTGAGAATGATTTTTTAAATTGGGCGTACATTTGAATATCTTTTAGTTTACCACTGGTTTTCATAGTTTTAGTGAGGGAAATAAATAACACTTTTCTTAGTGCAGAGGTATTTTTTAATCAGGTCTTTAGCAAGGGTGTCGGTCATTTCTTTGTAACTGATTTTTACTTTATTATCTGGACGATTGAATGACGGATGAATTCAATTTGTCTGTTATAATAGTTGAGCGGTCTTTCGGTTATTGAAATATGATTGACTGTCTTCTTGTGCACTGTGCACATTAGCTGCTGTGGAAAGGAAGACTGGGATATCTTCTCCTAGGAAGTTTTCTTGAATTTGAAGTCTGGATAGGGCATCAGCGACATGATTTTCCTTACCAGATAGGTATTGATTATTATAGGCGTATTCGTTAAGTTTTATTTTCTATCTTTGTAACTTCATATTAGGATCTTTTATGTTGCTTAGCCATAGAAGTGGTCTGTGATCGCTTAATATGTCAAACTTTCTACCGCATAGGTATGAGTCACACAATGATTCATCATCATCATCATCAGCAGCAACATCATCACATGCAGCAGCATCATCATCAACAGCATCAACATCAGAAGCAGCAACCAAATCGTCCATAACCAATACAGACACACCATCTACACACATGGATCAACCGCCAAATCAAAACAAGTCATCTCTACGTCATCAGACATCTAGACCACGCCGCACTATTAGACTTCCTGTTCGATTCACAACTTGAAGTCTAGGAGGGAGTACTATGGAGATCTGGCAACCCTTAAATTTGCCAATCACATTTATTTTAATTTTTATTTGTATAGATATCGATATCCTTGTATTCATCGCTAATTTCTTCCTCTTGCGATCGCTAACTGTCAAACACACAACACGTGCCGCTTTGTGACTATAAAAAACTTTTTATTAAATCTAAATAAATCTTAAGTTTACACAAACATCCATTTCATTTGATCCACTCAAACATCTAGCAAAACAATTGTTCACCACAATTGGTGACCCCCGACTCTCAAACACGCACACACTCCAAGTCACCACAATTGGTGACCCCCGACTCTCTAACGCGCACAAACGGAGCTTCAAGTCACAACAATTGGTGACCCTCGACTCTCGAACACACACACCAAGTCCATCCAATTCGCACATCAACATAATTTCATCATAATTTTCTGACACAATCAGAATTTACACGTGTTTCATCATACTCAGCAACACGATATTATACACAAATGCCATGAATAACACGGTCAAAGACGTTATAATGAGGAAATTACCCGATAGACTGTTTATTACCCTAGCTAGGCACGATATAACAACTGTGTCCAAACTTAAACAGGTAGCACAGCAAGAAGGCGTTTACGAAACGGTCTTCAATGATAAAACAAAACCACAGAACAATTCTAACTCAAATACAAATTCACCACAAAATTCAAAGCATAAGGGAAACTATCAAAATTTCTCAAACAATGCCACGCATAATGCAGGCAAATCATATCAGAACACCCATTCTAAGCCTGCTGAAGCTAATTCGCAAGTTATGAATGAGTTTAAACAGAAATTAAGCCATGGTAGAGCCCAGAACCCCTTAAATCATCAACAGCAAAATAATAGTCCACCAAACCCTCCAGTTAAACGGCAAAGAGAAAGCACCAGTGGCCAGTATAAAATGGACACAGGTGAAAATTTTCTTCAACCAGCCTCGGAGTCGGAAAGCGACTCAGAGGAAGAGGAAGCCCGTTCTTAAAAAATTAAATTAAATAACATCACCCTCAAATGTTTAATAGACACCGGCTCGTCTATTAACATCATGAAGCAAAACTTCTTTAACTTTCCTATTAAAACCTCCAAAGTAAAAGTCCATACTATAAATGGCATCATTGTTTTAAACCAAAATGTTTCATTTCACCCAAGTAAACTTTGCCCTAACAAGCAAACTTTCTATATTCATAACTTTTCTGAGAAATATGATTTGCTATTAGGAAGAAATTATTTAGAGTCAACTAACGCTCAAATCGATTATTCAAATCAAACAGTCATTATAAATGGCTATCCTTTCAAAATGTGGTACGACCACACCCAAACAGATGAATCAAAGGCTACCAATGAGTGCCCTAAATCATCTAAAGCAGAGGAAACCCCTCTAAACACCTCAACTAAGGAGAAAACCCTCCGAAATTTTAAGCGGAAACCCCAGTTAAAATTAGATAAGTCCAAGGTTACTAATGAGTGCCCCAAGTTATCTAAATTAGATAAGTCCAAGGTTACCAATGAGTGCCCCAAGTTATCTAAATTAGAAGAGTCCAAGACCACCAATGAGTGTCCCAAGTCTTCTAAAAATGAGGAAAACCCTCAAAACACTCCTTACATAGAAGAAGCCCTTCTAGCAACCCACTCTAACTACGCCTTAGACGACGAGTTAAGAGAGTCCAATGTATTTAGATTAGAACATTTAAATGCAGAGGAAAGGGAGCAACTTTCACATGTCTTGCTTGAATATAGTGATATTCAGTACAAAGAAGGTGAAAATTTGACCTTCACGAGTACGATTAAACACTCTATTCACACAAAACACGAAGACCCTATCTACAAAAAACCTTACAAGTATCCCCAAGCTTTCGACCTAGAAGTCAACAGACAAAATAACGAATGATTGAACAAAAGATAATTAGAAAATCTAAGTCTCCTTATTGTTCTCCGATTTGGATTGTCCCAAAAAAGGTGACGCTTCTGGCAAAGCAAAATTTCGATTAGTCATATCGCAGTCTCAATGAAATAACCATTGATGACAAATTCCCCATTCCACTAATGGATGAAATATTAGACAAACTCGGACGTTGTCAATATTTCACAACTATCGATCTAACTAAGGGTTTCCATCAAATCCAAATGGACCCACAATCAATTCCCAAGACAGCATTTTCGACAAAACGTGGACATTACGAATATACTCGTATGCCCTTTGGTCTAAAAAATGCACCAGCAACCTTTCAACGTTGCATGAACAATCTCTTAGGAGATTTGATCTACAAGGATTGTTTAGTCTATTTAGATGATATTATTATTTACTCCACTTCATTGGAAGAACATATAACATCACTAAAAAGGGTATTTGATAAGCTTCGATCAGCCAATCTAAAGTTGCAACTTGATAAATGTGAATTTCTGAAAAAGAAACAGAATTTCTCGGTCACATTATCACAACAGATGGCATCAAACCAAACCCCAATAAGATAAAAGCAATTGTCAACTTTCCTATTCCTAAAACCACAAAAGGAATAAAGTCTTTTCTTGGACTCTGCGGATTTTTACCGTAAGTTCATAATTCATACCCTAAGTTCGTAATTTTGCAAAGATAGCAAAACCCATGACAATAAGGCTAAAGAAAGGAGCAACAATCAATATAAACGATAGTGATTACGTGTCCGCTTTTGAGAAACTTAAGGTACTCATCACGTCCGATCCCATTTTGATATACCCTAATTTTGAAAAGAAATTCTCACTAACCACAGATGCGAGTAATATAGCTATAGGTGCTGTATTATCCCAAGAACATAGACCTATTTGTTACGCAAGCAACTATTCGGCAAAAGAAAAGGAACTATTAGCCATAGTTTGGGCAACAAAATATTTTAGGTCCTACTTATTCGGAAGGAAATTCGACATATTAAGCGATCATAGGCCACTTGTCTGGTTAAACAGCATGAAAGATCCTAATATGAAACTGCAAAGATGGAAGATAAAACTCAATGAATATGATTACAACATTCAGTATCTACCTGGTAAAGAAAATCACGTAGCTGATGCCCTATCCAGAGTTCAGATCCAAGAAAACTTCCTAGGTAAGGAAAATACAGTTTCCCTTTCCATAGCAGCCACTGTGCATAGTGCACAAGAAGAAGCCAAAGTCACATCCCCATGGCTGAAAGACCTCTTAATTATTACAACAGACAGCTAGAATTTATAAGAAATAGTTTCGATGATGTCCAAGTAATAAAATATTTTCATAAAACAAGAATAAAAATCAGTTACAAAGAAATGACAGATACCCTTGCCAAAGAATTAATTAAGGAATATCTCTGCACAAAATAAAGTGTTATCTATTTCCCCAACGAAGCCGATTTCCAAATCTTCCAAAATGCTTATGTCCAAATAATAAGTCCAGATAACCTCACTAAAACAATGAGAAGCAGCGGTAAATTGATAGATCAAACATACGCCCAGTTTAAAGAGATCATTCTTAAAACGCATAAGGAATTATTACACCCTGGAATAGAGAAACTTATTCTTCAGTTCAAAGAACACTATTACTATCCCGACTATCAGAAACTTATTCAAAACATTATAAATGAATGCGAAATCTGTTATATAGCCAAAACCGAACATAGAAATATTAAACTAACCTTCGAAACAACTCCAGAAACCTTCAACCCAGAGACAAATACGTCATGGATTTCTATTTAATAAATAATAAACAGTTTCTATCATGTATTGACATTTATTCTAAATACGCCTCCCTGATAGAAGTAAATAGTAGAGATTGGCTTGAAACCAAAAGAGCTATTTTACGCATATTTAACGATATGGGCAAACCCATAAAGATAAAAGCCGACAAAGACTCCGCTTTCATGTGCACTGCACTCAAACTCTGGCTAGATTCAGAGGGAGTAACTCTCAACATTACGACAAGCTAAAATTGGAATTTCTGACATTGAGAGATTTCATAAAACTGTCAACGAAAAATTAAGAATTATAATGAGTGAAAACGAACCCGAAAATAAATTTACAAAATTCGAGAAAATTTTTTACGTATATAATCATAAAACAAAACATAATACAACGGGTCGAACACCAGCAGATATCTTTATTTTCGCAGGAACACCTGCATATAACACTCAACAGAACAAAATAGATAAAATCGACAAGCTAAATGAAATTAGAACAGACTTCGGTATAGACACCAACTTCAGAGAAGCCCCTCTGGTCCAATCAAAGACAACCAACCCTTTTAGAAAAGCAGGAAATATAAGGCAGATAGATAACAAGCATTTCGAGGAAACAAACAGAGGCAGAAAGATAATCCACTAACATATAAGTCTAAATTCAAAAAGAAAAAGAAAACTAATAAAAGTAAATACGATAATGATAATTCCAGGCTTACTCCCGAGCATGATCCTCACGATATACATCCTAACAACGGTTAACGCACAGAACTTAAAAGTAACTCCTATCCAGGCTAAAAATGGTTATTTAATATTTCAAACCGGATCAATAGACCTACCCATAAATTATGAATACCATTATCTATCTGTTAATCTAACCAAGACCGAAATTATTTACGAGGAACTAATTAAGCAAGCTCAATTTTTTGAGAATTTACAGCAAATTAAGTATCTAATAGAAAAACTCAATAGGGAAATGAATGGTGTAAGAATCGCAAAACGCAGCAAACGTGGTCTTGCTAATTTTTTGGGAACAATTTATAAGTATTTGTTTGGCACCTTAGACCAAGAAGATAAAGAAGAGTTGCAACAACAAATAGGCGATATTTCCAAAAACAACATACAGATAAGTGAGCTTAATCATGTAATAGACGCAATCAATAAAGGAATAGAAGTGACAAATCATCTAAATCACCTCCGCGAACAAGAGCAAATGTTGGCTTTAGTAATTTTCAACCTGCAGCAATTCACAGAATATATAGAAGACATAGAGCTTGGTCTACAACTAACACGTTTAGGTATCTTCAACCCCAAACTCCTAAGACAATTCACAGAATATATAGAAGACATAGAGCTTGGTCTACAACTAACACGTTTAGGTATCTTCAACCCCAAACTCCTAAGACACGATTCATTAACTCACGTGAATTCAGAAAAACTCCTTAGTATCAAAACTTCTGCATGGCTCAAGTCTGACACTAATGAAATCTTGATAATTTCGCAAATTCCAAGAGAAATAATTAAAACCCCAATCTTTGAAATAGTACCATATCCAGACAAACAAAACAATATACTAACAGAAACTATTCATGATAAATACTTTTCACATAACAACCAAACCTATACAGCAGGCTCCCAAAGCTTAGTCATAAACAAAAGTATAACGGGTATATTAAATCAAATATCAACGCAATGTAGATACAGCAAAACACACTCTGACTTTGAAATCAAGTACGTTGAACCAAATGTAATTACAACTTGGAACCTTCCCAAGACAATCCTAAACCAGAATTGTATTAATAGAGAAATCACAATAGAAGGCAACAATATGATTAAATCGTCCAATTGCTCTGTTCAGTTAGAAGAAATATTAATCACTAATACAATGCTAGATTACACTCAGACCATTTATGTAAACAACAACGTAACTAAGTTAGAACCACTAGAGTATATCCAAGCAAAAGAAATAATCGAACAGCACGCTCAGACAAATAATGTTTTTCAAATAATAATAATCACAGCACTAGCCATAATAATTGTACTTGCCCTAATGTATTTCATTTACAAATATAAAACCATACCCCAGAGGCTAATTGTAAAATTTAGAAATTCAAATCCAGAGAATGAAACCATTGTAAAACCAGAAATTGAAAATGTTGTACCAACAGTAGATACCCCGGTATTGTACCCTAGAATAAGCGCCTGAGGGCAGGCTTTTTTCTTAAGGATGGGGAAGTAACATATCCACACTACACCTACCCCACACAAAACTCAAGCTGTTAACACAACTCCCCTTCCACACACATAATTGTAAACAAAACTCCCCCAATTACTCTAAGCATAAACATGTAAAATTATACCACTGTACCACAGAATAATTACCCTAAGCATAAACATGTAAAACTATACCACTGTACCACAGAACAAAAGCCCTTCGATTAACCTCGGTCGTCGTTCACATAAAAGTTCGTTCTCACAAATATCATAAAATCTGCGACATAAACAATTGTCCCCCAAAGTCCGCGACATAAACAATTGTCCCCCAAAAATTCGGAGACAATAATCGTCCCCTAGGCTACTCAAATTCGATCTTCGATCATTTAGCGTCGACCACTTGGCGCGCCAAATAATAAAAACAAATTATCCGAGTCGCCTCTCACGCACTCGTCTCAGGATTCTCCAGTTACCACTATTTTTCGGGAATCTCTCTCCCTCACGAGAATAAGAGTTTACAAACTCAAACTCTCTTAAATCTTCGCTCTTTGGCTAAGCCAAATTGCCTATAAAAACTCAAACGCGCCTCCAGGTGCTAGTTCAATACTGAGTACGCTATCGACCGCGATAGCACTGCTTAACTTCGATATTAGAGGTATATTATCCCAACCCCGAGATAATCTAATGGCTTCAGTTCTTTTTGATAGAATTGAATAAAAAGTGTTAATTAATATTATAAAACCCAACTTGTGTTTTTTTTAATAAACCCTCGGTCTGAATTCGTAATTGGCGCAGCCGGTAGGATTCTCAAGTAAAAATCGTGCGACTCGTTCCAAGAAACTAATCTAGTGACAAAGGAGTCTTGTACGACCAAGACTTATCCTTTAAAGAGATTAGACCACGCGAATCGGCGCTATAGTGAACGCGAATCGTAATACGACGAAGACTTAGAATCCGCCAAAGAACCACGTGAGTCGGTAGTTGACATATACGAGTCAACTCACTGCAAACGAACCATAAAAGCGTAAAAACAAAAACCCTATCACAAACTCTATCACTATATGGAGATCTGGCAACCCTTAAATTTGCCAATCACATTTATTTTAATTTTTATTTGTATAGATATCGATATCCTAGTATTCATCGTTAATTTCTTCCTCTTGCGATCGCTAACTGTCAAGCACACAACACGTGCCGCTTTGTGACTATAAAAAACTTTTTATTAAATCTAAATAAATCTTAAGTTCACACAAACATCCATTTCATTTGATCCATCTAGCAAAACAATTGTTCACCACAGAACAAAAGCCCTTCGATTAACCTCGGTCGTCGTTCACATAAAAGTTCGTTCTCACAAATATCATAAAATCTGCGACATAAACAATTGTCCCCCAAAGTCCGCGACATAAAAATTGTCCCCCAAAAATTCGGAGACAATAACAATCGTCCCCTAGGCTACTCGAATTCGATCTTCGATCATTTAGCGTCGACCACTTGGCGCGCCAAATAATAAAAACAAATTATCCGAGTCGCCTCTCACGCACTCGTCTCAGGATTCTCCAGTTACCACTATTTTTCGGGAATCTCTCTCTCCTCACGAGAATAAGAGTTTACAAACTCAAACTCTCTTAAATCTTCGCTCTTTGGCTAAGCCAAATTGACTATATAAACTCAAACGCGCCTCCAGGCGCTAGTTCAATACTGAGTACGCTATCGACCGCGATAGCACTGCCTAACTTCGTTATTAGAGGTATATTATCCCAACGCCGAGATAATCTAAAGGCTTCAGTTCTTTTTGATAGAATTGAATAAAAAGTGTTAATTAATATTATAAAACCCAACTTGTGTTTTTTTTAATTAACCCTCGGTCTGAATTCGTAATTATATATTTATAGATATACATATATAAACATATATATGTCGGAGTAATAGTAGTAGTAGTAGTAGAACATTACGCATGACCTCGAATTATTTCATAATATTATGTTTTGCGTCTTTGCATTGTGGTTGTCCGTCGTCTTTCTGCAAGTACCGTTGGAGCGGAGCGACAACGCCGCGTCGCCTGTTTAGTTGCACGTGGTGTCCGTCGTTTTTCTGCAAGTACCGTTGGAGCGGGGCGACAACGCCGCGTCGCCTGTTAAGTTGCACGGCGATGCGTCGCGACGTTGCCGCCGAGTGTGGTTCGAGGTTTCGTATAGGCTGTTAGAAAACGAGCAGGACAGTACGCTTGCGTAATCGCCTGTGAATTGTTCGAAACGCGCTACGCTCTAATGGGAGATAAAGTTAATTCGACATATACATATGCATATATAATTGAAAATTTTAGTCGGGTTCAATATTATCTTTTGTTATAGTAAATAATTCAGCAGTGGAATGAGAAAATAATTATTGATTTCACGTTGTTCGCAAAGCAGACAATTTATTGTCAGTATGTACATACAGCTCGAGTTTTGGTATGTAGGTATGCCTGCAGGTATATGATCAGAGGCTGAGCATAAATACAAACATACGTACATACAAGCACTCAACCGGCGGTAAAACTTTCCCGCTGTACATGCGCGTGTACATGTATACGTACGTACAATTTATGTACAGATAAGCAAAACCAAGGAAAACAATTAAAATGAACTGATCATTGCAGAACAATGAGATTAAACCAATATAAAAACAAGTAAGAAAAGCAACAGTCGCGCGGCACGCGACTGTCGGATACCCTTCGACATATGTATGTTACCGTAAAAAGTATCTTACTGTATGATACTCTACTATAATAGAGACAATAAATGGCTTTGGTACTACATTAAATAACATGCTTATCTCATCTATTTTCGTTTTCGTTTTAAACACGGACAGAGAACAGTCTGGACTTTTATATCAGGTGTACAAGTATGAAATGTCGTTTTTTTTTAATAAAAAAACGCGTTAAATTTTGCGAAAAAGGAAAAAATCATTTGTTCAAAGTATTTGCCATCGCTAGCTACACTTTTTTCCCATCTCTCGAGCAATTTGTGGATTCCACGCCAGTAGAACTCATCGTCTTTTGCGAAAAACCATTCATCGAGCCTTTTTTCATATTTTTCGTAAGAATCGAAGCGCTGCTCAGCGATTGCGTGTCCCATCGAAGCAAATGGGTGGTAATCGGATGGGGCCAGGTCTGGTGAGTAAGCCGCATGCGGAATAGAGTTGTTGATTTGGGTTCGTTTCAGGGACTTAGTTCATTAGTTCATTTTTCGATGAACTATAGTTCATTCTTTAGTTCGTTCGTTCGAGTCTTTTAGTTCGTTATATAGTTCAATCTTTAGTTCATTGGTCTTTTGGTCTTTTGTTCTTTTGGTCTTTGAGTCTTTTGGTCTTTTGTTCTTTTGGTCTTTGAGTCTTTTGGTGTTTGAGTCTTTTGGTCTTCGTTGGACAAAATCTTATTGTGTTATCTAATTTTGACATTCTTCGCGCATTTTTTCAACTTTCAATCGTTAAAAGTAATTGTTGTAAATAAAAAGGGTTGCATGTGGTATTGAAAATATTTTATGACATATTCTGTTAAAATTTAAATTATAAATAAAAACACGCGCGGAAAATGGGAAAATTAGATGAAACAATAATATTTTGACCAACGAAGACCAAAGACTCAAAGACCAAAAGACTCAAACACCAAAAGACTCAAAGACCAAAAGACCAAAAGAACAAAAGACCAAAAGACCAAAAGAACAAAAGACCAAAAGACCAAAAGAACAAAAGACCAAAAGAACAAAAGACCAAAAGACCAATGAACTAAAATCAGGGATTTAGTTCGTTAGTTCAGTTTGAGGATTAGTTCAATCGAACTTGATCTGAACTAAACGGTACAACTCTAATGCGGAAGCACTTCCCAATCGAGTGTTTCCAACGTGTCGCGAACCGATCTTGCATGGAGAAAATGAAGTATGTCTTGGAGAAAAATGACCTTAGGTTGTCTTTTTTGATATTCTGGTCGTTTTCTCTGAAGCGCTCGGTTCAAATTGATCAATTGTTGTTGGTAGCGTGCCGTATTCACCGTTTCGCCGGGTTTCAAGAGCTCAATGCTTGCAGTTCGGTGTCTTCGTACCTTTTTGGTGGTTTTCCGTGCTCTTTGTCGTCCACGTCAAAATCACCACTTTTGAAGCTTTGAAACCACCGTTCACACGTTTTCACAGTTGGTACTTGTTCGCCAAAGGCTTCAACAAGCATTCGGTACGATTCCGCAGCTGTTTTCTTCAAATGAAAACAGAAAATTAACACTGTCGGCGTTTGCTCTTTATTCGGCACGAAACTCGACATGTTGAGTGCACTGAGAGTAAACGATAATGACGCTCGATTTGCGCAAAACTTTGGTGGTTCGACAGTCAAGGTTGACACTTCAAATGGTCAAAGTTTCATGACAATCGATAAATATTTACGATTGCGAAACATCTTTATGTTCGAACCGACATTTCATACTTGTACACCTGGTATATTACTAGGAAACTTGTGGCGTTGTACCTAAATATGCCAAACTCAAACACAAGTGAACCAATAGTTTTTCTACCGCTAAAAGTATGGGAAACTCTACCTACAAGCTCATTCTTTATGTATACTATAATACCTGTTAAAGATCTTATAGATTTAAGTTGCACTGCAATTGTGAACCCAGGTATCTCAACATTTTCGTTTGAAATGGAAGTCTCCACGAAGCATAATATTGATGACTATTATTGATCAACCTGTCCGATCGAATATCTTCGAGATGCGTAATCAGGCTCTGAGTATTATGGAAGAAAATGTTGAGGGCAGAACTGTGTACTAAATAATCGTAATGAGTGCGTAATAGTTTTTCAGTCCGCAATTTCTCTAATTGAGCTTTTATTTTATCATTACTCTGAGGAGGCTTAGGAGGAACAAAGTTCCCAATGATGAACAATCCTGAAGCAGTAGTTGCTCTACTGCAAGCCACGTATAATGCAGCACGCTGCATTCTGGAATTAGCATGAACTACCACTTTGCTATACGTAGCTCCCTGACTTTTGTGAATAGTGATGCCTTCAGCAGGCACAATGGGAAACTGCCTACGGTCAATATTAACTTGTGCGTTATTTGAATATTGAAAACTGCGAACAATTTTTTGAATTGGAGTCCACAAAGGTTCTGTACGATGTGTACACTTGGAACGCGCAATTTCTCCTACACTTGGTTCTGAGAATTTCATCCATAAAATGTTGGGAGTGTTGGATGTATTAAAATCTATTTGCATCAACACCCCTGATGCCCCGTTTACTAACCCATCCCCTGTGTCTACATTGACCGTCACCATGTACTTGGCAGTAGTTTTAAGTAGGAGAGACGTACAGAGTCCCTGTGTAGTGGACGTTTTAAAACCCTTAACTTCTTCTAATATCCTTTGTTTCCTAGCTGCATCTAAATGACCAGCCTTGACAAAATCTTCAGCGGTAGAGAAAAATTGTTCAGTTGCAATTGAGTTAAGTTTGGTAATACGAGGGTCGTTTGATAAGTCCGTGACTTTTTGAATAAAATATATTTTTTTCGTCAAAGAAGCGTTTTATTTCTATCATTATTATCTCCGTTTTTTTTTTTTCCAATTTTTTTATTCCTTCCAAATAATAGGTTTTCTCAAGGCCCTCAAAATAGTCAAAAAACGCAGCTTTCTCAAAATTTTACAGTCAGCTGTCGATAACTGCTGACAGGAGCAGTGTTGTATTTAGAGCAGGTGCGCGGCAAATACAAAAAGTCACGGACTTATCAAAAACCCTCGATGTTAAATTTTTTTTTTAAAATACGATGGTTCGCATATTCGTGAACGGAAAAGGGAAATATCATCGGCTATCATGCAACCCGATGCCATATTATTTAAAGCAGAAGCAAAAACTTGATCATCCCTTTGGCGCATTATCTCTGTCAGCTCAAAATACATAAAAAGATCCCAGAGATAAGTACCAAAAATTTCATGGTAAGGGTCACCGGTGTTTGGATCGAAAATCTAACTACCTCCTACAGGCTGTAACTGTCTAAGATCACCGAATACGATGACAGAAACGCCCCCAAATGGAAATTTATTTTTAAAAATTTGCTTTAAACGGGAGTCTAAATAAGAAAACATTAGAGAGCTAACCATTGGTATGGTATGGTATTGGTATTGAATGAAGAGTATTAACTGAATCATGGCTTAAGGCCCTTAGAGGTGCGGAGCGAGATTGATTAACAGGAAGTGAAAACATGGAATGCAGTGTCGATCCACTGATTCCGAATGCTGCTTTTCCTGTTGGTGCACATAAGAGGATTTTAATAGATGTCGGAACGGCTCCTGTTACACTGTTATAAATTACAGACAACGATTGAAAAATTGCTGAAATAAGTCGGCTCTTTCCGACTCCGGCACCGCCTCCAACAAATTCATGATAGACTGAATTGTTTTTGGCATTGTGCAAGACATGGGTGAAATATAGCTTCTGCTTTAAATTAAGGTATCTAACTATATTAGCTAAGCTCTCTTGTGAAACTAAAGGTGGAAGCTTGATTAAACGGACATTGCTATCTTCCTCATTCGTCTCAATATTTCCATCCACATTCAAAACGTTCAGTTGTGGATCTATTTCAGGCAATCCTAAAACTCTGAAGCCATCATCTACTACTTCTTGTTCTGCTACCTCATTAACTTCATTTTCAGCTTCTTCCCTTAAGTGGCTCAGAGCATCTTCAAGTTCCCTATCATCTAGTACATTGTATTTCTTGCGATTGTTCTCTACTAACTCCTGATTCTGCCAACAGAACAATTCACAGTCATGTGTGACTAAATCTAAATGCTCATCTCGCCATGGGGCGTAAAGCATTTTTAGCTCTCTGAAATAGTCACTTGTTTCTGTGTTGATATTAAATCTCCTATACCTAATAATACACGCTGTGAGCCTCTTTCTAATGAAGCCACTATTATCTCGAAGAGCGTAAACTAATGATTCGGAAACCCTGGGAACATCGTCGTCAATTTCATCAGAGTTTTCTTGGCGAGTTCCACGTTCCGATTTGCTATAGCTATAAAAAGCTGCAAAATCGGCTAGGCATAAGCTCTCTAGAGCGTCTGGACGCTGAATATAGTGATCTAGAAGATCTAAGTGAAAAATTTCCCTAGAGTCATCGGGCAGATTTTGAAGTTGCTGTCTAGATCTCAGCATTCTGACCCGTTTTTCTGGAACATGCGTGTTGATATACACACTGGCACTACTGCTTGCGGACAAATTCATACGTAAACAACAGTAGACGGCATCCTGAGCGGATATCTCAGTGCCAAAAATAAATTTGTTGCCTAAGTGCTGTAACTTTTGCTTTATAGTTACATTATTATTATCTTTTATCTCATTTATTGCCTCACGGATCAGCATTGAGATGCCTCTCTGGGACTTGTTAATATAATTAACGACGTAGCTGCAGCAAGCATAGGGGTCTAAAATAAACTGAATATCTATATTTGCTCGCTGCAACAATAAGAGGTGCTTATTGTAAGCGTTAAGCTTGATCGCTGAAAAAGATCGCTTCAAAAAAACTTTTGGTTTCTTTATGCTTGATCTTATAGCATTAATATAGCCCTCATAACTAAGGTTAAGTTGATCGTGGGATAAAAAGTTTTGAAAATCGCTAAGGGTAACTACGCTTTCACGATCAAAAGGGAAGTCGAGGAGACTTTGAATTTTTTCGAAATTCCTACGATGCTCGGGTAGATTTGGAGCATTTTCGTCTAATGGGAGAAGTATTTCTGTTTGAGGCATGGGTGGGTATGGAATACCGAATCTACAAATTTGTTTTGATCTAACTTCTCGTCTGCAAGAGTGCCCGTGACTATGAAGTTGGTACTCCAAATATGGAGCAACGTCTGGGCAACTAGAATCAGTTGTGATAAACTGATCAATAAAGGACTTGACAGGTTCAAATGTGGACTCATTCTTTAAGTCGAGCTTGGGGGCATCTTTCAGCCAGAACATGCCATGTATATGTGGAGAGCCTCTTTGCTGAAACTCCACCCGCCAATAAAATTTGATGACCTTGTGACATCCAAAGACACCGCCTTCCTTTTTCATTAGTTTTAAGACCTGTCTATATCGAAAATCGAAATATCTAGCACAGGTCACTGGGTCTGCTCTAATGAGACGAGCTTTCTCATTAAAACCCAAATTTAACGCTTCTTCTTCAGATACTTCTAGCTTGTCTACATTTTTGCATAGCAAGACTAAAAGTTCCGGCCACCTAGTTTCCGCTGCGGAAAAGGTAATAAAAAAAGTTGGAAGCCCTACCTGCCTAATCATAGCCATCACTTTCTTTTTCTCGTCTTCCCAATGAGCAGGAGACGTGCGAATACCCTTTAAGAGCCTATAGCCATCGTCATGAAGTATTAACCTATTTAATGTTTCCTCATTTCGCACATCAGCAGCCGAAATGCCTTGAGTGGCGGAGTGCTTACGTAAGCAAATTGATGTGCTGTTCCTAATGCTAATCATTTCTAACTTTTTAAAGTTGTGAAATAACTTGTCAGTTCTACAACCTCTTCTATCAAAATTCCTAAGCTCTGACCTAACTATGGTTGTAAAACTTTCCTCACATTTTCGTTTAATGCCTGCAAATATTGTAGGAAAACCCAGCTCCTCTGAATCATAATCTGTTATCATGTCCAGAGGTCGCTGCCCCTCCCCTGGTGCTATGGCAATTCTCGGAATATCCAAGTTTTCAACAGGGACATTCTCCATGAAGGTTTCTTGACCTCCTGGATTTAAATCTACTTCATCTTCTAAACTATTATGCTCATTAGCTTGAGCAGCTCTCTCTAACATTTGTGACACAATGTCCCTGTCGTCTGCTGACGCTACAAAAGGTACAGTCTCAGCAGAGTAAGAAGACAACCACTGTTCATTGACAGTTACTTGGTGCTTCCTATAGAGCTCAGTGTTGACTAAATACCGAATTGCATCAGAAACTTTTGAGGGCCTAATGGTTTCAGCCATAAAATTATGGTTATACTCCATCTTACGCTTAAGATAAATCTGCACTACTTCGGCTTCATTAAATGCCCTTGGAAGGGAAGTTACAACATTTGCAACTGGAATTGGCACATTGATCACAGCTCCTTTAATGGCACTTTGGCGTCCATATCCAAGCGACTTTATGATCATGAAAGGAAGACGGGGAGATATCAACCTTTCTTCTAAAGGCGTTAAGCCTTTTAAGCATTCTGGAAGCTCCGGAAAATCTAGGCCATTTGTAATGGAAGCCTTTGGTTTTTTTTCCTGACTTGATACTGCGGCTGCAGGTTTTGCAAAAGCTAAACTTATTGCTGTGAGATGGAAATAAAGAGGAAAGATACAATATATCTGAACTGTCTGCCTCACTACACTTTTCCTCTATTTTCTCACGGGAGATTTTGTCCACTTGATGTGGAAACCACAAGCCCTTGCAACATATGCAAACCTGATCGGGTCCCTGTTTGACTGTCTTGTTGAAACTGGCTATTAGGCATTCTAAAATAGTTCTAACCTGTGATTCTCTATCTTCAGAAAAGGTATTCGCACGTCCTACTCTATTCCTCGACGCATTTCTCCTATTTTCTGCTGATCTGTTACTGCTATCACTTCTATATTGGCTTACTCTTTGCGACAAACTTCTGTTGGCATCAAATGCAGCCTGTCTCGCTCTAATGCGAGCACTTCTTCTTGCATCTGTATCTCTAGCCTGTTCAATAATCCTCCGAACTGGATTATCCCTAATCTGAGATCGTCGAGTCCTATCTCTTGCTCTCTCTAAAATTCTGGACTCTATGTCTTCGCGTTGACTAGCGCGCCTAATATTGTCTTGTTCACGTTCGTTTGCCCTGTAGAGAGGGTCTTGTCGACGTCTTGAACGACGCGAAGTATTTCCAATTTGCTCCTGTTGTCTAAAAGTAGAATTCCTGCGACAAGAAGAACGTAGAGAGGGTCTTGTCGACGTCTTGAACGACGCGAAGTATTTCCAATTTGCTCCTGTTGTCTAAAAGTAGAATTCCTGCGACAAGAAGAACGTCGAGCATTAAACTGTTTACGCTCATTTTCCCTATAAACAGGATCCTGTCTGCGCCTCGATCGACGCGAAGTATCTTCTATTTGCTCTTCCTCTCTAAACGCCGAGTTTCTTCGACGAGAAGAGCGTCGAGCATTGAACTGTTCACGTTCATTTTCCCTATAAACAGGGTCCTGTCTGCGCCTCGATCGACGCGAAGTATCTTCTATTTGCTCTTCCTCTCTAAACGCCGAGTTTCTTCGACGAGAAGAGCGTCGAGCATTGAACTGTTCACGTTCGTTTTCCCTATAAACAGGGTCCTGTCTGCGCCTCGATCGACGCGAAGTATCTTCTATTTGCTCTTCCTCTCTAAACGCCGAGTTTCTTCGACGAGAAGAGCGTCGAGCATTGAACTGTTCACGTTCGTTTTCCCTATAAACAGGGTCCTGTCTGCGCCTCGATCGACGCGAAGTATCTTCTATTTGCTCTTCCTCTCTAAAATCCGGGTTTCTTCGGCGGGAAGAGCGTTGAGCATTAAACAGGACTCGTTCGTTTTCCCTGTTAGCAGGGTCTGCTCTACGAAGTTGTTTACGCAGTCGGTCTGCTGCCCTGTCAGTTTCTGATCTATCAGCATGCAGTCTTCGCTGCCTTTGTGAAGCTTGCTCCTGTTCAACATACTCTAAATTTGACCTATTAACCTGGTTTTGAATTCTACGTCTATGAGACCTACTTGTAACTGTGCTCCTATTGAGCCTTGGCATTCTGGAAAAAATGATGAAATCTAAATAAAATATGATTAAATGTGATAAACTTAAAAATTTAATGTTAATAAATTAATAATAAAATATCTGTGTTAAAAAATTAATAATAAAATATATATGTTAATAAATTAAAGAAAAGAAAAGAAACTTAATGTGTAACTTGCGTAATATAAATCCGTTGCAGCAAACGATTAATTTAACCGAAATCGCGAAACGATAATTATAAAGAAACGACCACACTGTGAAAGAGTCATCGATGCAAAAATACGTACAATGTAACGTATTTTGCCCAAATTGTGCACGGCGTGCAGTGCCGAACACTAACACAAGCACAAAGTTCCTATTAACACAAACACACGCGGTTGAAATACTTATAAAAATATAACAAGCAAAATCAATAATAAATTTGACTTGTATTATTCACTCAAGGTGTATTACTGTACACTTTAACTTATTAAAATAAAACGTTATAATTAATATAAATCGACAATCGGGAATCGACGACGATAGCAATAACACCGACTACGCCAATTGCAAGCTGCAAACTGATTATTTGCATGACAGAGCTGTCCACTTATTGCAAAATAATGATAATTGAAAATCGTATTTTTTTATCGAGCTCAAAAATTTTTTATTTGAATAAAAAAATTTTCTTCCGTTTTATTAATCCAATTTCTAATTAAAAGTTGCGTATTGCGTATGCAATGCACCCCTATCTTTGCATATGTTTTGTATCCCTGTTGGTTAAATTTTCATATATTGAAGTAATATATACAAATCTGTTTTTGCACCCGTTACACATAGTGAAGTCGGGTATTATATCTTCATGCCAACCGATAATATGTGTAAAAGGCAAAACGCAATGTATCCAACCCAATATAGTACATACAAATATATTTGTATATATGTATATAAATATATTAATATAAATATAATATATATAAATATATATATATATATATATATATATACTTTAGTCTTTAAATATATTTATATGCATATGTACATATATATACAATATATATGTACGTATGTAGTGCAAAGTTGCTTGCAAATTACAATTTCAATATTAGGCTTAGTGGTTTTATTTTAAATTCCAATTCTGCCGACGGATATAAGAGTGATGCAGTGGTTAAGTGAAATGCGTCGCAGTCTCTTAGGCAACTTGTGCGGAGTTCGAATGACGGCGCGGTCGAAATCCAAATGAGTTAAGTAAATTTTTGTCACCATTACTTTGTTTATAAAATAAGTAAAAGTTAATAGATATTAATATTATTTTTTGCATACTCTAATTTTTTTATCCGCAAAATATTAGGAACGCTATCATAAATTTTATCGAAGTGACGCTGCTTATGGCTTCGTCACAATCGGCAAAGCGGTAATACGAAAGAATGCATTAAACAAACTGAGGACCGTTTTTTTAGAATAGGAAGATAAGGAAAACGCTTACTAGCGGCTGTATGTTTAGATAAAGGAGATGGACAATAGCGTTGAGTACTTCACTTCTTATATATGTATCTTTTTTCGTTCGTAAACAACAGCAATGGCAATTGGAGTGTATGTTAGAGAGGGACGCCCATACATGCATCAGTTGGCGCTACGCGCTCGCATTCTCTTTCCTCTTCTTTTCTTCACGAGCATTGTAATGACGTCACAGCTTGCTGGTCTGTATACAAAATCAAAGCGAACAAGGTTTTTGTTTAATAACTTCTGTGTTTGTTGTCCGATCGGATTGGAATTTTGACATTATGTTGGTATTATAATTAGCTAAGTGTAGTCTTACTCAGAATATTGTATCTCTTATGTGTCGCTCGCAAATCAGCTTAAAAGATGAAATTATTGATTTGCGTGGACGGGGGGCGTGGTACCCAACATTTGAAATAAACTTCACCTGTCCCGGATCAACAGAAACCTTCATGCCAAATTTGGTGTCTCTAGCTTTTATAATAGCTGAAATCTGTGTGTTCATCTGGACATCCAGACATCCAGACATCCGGACAGACAGACAGACATGGCTTAATCGACTTGGCTAGTGATCCTGAGCAAGAATATATATACTTTGTGGGGTCTCCCACGCCTCCTTCTGCCTGTTACATACATTTGCGCAAAGTTAGTATACTCTTTTTTGACCATTTTCAATGGTCGAAGGGTATAATAAGTTTCGTCATTACATGAATCTCCACGATGAAAAGCCTTCCAACGATGCAGATGTAGGTGTATGTTGGTGGTGTTGGTTTTTGTTAGGTTAATTTAGCACTAATTTTCTTATATTGTTCTTATTATCATGAATTCTGCAAATGTTCAATTTTGGGGCAATTTTCTTTACGGGACTGGCAAGTATTTTATATGATTAATTAGAAAAATTGATCTGCGAATTGATCTGACCGAATCCATGTATGCCAATACACAAGCTCACACACATAGCATATTTTAAAGTGGAAAATCCAACGCTGTTCAGTAGAACTGAATTCGGCGACCGCGCTGCGTGCTGCAGGCGAATTTTATTGTCCAATGCCAATTAGGCAAACCCACACCAATGCCAAGCAGAAGCCTCTGCATAAAGGTGGGCTATGAAGTCGTCAAATGGGTGCAGGCTGGGTAACTGGGACTCGTGTCAACCAGGTTATCTAAGTACAAATGATGAGTTTAGTGAAATGTTCAAATTGAACAAAATAGAAGGGGGGTGACATACCTTTTCTTGTGCTGAGCACAAAGAAATCAAAAATGGGCTCGTAAACTGATCGGGAAGGCTGATGTGTCCAGATTTTCTTTTGCCGAAAATGGGCGTGGCAAGTGAGGTTACGTCTTCTGGTCTGGTAATTTCGGTGAATCTTTTTGGGCATTTAAAGGCACCGACACGGAAATAATTTGAACTGCATATATGTGCAGTTTTTATTTTTCACAGACTTAACGATATTTTGACGCACGAGTATATACTCAACACGTGTAGCAAACGCTGTGCTAACCGACGTGGAGGTGAACTTAGAATTCGACCGATCAAAAAGAGAGCAAATAGAGGAGGGCAGCAACATTTATAGACCAGGCTCTCTGCAAAAACAGCTTTTTCTATGATTCAGCACCGACAAAGATGCATCTGAGCGGAATATGACCCTTACGCCTACGCTTGAAAGCTTTGACATGCAATTCGAATTGGCGGATGCTGGTTCGAAACTAGGGGAACATTACGCACGGCAACAGCAAACATCATCGAACATGTTCGAAGCAACAAGTTTGATGCGATCTTGCTATTATGTTGTATGGACGTAATTATGTTGCTAAGCAAGGTTGATGACTTAGATACTTGAAATAAGATATATTTTTATCGCTACCAAAAATTATTGCGATAAAATGACACATTTTGAAATTCGTTTCAATGGTGCCAAGGCGATCATTATAGTTATAGGTGCTTGTCTATAATTTGTGTCAACTTCGTAAATTTGTCGGTTCTCATTAAGCTTGTTAATTTTGTTTTCTTTAATTTTCTGAGAGTCATAGGTAGGTGTGCCTGCGTAGAGTAGTATGTAAGCTGGTATTTGTCCGGTTGTATTATGTTTAGTTTTATGGTTGGTATCTATTCTTGTTTCCCTATTTTCTCTATTATTTTCAGTATTGATAATGCGAATCTTTTCATTTATTGTTTTGTGAAGACGTTCTACATCTGCTATTCCTGTTTTAAAATCCATGGCCTAAGCAGGCGAACGCTACAGTCAGGTCTAAGTTGGAGTCTAAGTATCGAGTTTTTTGAGGTTAAATCGAAACTTAGACATCTAGTGTAAATTCGGACTTAGAAGGTCAAAATACACATTAAAGCATATATCGCATGCGCAGATCATGATTCTATATCTTTTGGGGGATATTTAAAGGCGTTTCAGTTTTTTGAGGTTATGTCGAAATCCAGACGTGATGGAGAATTTTTGACTTATAACTGCATATGCCGCATACCCAGATCATAACAATTTTTTTTTTGCCTGTGTTATCATAGTATACATTTATTTTCCGTTATTTGTAATGGAAATTTGGCTTTATTATTATCAAGCATTTAAAAGTATGTAATTTGTATTATTATTTTATTCGAACGAAACGCGCAAACTCAATTGACAGATGATGTTGATAGTGTTCGGGTTCGATTGCTCCCGCGATCGAGATGTGAAATGTTGCTTTTTCTTTATTTTCTATTAAATAATTTAATTTTAACAATTATTTTTTAATTTTTTGGTACGCAACACATGTAATTAGAACACTTTTATAAACTGCCGACTGTTGCACAAATCTGACAGTTGCGTGTGTGCGGAATACGGCAATTGAAGTGTGTTAGAGCGGGACACCAAAACATAATTGTGCATAACATTCGTATACATTGATTGTCTTAAATATTGGATAACAAGAGCAACAGTCGAGCGGCACGCGACAGTGGGATACCCTTCGACCTTTTTGAAACGTAAAGAGTCAATAATTGTACAATACTTCTACTTAATAGAAATATCGTAACGTAAGCCTTTATATGGGTCTGTGTATGAACACGTGTATATGCGTGTATGATTTTATTGGTCAAGCACAAATTTTTGTATGTGTGTGTGTGTGTTTGAATGCAAAAAATGCGTGTGCATAGAAAAGAAGAGAAGAACAACAGATGGCGCTACGCGCTCACATTCTCTTTTCTTTTCTTTCCTACATGAGCATTGCAATGACGTCACAGCTTGCTGGTCTGTATACAAAATCAAAGCGAACAAGGTTTTTGTTTAATAACTTTTGTGTTTGTTGTCCGATCGGACTGGAATTTTGACGTTATGTTGGTATTATAATAAGCTAAGAATAGTCTTACTCAGAATGTTGTATCTTTTATATGTCGCTCGCAACTCAGCTAAAAAATGAAATTATTGATTTGCATGGGCGGGGGGCGTGGCACCCAATATTTGAAATAAACTTCACCTGTCCCGGATAAACAGAAACCTTCATGCCAAATTTGGTGTCTCTAGCTTTTATAATAGCTGAGATCTGTGTGTTCATCCGGACATCCAGAAATCCAGACATCCGGACAGATATACAGACATGGCTTAATCGACTCGGCTAGTGATCCTGAGCAAGAATATATATACTTTGTGGGGTCTCCCACGCCTCCTTCTGGCTGTTACATAAATTTGCACAAAGTTAGTATACCCTTTTTTGACCATTTTCAATGGTCAAAGGGTATAAAAATATGAAATCCAATTTTTTGAAAACTATTTTTATTGATATTTAATTAAATAATTCAGCATTTAGCACTGTACTATACAAGTATAAAAAAATATAGCCAAAAAATAGTAATTAAAATAAAAAGTTGCACCAGCCACGCAGAGGACTTGAACTTACGTACGCGCACACACAAAATCCTTAAGGGTTGACCGTTCGTCACTCTAACCGCTAAGCCACCGCCACATTTTTGTTCGATCGTCAAAGTTGCATTATGATTCAATTCTGTTCTGCAAATAAAAAGTTTTCTAAAATGCTGTGTTTCCGCCGCTAGAGTTCAACTTCGGTAGGCTTCTGTAAATTAGGTCCTAATTAATAATTATACGCATAAGTATATGTCGGAGTAATAGTAGTAGTAGTAGTAGAACATTACGCATGACCTCGAATTATTTCATCATATTATGTTTTGCGTCTTTGCATTGTGTTTTTCTGCAAGTACCGTTGGAGCGGGGCGACAACGCCGCGTCGCCTGTTTAGTTGCACGAGGTGTCCGTCGTTTTTCTGCAAGTACCGTTGGAGCGGGGGACAACGACCCGTCGCCTGTTTAGTTGCACGGCGATGCGTCGCGACGTTGCCGCCGAGTGTGGTTCGAGGTTTCGTATAGGCTGTTAGAAAACGAGCAGGACAGTATGCTTGAGTAATCACCTATGAATAGTTCGAAACGCGCTACGCTTTAATGGGAGATAAAGTTAATTCGACATATACGTTCAAATTGAATTTAATTCGGATCATATCTAACTTATTTTTAGTCGGATTTAAATGAAATTTTCAGAAAACACCCGTAGAAAGGTATTTGTGAGATGTACAACTTTGGTTGTTGGGTGTATATTGTGAACTTTAAAAACTTTTTTCTGATTTACAGAGGCCGGAAGGGGCGTGGCCGAATTTCAGAAAAACTTTGAAACACTGCAACATACACGAATGTTGTCATAATTTGAAAAAAAATTGAAGACTCTAGCTCTTATAGTTTCTGAGATCTAGGTGTTCATACAGACATACAGACGGACAGATGGACAGACGTACAGACAGACAGATGGACAGACAGACACGGCTCAAACGACTCGGCTGTTGATACTGATTCAGAAAATATAATTAAGTATTTAGGTGTTCATTAAAAATAAAAAAAATGTATTTTTTATTTGATGGAATTATTTTTATTTATTACACCAGAGTTACTCATAAACTAACTGACAGAATTATTTTTATAGTCCAGCAAACCTTAAAGTTATACAGAGCTTTACATCCTTGTTTCATATCGTTTGACGATTGGTGTCTTGAGAGAACTTTTATGATGAGGCTTTTGAAGAGTGAAGCTTTCCAAAAGATCCGTTTAAGTTTTCATATGGAGAATGAACTGTGAGGCTTTTGAAGAGTGAAGCTTTTCAAAAGATCGGTTTAAGTAATTCATATGGAGAATGAATATGTCACTCCCCCACCTTTTAGATTTTAGCTTGTCCTCAAGCCTTTACTTCTGGATATAATTGTGGAATTGGAATTTAAGTTTTTACTATTTCAGTATTATTTTCTTCAACTGTTTCAATATTTTTGTCAACTGATTTGTTTGTATTAGGTCTTAGATATTGTTGGAGCTGAACATAACATAAGTAGTTAAGCTAGTTAGTAAGAGAACACATGAAGTGTGCTAAAATGTTAAGAGAAAACGATCGGCAAATGCCGACGGCGAATTCGGGGAGTGTGGTCGGACTGTGGCCCACTCTCACTTGTAAAAATAGATTTACTCTCGTTTGTGCACTGAAGCCAACTACTCGTGTGGAATTAAAAGTATTGAAGCCGAACTCCGCGTCCTTTTATTTAAATAATATTGTTTTTGGTTCGATTTCTCTAAAAACTCTTAGAGAATTTTCATTGGCGCCCGAGCAGGGACTTGAGATTCGGTTAATATTAAATAAAATTATATCGGCAGTAGTTGGCTTCGCGCGTCGTGTGTGAAATTAAATCCAAAAAAAAGTGAACGTTTTCCTGGACTGAGGTGTGCGCCAAAGAAGTCGTCAACGTTGGACAATAAATGGAAGCCAGTCATCGCTCTATGTCTATCGATTCCCTAGACAGCCTACAGGTATTTAGTATCAAAAATTGAGCAAGTCTTGTTGATTGAAACGACGAAATTGTCGACATAAATATATGAGTACATAATCGCATGTACTAAGCAGCCCAAATTTTGATACTTATTTTTTAAATATTGCATGCAAGCAGTGTACCTGCATATTTATATACGTGTGTACGTGATCGCTTCTACACACATCGATACATTTGTACATACATACATTTAAACATATGAGCAACTAACCCCATCAACAAAGTATCATTAAAAACAATAAATACAAAAGGCCTTACGTTGCATTTCTTTAAATAGATAGTACTAACCTGCTTGCATGAATAATATTAAACTAAAATAAACAAACGGCAACATCGTTTATTTTTTATTTGTTGTATACATATACTGGCATTATTACTGATCTTCTTGTGGCGCGTTCACTTTGGAACGTTGACCCCGGTTTACAGATAAGTTCATAATTTTCGTGTTCACTTTCGCTTGCATTTCTGGACAGCGGTATTTTATTACCCCGCACCCCGCGTTTTGCCTTGCTGCCAACAACTGATTTCCGTTCGTTCCTCTTACATACAGCATTGAGTATTTGGTAATTACATTCTTACATTCTCGCTCCCCCGCACCCCGCATTTATATTGCTGCCTACAACATTAACTGCTCTTTAGTTCCGAATCTCTCGGAAATTTCGTTTGTTTGTGCACTCAACACATAGGGTGTATGCGTGTAATAGTTCAGACCAGTTAATTGGCTTGTGTAGGTAGTATCGCTGCGAGGGTAGCTTATAAAGTTTCGATATTTGAGTAAGGTATACATATATTCTTTAAAATGTCTGAGTCCGAGAAACCATGTACCGAAAAATTGCCGAGTTCTAAAGGTAGTGCAAAACTCGCGTTGTGTCTGCAAAGATACGATAAAGTGAGTGCTGATATTGCTCGTATGCAATTAGCAATAAAAACCAAAGCAACTTCTGCAGACAGAACAGAGTTAACGTGTAGATTAGAACTTTTGGAAGGGTATATAGAGAAGGCAATGAATCTTCAAGCCGAATTAGACAATTTAAACCCTCTTAACGAACATAGGGAGCAGTTAGAAGAATTGTGTGTCATCACAAAGGCATTATACCTAAATGCAATAAAGCCAGAAACAGAGGTTAAACATATTTGCTCCGCAAGTTCGAGCCAGCGTTCGCAGCTGCCGAAAATGCGTTTGCCAACATTCAATGGCAAGCATTCGGAGTATAGAAATTTTATGTGCCTTTTCGAAAGCTTAGTTCACAATGACACTTCTCTAACTAATGTCGAGAAGTTCAATCATCTGGTGTCTTGTTTATCAGATGAGGCATTGGGGGTAGTTAAGCCGTATCAGTTGACGGATTGTAACTATCCTAAGGCAATTGCAAGCCTCAATGCAGTATATGACAATAAATGTCTTATATTCTTTGACACTGTTTTACAGTTATTCGACATACCTAGCATGACAAAACCATCTGCATCGAGCTTCAGATCGATAATAGATACGGTGTCTGCGTTGTCGTCGTTGGGGAACGACAAAGATATTGCTAACGCAATGATTATTCATATGGTCATGGCGAAAGTAGACCATACTACCAAGTCTCGTTTTGAGGAGCAGCTGGATTATGATACACTGCCGTCTTGGGAAGATTGTGCTAGACAACTAAATAAGAGATATCAGTATTTGTCAGCAGAAGAGTCAACTCGAGACAAAACAAAGTCACGAATTGAACACAAGAAACCCCAACATTCCAAATCGTCCTTCGCTTGTGCTGAAGGAGGACGCACTTCATCGCTTGTGTGCATATTTTGCAAATCGGAAACGCACAACATTTATTCTTGTCCGTCGTTTGCTGCCGTCTCAGTTATGCAGCGTTTTGAATTCGTCAAGGCCCAAAAGTTATGTCTCAATTGCCTGGTCACAGGGCATATAGTTTCAAAATGCAAAGCATCAAAATGTAGAGTATGTTCAAAGTCTCACCATTCCTTGCTTCACAGGTATAATACACCTGTTCAAGGTGAGACACCTTCTACTCACCAAACTGCTTCAGATGCATATTTGGGACATGTGCTTAATAACCAGCAAGTCGTTCTTGCAACAGCCATCGTGAATGTTAAAGATAGATTCGGTCAGTGGCATCCAGTCAGAGCCTTACTTGATAGTGGCTTCCAAATAAACTTGATGTCTGAAAGCATGGCTCAATTACTACGACTCAAGCGGGAACCAACATCCCTAGCTATCTCAATGGTTGGTGGTGCAACAGTCGATAGCAAGAACAAGATATGCGTCTCTATTCAATCGCGTCTCAATTCACATGCGTTTTCCGCTGACTGTTGGGTTCTAAAATCAATTTCCACGACTCAACCTGGGCAGTCAATTGCCACATCAAGTTGGAAAATACCCAAGAATCTTAATCTGGCAGATCCAGAGTTTTATAGGCCTGGTAAAGTGGATATTCTCTTGGGCGCAGAATTGTTTTACGACTTGTTATGCGTTGGACAAATAAAATTACGTTCAGAACTTCCCATTATGCAAAAGACGCTGCTGGGTTGGATAGTAGCGGGAAAATACACTGAACAAGTACCTCGTCGTCAGTTCAGTGGGTGTTCAATAGCTCAAAATAATAATTGTTCTCTCGACAGAAACGGGTGACTAGTTTCTGGGAATTGGATCAATGTCCAATTGAGTCGAAGGCTGTTCGCCAAACAGCTGAACAACAGGCGTGTGAGCTGTATTTCAAGAAAACTGTCAAACAGTTATCTTCCGGTCGCTTTGAAGTCAAGCTTCCTTTCAAGACCAATCCAAAGGTTCTCGGTCTGTCCTTTCAAACTGCTGAAAGGCGTTTTCTACAACTTGAGCGCAAATTATCAAAGGATGCAATCCTGCGAAACATGTACCATGACTTCATGAAAGTGTAAGGTAGTGTCTCGGGCTGAGGTGAGCTCAATCGCGCCAGGTCCCGTTACAGGAAATTTGTAATTTTGCTGAGACCCGAGACGAAGAAGGAAGGGTGGCCTGCTGAGGTGGGGATCACCTTTTTGGCGAATGGCGGAGATAATCTCCCAGACGGCGTGGCCGCCTAGATGTCCTACCTATCAGTGTGTGGGGAGTGGTGTCAGCGACAGCGTGCGAGGGCTAAGAACGCTCGACCTGTGGCCACCTCCACTTCTCGAGTGACCTCGGAGCCGGGTATGAACCAACAGCTAGCGAGATCACCGACTTGCGGCTGCTCCAGGGACTCCACTGTATGCGCTGGGTATTGACCTTCTGGCGCACCAGTGAGACTCCGGAGCAGTTGGGCCACGCGGTCTTGCGTTCCGCCTTCACACGCGATCACTCACACACACACACACACCCACACGCCTCTTTCCCGGCAGTCGCGCCCATCGCTGTGCACTGTTTGTTCCAAAAAAAGACACTTTCATGTTCGTTCTCACTTCACTTTTTATTTATTTTTCCCTAAAATGCCCTACCTAAGCACCGTCCCACTGTTTTCGCCCGGAGTACCGGGCCCTGCCTCAGTTGGCCAACAAGTGGCTCGCTCACCTTACTCCACACGCCCGTTTTCCCTTTGTCCTGTGCGCCCTTGTCCTTGGCGTGGCGTCCTTCTCGTGGTCCGTCTAACGGCGCGTCGCTTTGTTGTTTTTCTCTGTTTTGTTTCACTTGCCCCTTCACGGCGCGTCACTTGTGCTGTCACTCCTTTGGTTTTATTGTTGTTATTATTATTTATTTTATTTTATGTTATTATTATTTCTTGCCTTCGGCGGCGCGTCACTTTGTTTTGTTGTTATGGTTTTTTTTAATTGTCCACATTTCCGATTTACTTCCGCATGTTTTCGAGGTCCCGACACACTCTAAATTAACGTCCACGCGCCAAAATTCTTCCGAGCCTCCCGGCCGGCGTTAGATTTGGCAGCGCAGTCGCCGAGCTTGAGCCGACCACGCACTTCCCGGCAGCGCAGTCGCCGAGCCTGAGCCGACCACGCACTTCGCTGCAGCGCGCATGCATCGTGGTTCTGCTTCCCCTCTCTGCTGCCTACGAGCCTTCCGCTCGGCTCCTGCTCTGCTACGGCTGCAGCGCTCTCTTCGTTTCGCTGCTCTCTGCTGCTGGCGTGCATCGCTGCTAGTGTGCGTCGGCGCTCTTGTTGTGAGTGTGCGTCGGCGCTCTTGCTGTCGGCGCTCTTACTGCTGACGCTCTTGCGCGTCGGCGCTCTTGGTGCTAGTGTGCGTCGGCGCTCTCGCTGCCGGCGCTCTTGTTGCTAGTGTGCGTCGGCGCTCTCGCTGTCGGCGCTCTTACTGCTGGCGCTCTGTGTGCGGTCGCTCTCTTGTTGTCGATGTGCGCCTGTGTGCGGTCGCTCTCTTGTTGTCGGTGTGTGGTGAGCGTTGCTTCTCTTGCTGCAGGTGTTCGTCTCGCTGCTGGTGTGCTGTCGCTCTCTGTTATGGTGAGCGAGCCTATACCCTATACTTGTTGGCCCACCGTCTGAGGTAGTTCCGCCTAACCCTTAACATAAAAAAAACCTTTTATATATATAAATCAACAGATTCCTTCATGGAACGTAAATGACTTAATACTACATAACAGTTATACTTACAATCTACTTAACCTAAAATAAGAAATATTAATAAAAATAGGAAAATAATAATAATAATAATAATAAAAGAAAAATGTGGGACTCAGGTGAGTCCTCACACCCCCCCCTTACTATGCCAATGGAAATCAACGATGGTCCGGCCTCCGCGTCCCAGGGTCACTCTGAAGGTAGCTCCGTCTATGTTTAGTGCGAACCGCACCCGACGATGGACACCCTCTTCGTGTTGGGTCCGGATGTGTTCGACCAACAAATCAGGCACTCGGCGTCCAGGTGTGGTGACCCGTCACGTTGGGGGAGCCTCGACCCAGTCGGCGCCGGGTACGAAGAGTGAGTTGGCTATCTCCTCGACCGGGTCCAGCAAGTCGGCCACTTCGTCCAAGGGCCACAGCAAATTTTCCTCCCAGTCTTCGAGGCGGTCGGCCGGGGGTAGTTCAGCGAGGAGGGCTGCTAAGCGTTGGGCGGCCTCAGCGGATGTGGTCGGCGCGTCTGGGTCAACCCAGCGGAGGGCCCTCCCCGTCTGCGTTGATGATACGCCCGCGTCGTCAGAGACTACTTGCAGCCTCTGCAGTGGCTCCGGTGTCTCGGTGGTGGAGCTGACGAAGGGTACTGCGAGAGGCTGCAGGCCGGGGAAAAGGATCGTGCTGACGTCGTCGTCGTCGAGCCCGTCCATTGCCGCATCCGCTTCCTCCAGCTGCACCGGGTGCTCCTCCTCGGGTAGGACCGCCGGGAGGCCGTCCAGCCACTCCTCCACCCCCTGGCGACGCTTCTGCCATGGTTGTCGGCCTCGGCCTGCCATCTCTCGCGCTGTTGTTGTGGTATTCCTTGCTTTTCTGCGGGATATAAACACGTTATACCCCAGGACCTAATCTTAAATAGATGTACCCTACGGAACGGTGAGACGGTGCTATTGAAAAGAAACTTAGATAACTTAGTGAACAAAGGGGAACTTAATGTCTAAGTGGCCTGGTTGTCAGGCCCATGCCGTCCCTCGCTGTCGTCCACTCTCGGGTCCTCCTCGGGTTGTTGAAAAGGTTTTAAATCGGCTATGTGGGCGGTGCGTCGTTTACCAGTCCCTTCGCGCTGAATCCGGGCTATGTTCTGCGAAAGGAAACGGATTACCTTGTAGGGCCCGTCATATTTGGGGGCCAACTTCGCTGCAAATCCATCCGCTGCCTTGGAGAGGATGTGTTGCCGCAGCAGTACCATCGCGCCCAACTTTGGTCTCCATTCCCTGCGCCATAGGTTGTAGTGCCTGCTTTGCTCCGCCGATGCTCGCTGCGCGTTTTCTCGAGCCACCTGGAACAGCTGCTCCAACTGTTTTGCCCGATCGATGGGGTCGCGGCTCACTCGTCCTGTGCCTGGGGTAACCTCCTCGTACAACGCGCCCGGTAGCCGAGGTTCTCGGCCTTGAACCAGAAAAGCCGGACTGAATCCCGTTGTGTCCGAGATGCTGCTGTTGATGGCCAGTGAGATCTCCGGGAGCAAGACGTCCCAAGTGTGCTGAGGTCCGTTGATGTATTGAGCAATCATGGTTTGGATGGTCCGGTTCGCCCGTTCGGTCGGATTTTGTTGGGGGCTGTATGGCGCTGTGTGCTCAATCCGCATGCCGACTCGTTTGCAGAACGCCTTGAACGAACGACTGGTGAATTGCGTTCCGTTGTCGCACACGAAGGTCCTGGGCGTCCCGAAATGCCCGAGAATCCTTTCTCGGAACTCCTTCTCGAGATGGGCGTCGAACGGCTCCTGCACCTGTCTGGACAGCATCTTCCCTGCTGGTTTTCGTTGTTCTACCTTGAATCGCTGGCAGGTGGGGCATCTCTTAACGTACCGGGCAACGTCTCGGAACATCCCTGGCCAGTAATACCGCTGGGCGACCCTTGACGTGGTTTTCCGGATCCCCAGGTGGCCGGCCGTCGGTGCGTCGTGACACTCCTGCAGGATCCTCCCCCTTGACTCCTTACCTACGCAGAGTTTCCATGGAATGCCGTCCTCCTTTTCTGGCTTCAGGCCCAGGTGGCGGTACAATTCCCCGTTCTGCACGGTGTAGTCGTGGTATTTTTCGGGCTCCTGTTCCACTTCTCTGCGCCGGCGTTGTACCCACGAGTCGTTGGATGTCACCACCTTGGCTTGGCACAGGGTATCCATCGGCTGCCTGGAGAGCGCGTCCGCCACCACGTTCTGGTTGCCCTTCCTATAGTGAAGGTCGAACTGGTACTGTTGAAGTTCGAGGGCCCATCGCGCGATTCGACCTGTTGGGTTCTCAATGGTGTTGAGCCACTTGAGAGCCAGGTGGTCCGTGATGACGTCGAAGCGGTATCCTTGCAGGTAGCACCGAAGTTTCCGGATGGCCCAGATGATGGCGAGGCACTGTTTTTCAGTCGCGGAGTAGTTTTCTTCGGCCTTGATCAGGTGGCGACTCACGTACGCGATGACTCGTTCGCCTTCCTCGGTCTCCTGGGTGAGGACGCCTCCCAATCCGAAGTCGCTCGCGTCGGTCTGGAGCGCAAATTTCCTGCTGAAGTCGGGGCATGCTAACACTGGTGCTTCGGTGAGTAACCCCTTCAGCTTGTCGAATGCCCCCTGCTGCTCCTCCTTCCACTCCCAACGGCGACCTTTGCGTAGCAACTGCGACATGGGGAGTACCACCGTCGCGAAGTTTGGGATGAAGCGCCTATACCAGGATGCTATTCCTAGGCACCGGCGTAGCTCCTTCGGATTGGTCGGGGGTTGTAACTTCCGCACAGCTGCCACTTTATCTGGATCCGTGTGGATCCCCTTTTCGCTGACAACATGGCCCAGGTACACCAACTTGCGCTGGAAGAAGTGGCACTTCTTCCTGTTGAGGCGGAGGTTAGCTGCCCTCAACCTCCTGAAGACTTCCCGCAAGTTGTGTACGTGCTCCTCCACCGAAGTCCCGATGACTATGATGTCATCCAGGTAGGCGAAGGCGTGCGGTTCCATCTCGGGTCCTATCACGCGGTCCAGGGCGCGCTGGAACGTTGCTGGGGCGGAGTGAAGTCCGAACGGCATGACCTTCCATTGGAATAGGCCCCGGCCAGGTACCGTAAACGCGGTACATTCGCGGCTCTGCTTGGCCATTGGTATCTGCCAGTAGCCGCTTTTCAGATCCAGCGTGCTGATGTATCGTGCATTCCGGAGTCGTTCCAAGATTGAATTGATTCTTGGGAGAGGGTAGGCATCAGGGACAGAGTGCGCGTTCAACTGCCGAAAGTCCACGCACATCCGAGTCTCGCCTGACTTTTTGCCCACCAAAACGATCGGGGCGCTGTGCGGGCATTTGGAGGGCTCGATACACCCTTCCCTGAGCAATTCGTCAACCTGGTTGTTGATGATTTTGAGAATTGCCGGGTTCTTGGGGTAGTAACGTTGCTTTATTGGCCGGTCGACTTTCATCACGATCACATGTTCGGTGATCGGACAATCCCTCGAACTTGCTGAGCTCCTCCTCCAGAAACTCGGTGACCCACGGTTCCAGTCTGGGCGCGGCGGGGTGTTCTTCGGCTGGGGTACCCACGGCAGCGAGCCCGGTACGCGGATGGGCCGTTGCTTTTGGTGTGTCCATCTCGCTGGTTACGCCTTCTTTTTTCCGGAATGGGTTCCTTCGCACAGCTTCCTCGTCCTTCGCCCCCAGCAGGTCCTCTAGCCGTTGCTCGTGCTCGGACTGAGCCGGGCGGTTGCCGGCTACACTGCAATGCTCGGTGTCCTTATTCTTGTGGTCCCCTGGTTCGGTGCTAGCCGCGCGGCTGCCGGCTGCTTCGCTACGCTCGGTGTCTTCGTCTCGGTGCTCCCTTGGCTCGATGCTAGCCGCGCGGTTGCCGGCTGCATCGCGATGCTCGTTGTCCTTGTTCTGTTGTTCCCTTGGTTCGACGTCAGCCGCGCGGTTGCCGGCTGCATCGCGATGTTTGGTGCCCTTTTTCTGTTGTTCCCTTGGTTCGATGTCGGCCGCGCGGTTGCCGGCTGCATCGCTATGCTCAGTGTCCTGGTCTCGGTGCTCCCTTGGTTCGATGCCAGCCGCGCGGTTGCCGGCTGCATCGCTATGCTCGTTTGTCCTTGTTCTGATGTTCCCTTGGTTCGATGCCAGCCGCGCGGTTGCCGGCTGCATCGCGATGCTCGTTGTCCTTGTTCTGTTGTCCCCTTGGTTGCTTGGCGATGCTCGTTGTCTTTGTCCTTGTTCTTATTGTCCTTGTCTTGGACTGGCCAGGCTGTTTGGGTTCTCAGGTGGAGGGTGGCTCCTCCACAGACCATGATCGCACCGACGGCCCCAAGAAAGTCCAGTCCCAGCAGCACGTCATCCAGTACAACTGGGAGTATTAGCATCTGCACCAGAGTGCAAGATGTTCCCAGTTGTACATCCGCCCATGTTGCCCGTGTGAGTTCCTTTCGAGTGCCATCGGCCAGAGCGACCACTGTCTTAACTTGACATTGGTTGCCTGCGCTCCCAATTTTCTGCGCCAGTCGTTCCCCGATGAAGCTCCTCGTCGCGCCCGTGTCGACGGTTGCCCACAGTGCGTAGCCCTCGATTATGACTCGCGCTGAGATGCGTCCGCCCTGTATTCGCAATACGCTGGCTACTTCCGAGTGTTGACGGCCTGTGCCCCCGCTGTCTCGGGTTTCAGTGAGGGCGACTGTCCGTTTCCCGGAGCCTGGACTTGGCAACAGTCCACGGTACGCACCCCTTGCTTTCCGCAGGTCCAGGAGAACAGGAGTCGCTGCCCCCGGCATTCGCGGGCGAAGTGTCCGGCCACTCCGCAGTTACGGCATGCTTCCCTTACGTTGATTAGTGACTGTTCTCCCGAACTCGCAGGGATCGTTTGGGTGTCGTGGCCTGGGCCCACGGTGCGCCTCGTGGCTCGCCGTTCCATTTGTTCCTGCCTCCTGTCCGGTGCTCCTGGTGCATGTCCCATTGTTGTCGCTGCTGCTCCCGTTCACGGGCCACCTCGTAGTTGATGACCAGCGCCGTCAGTTCCCGCAAGGTCCGGAAATCGTTGCGTCTCACGAAGAGCTGGTAACTGGGTTGCAAGTTCTCGTATACTCGTTCCAGTTCCTGGGCCTCGGTGTAGCCAGCTCTGCGCATCATTAGGCGGATGTCAACCATATAAGTTTTATATGGTTCCCCCGCCTTCTGATACCGCAGCCTGATCTCGTCCTCCAATCGCTGGAAGTAAAGAGGAGGTAAGAAGAATTCGAGGAACTCCTTGCGGAAGACGGTCCATGTCTCCCCTTGGAGCCCGCTGGTCCGGAACCAATCCTCGGCCGCGCCCGTCAGCAGTTCTGGAAGTGCCTGTGGGATGTCTCGGGTGTCGATCCTGTAAGTGGTTGCTCGCTCCTCCAGTCGCTCGACGAAACGTAGGGGGTCGGACCTGCCGTCAAAAGTTATACCCCACCTACGCATACGGTCCGCTGTGTGTGCTAGCGAGGTGTTGTCGCTCCTCTCGGCTGCCCCCGGATACCCCGGTTCCGGCCGTTCGACCATTCGCGGCACTGTTATCGCGGGGATGGGCACTGTGAGGCTGGGCAACGTGGGTTTTTGTTCTTCTGAGACTTTGTTTGCTGCTTTGAGGCGGTCCTCAGCCCCGGTCTCCCTTGCTGGTGAACTCCCACCGGTCCTCGTGATAGGCAACCTCCTGTCTGGACTCACGGAGTTGCCGAATTGCGCCTCCAGCGCCGCCAACCGGTCCAGTGTGGCTGAGGTGTGGTCTTTCCGGTGAACGAAAGTTGCCATCCGCGCGCGCAGCTCCTCCACGGTGCCCTCTCGGTCGAGGTTAAACTCGTCCGCCAGCGCCTCGAGTTCTCCCTTCCTCCGGAAGGATATCCAGCGAACTCCGACCATAGTTCTCTGAGGCTTCTGTCAGGATGCTAGTTGACTCTTCCTACGATGAGTCCTCTGTGTTCGCGTTGCAGCTAGTTGTGTTGATTTTTCAGGGATGTTTCCGTAGTTTTAGGGATTCCTACCAAGGATCCCTACACGTTGCAGGCTGGTTCGATGATTTTTTTTTTTTTGTTTTATTTTCTAAGGAGTTCGCAGGTCGGTTGCCCCTACGAAGGATCCCTTTCTTTTTTTAAATTTTTATTTCACTTGGATGGCTGGTTCTTTATATTTTATTTTTTTTTCTTTAAGGATTTTGTAGGGTGGGTTGTTCCCTACGAAGGATCCTTTTAATTTTATTTCACTGGCTTGCTGGTTGTACTCGCACTTGACTTGTTCTCTTCGAGCGCTGTTCACTGACTGCCGTCTGCTAGCTGGTAGACGGCCTTATATACTAATTCGGTCGGGCCTCGGGTGGCCCGATCGTGTCACGCGGTGAAGTTCGGGTCGCTTACCCCCCGATGGCAACCCGGCAGGTCCCCTCTCGTCGAGTTTTTGTTTTTTTGTTGTGTGAGACGTTCGGTGCTAGGCGTCTCCCTACGGGGCCTCGTGTCGATTGAAATTTTTCCCCTTTACTACCCCTCTTGCCCTCGTCCGTCCTTCGGGTCCCTGTCCTTTGTCCCTACTCCTCGGTTTGTCTCTACCTCACCTATTCCCTGTCCTGGTCTGGTCCTGTCCGTCTCCTTGACTCCGCTTAAACCTATCCTTGCTAAGCCTAAACTCCTTGCTCCTGCCATGCTTAAAACTATTCCTTGTTAATCCTAAAACTCCTCTCTTCTCCTTGTCTAACCTCTTCTCGTCCGTTTTCTTGTCTCGTCTGCTCTGTCTCAATGTCCTGGTCTATATCCCTGTCTCTGTTCTACCCTTTTCCCTCGTCTTTAGTAAGCCTATCCTGAATTTTCCTTTTCTATCCTTTTCCGTTCCCCGTGCGTTCCTTGTTCATATGTTTGACCGTATGTGTACCTGGTCGATCTACGACGATGAAAATTCCCTACTTCGTGTCTGTGCATTATTTGGCGCTTTTCCGCCGCTGTCCCGTCTGAATGTCCCCCTCCACGGGTTCCACAGTCGGCCTCGTGGTTCTTTAAGCCACATAATACCCCCCTTATCTTCGTTTTCTTTTGTCTCAGGGTCCCTGCTCGGGCGCCACCTGTAAGGTAGTGTCTCGGGCTGAGGTGAGCTCAATCGCGCCAGGTCCCGTTACAGGAAATTAGTAATTTTGCCGAGACGAAGAAGGAAGGGTGGCCTGCTGAGGTGGGGATCACCTTTTTGGCGAATGGCGGAGATAATCTCCCAGACGGCGTGGCCGCCTAGATGTCCTACCTATCAGTGTGTGGGGAGTGGTGTCAGCGACAGCGTGCGAGGGCTAAGAACGCTCGACCTGTGGCCACCTCCGCATCTCGAGTGACCTCGGAGCCGGGTATGAACCAACAGCTAGCGAGATCACCGACTTGCGGCTGCTCCAGGGACTCCACTGTATGCGCTGGGTATTGACCTTCTGGCGCACCAGTGAGACTCCGGAGCAGTTGGGCCACGCGGTCTTGCGTTCCACCTTCACACGCGATCACTCACACACACACACACACCCACACGCCTCTTTCCCGGCAGTCGCGCCCATCGCTGTGCACTGTTTGTTCCAAAAAAAGACACTTTCATGTTCATTCTCACTTCACTTTTTATTTATTTTTCCCTAAAATGCCCTACCTAAGCACCGTCCCACTGTTTTCGCCCGGAGTACCGGGCCCTGCCTCAGTTGGCCAACAAGTGGCTCGCTCACCTTACTCCACACGCCCGTTTTCCCTTTGTCCTGTGCGCCCTTGTCCTTGGCGTGGCGTCCTTCTCGTGGTCCGTCTAACGGCGCGTCGCTTTTTTGTTTTTCGCTGTTTTGTTTCACTTGCCCCTTCACGGCGCGTCACTTGTGCTGTCACTCCTTTGGTTTTATTGTTGTTATTATTATTTATTTTATTTTATGTTATTATTATTTCTTGCCTTCGGCGGCGCGTTGTTTTGTTGTTATGGTTTTTTTTAATTGTCCACTTTTCCGATTTACTTCCGCATGTTTTCGAGGTCCCAACACACTCTAAATTAGCGTCCACGCGCCAAAATTCTTCCCAGCCTCCCGGCCGGCGTTAGATTTGGCACGACCACGCACTTCCCGGCAGCGCAGTCGCCGAGCCTGAGCCGACCACGCACTCTCGCTGCCGGCGCTCTTGTTGCTAGTGTGCGTCGGCGCTCTCGCTGTCGGCGCTCTTACTGCTGGCGCTCTTGCAGCTGGCGCTCTTGTTGCTAGCGTGTGTGTGGGTTCGGTCGCTCTTTCTGTGTGCCTGTGTGCGGTCGTTCTCTTTCTGTTGACGCGTGCCTGTGTGCGGTTGCTCTCTTGTCGTTGATGTGCGCCTGTGTGCGGTCGCTCTCTTGTTGTCGATGTGTGGTGAGCGTTGCTGCTCTTGCTGCAGGTGTTCGTCTCGCTGCTGGTGTGCTGTCGCTCTCTGTTATGGTGAGCGAGCCTATACCCTATACTTGTTGGCCCCACCGTCTGAGGTAGTTCCGCCTAACCCTTAACATAAAGAAACCTTTTATATATATAAATCAACAGATTCCTTCATTGGAACGTAAATGACTTAATACTACATAACAGTTATACTTACAATCTACTTAACCTAAAATAAGAAATATTAATAAAAATAGGAAAATAATAATAACAATAATAATAAAAGAAAAATGTGGGACTCAGGTGAGTCCTCACAAAAGAATATCTCGATTTAGGACACATGTCCATTCTGAAGTCTGCTCCTCTAGAACAGCATTACTTTATTCCTCATCAATGCGTTCTTAGACCTGAAAGTACCTCTACCAAGCTTCGTGTAGTTTTCGACGCCTCTAGCAAGACGTCAACAGCTGTTTCACTTAATGAAACTCTAATGGTGGGGCCAACAATTCAGAGGGAGCTGTATTCAACTTTGATCAATTTTCGATTAAATAAATACGAGGGTCGTTTGATAAGTCCGTGACTTTTTGAATAAAATATATTTTTTTCGTCAAAGAAGCGTTTTATTTCTCAACATAATCTCCTTTTAGCTCTATACATTTAGTCCAGCGTTTTTCCAATTTTTTTATTCCTTCCAAATAATAGGTTTTCTCAAGGCCCTCAAAATAGTCGTTTGTTTCTGTGATGACCCGAATCTCTTACCGCCGAGCCATTTCTTCATGTTTGGAAACAAAAAATAGTCACAGGGGGCTAAATCTGGAGAATATGCTAGATGGGGTAGCAGTTCGTAGCCCAATTTATGAAATTTTGCCATGCTGACACGAAATTCACTTTTTTCCATTTTCGTTAAAATTCACGAGATCGTCTGCTTTCAATGCCTATAAAACGCAAACCAAAAAACGCAGCTTTCTCAAAATTTTACAGTCAGCTGTTAATCGATAACTGCTGACAGGAGCAGTGTTGTATTTAGAGCAGGTGCGCGGCAAATACAAAAAGTCACGGACTTATCAAACGACCCTCGTATGCCGTGACTTCTGACATTTCCAAAATGTACAGGCAGATAAATGTCTCTGAAGAAGACAGAAAGTTCCAGCTGATTTTGTGGAGAGAAAACACTTCACAAAATATACAGGCAGACAAGTTGAATACCGTTACATATGGTACAGCATCCGCACCGTTTCTGGCAATACGCTGCCTGTTTGAGCTTGCCGACATACATGCACAATCACATCCGATTGGATCAGATGTGATCAAAAAGTGTTTTTATTTAGATGATATTCTTGGAAGGGCAGACAGTGTAAAAGAATTAAACATAATGTGCAAGGAAGTTCGTGAAATATTGGAATCAGGAGGTTTTCCACTAGCCAAGTGGGCATCCAATCACAGCATTCAAGTTTCTAACACTGACTCTAGCGAAGAAGTTACTCTCAAAATTGAGGAACAGAGTGCAGTGAAAACTCTTGGAATGCGTTGGGAACCTCAAGAGGATATTTTTAAATGTGTCCGATTATAACAAAGGCCAAAATTTTACTACAGGAGTTGTGGAGGCTCAAGATAGATTGGGATGAGACCATTCCTATGAGTCTTCACACAGCATGGCAGAAGTTTACCGAGAGATTTGCATAAGATCCATATTCCTCGATATGTGTGTCTTTCAGTCTATGACCATGTTCAAATTCATGGTTTTGCAGACGCCTCCAGTTATGCATATGGATGTTGCATATATGTACGAACTGCCAACAATCAAGACGTTGGCATTACGTTGCTTACGGCAATGTCTAGGGTAGCTCCACTTAATGTGAAAACCATACCTCGACTAGACCTATGCGCAGCACTTTTGCTGGCCAAGCTGTGGCATCAAATCTCTCCAACCATGTTAAAATTCAATATCGAAAGCGTGAATTTCTGGTCAGATTCACAGGTTACCCTATATTGGTTAGAGCGTGAGTCTGGCACGTTGGGTACATTTGTGGCAAACAGAGTTGCTGAAATCCAAGAGCTGTCAAATGGTGTTGTTTGGCGTCATGTTCCAACAGACGCCAACCCTGCTGATCTGGTATCTAGAGGAACTGATATAAACGAAATTGGAAACTCGTTGTGGTTTAAAGGGCCAAGTTTTTTGATGGAAGAAAAGGACCAATGGCCGTCAATCCTGAAAACTTCGGAAGATAAAAAGGGTATGACGGTTGGCACACTAGCGGAAGTTCCGCATAATTGTCTTGTGGAGTTGATACATCGTCACTCCAATTTTGCTAAATTAATTCGGATAGTAGCATATATACTTCTTGTTTCAAACGGCTCAGAACAGAGTCTCTTGTCGTATCGGCATTAGAAAGGAAAATTTCATTCCTTAAATTAATCGGCGCAGTACAAAGAAGTACATTTAGGAATGAATTGAAACTGATGGAAAAATCAGCAGTCTTAGCACCTATGTTTCAATCGCTAAATCCGTTCGTAGACAAATTTGAAAATAATGGCCTGAAATTTGAACTCATTCGGGTAGGAGGTCGTTTATTACATGGCCCTCTCTCATATGAGGCTAAGTTCCCCTTTTTACTGACAAAGGATTCTGCCTTTGCGCAACTCTTTGTCAAAGACTTGCATCTTAGGCACTACCATGCAGGTGCAAAGGTGCTAGTTGGCTTATTAAGGCAGCAAGTTTGGGTGGTGAATGCACGTAGCTTATGTACTTCAGTTGAGAGAAACTGTGTACACTGCTTCAGGTACAAGCCAAAATTATTGGGGCAAATAATGGCAAATTTGCCAGCCGACCGTCTCCGAGAAGGCCGCCCCTTTAGAGTTTCTGGTGTAGACTTTTGTGGGCCATTTTACGTCAGCTATAGGATCAGGGGGAGACCCCCTGTAAAAACGTATGTTGCCGTTTTTATTTGTTTCGCCTCAAAAGCAGTTCACTTGGAATTTGTCACAGACCTGTCCACTGATTCCTTCTTGAATGTCTTTAAAAGGTTCATTGGGAGGCGAGGACTACCCGAGACGATGTTCAGCGACAATGCGACGAACTTCGTGGGAGCGAGCAACGTGCTGAAGGAGCTGCAGACGGCATTCCTGGAGAGCAAGGAGCGACTGATCGGTTACGCAGCGGAGCGAGGGGTGCACTGGAAGTTTATTCCCCCTCGAGCACCGCACTTCGGGGGACTGTGGGAAGCAGCGGTGAAGGCCGCCAAGCACAGGCTGGTGCGAGGAGCGGGCAATGCGAACCTAACGCCGGACGAGTTGAGCACGCATCTGGTGGACGTCGAAGTGGTAGTAAAGCCTACCAAGTTCAACAGTCCTCGATTATTACGTTTTGTTATACCTATTCGGTTCATTTCCCTTTTAATTTTCCCAATTAGGTGTTATGTTATTAAAATTCTGGCTTTCTTTAATAAGAGTGCTATATGTTTCTTCAATTTGTGTAATGTTAACTGTAAGACAGTGGTGCATGAATTTAATAGGGAGCTGTATCGTTCCTGATTCAAATAGAATAAATCCCTGATTCTTTTCAATGGGGTTTACTTCGATTGTTCCTACTGTAGTTTGTGTCATCATAAGAGTCATTATAATAATTATGAGTCCGATTATTGGATGTCGGTCGGCTGTAAATATTTGCTGTTATTAACATTTTCTTTCATTTTAAATTTACTTTTATAGTGTGTAACATTTTGGCCTCTATTATTTTCGTTGTAATGTTTTTCATCTAGCTGTTCAATTCTGCCTGTTTTCCAAAAGCGGTTTTTAGATTTCGAGCGCGTTATAGGTGCTTGTCTATATTTTGTGTCAACTTCGTAAATTTGTCGGTTCTCATTAAGCTTGTTAATTTTGTTTTCTTTAATTTTCTGAGAGTCATAGGTAGGTGTGCCTGCGTAGAGTAGTATGTAAGCTGGTATTTGTCCGGTTGTATTATGTTTAGTTTTATGGTTGTATGTGTATAAAATTGTTTCTATTCTTGTTTCCCTATTTTCTCTATTAGTTTCATTATTGTTAATGCGAATCTTTTCATTTATTGTTTTGTGAAGACGTTCTACATTTGCTATTCCTGTTTTAAAATCCATGGCCTAACCAGGCGAACGCTACAGTCAGGGAACTGCTTGAAAGTTTTCGCACACTATCCGACCAGTTTTCAGCGCTCAATTCATCTTTCAAAAAAGTCCACCCGCATAGAGAAGCCAATTATCGCCACCTAGCTCCCTATAATTGACCAGCCATGTACGGCAATGACCCACCCGTTAATGTCGTTCACCAATCCCCCGATGGTAACGAGATCTGCGGCTAAATCAATTTCGATTCCCGAAAATGTCATTGAGTGTATGCAACCAGTGACGCCTAAATATTCCGTTATGTCTGCTGTGGCTCGTTGCCCGTGCCACAAGAAATAGTGTTACCTAAGTCGTGTTCAAGTTCTGGCTTACCAGAAGAGAGCCTCTGCTCTGGAAATATACCTGAGGCGCCTCCACAAAAAATACAAATTTTTTTTCTAGGCTTGCCCCTGATCTCACATAAAATGATGTTAAAGCTTATATTCAAGCTAAAACTCAAGCCGTTGATATAAAAGGGAAAAAATTTAAGTTTTCTTATGAGAGGGACATATCATCCTTCAAAATAAGTGCCCATATGGCTCAATTTTGGCCGGATCATGTGTAATGGTTAAAGAGTTCGAAGCAAGGAAAAAGAAAAACCGCCCACCGATTAAACTTTCTTTGCCTCCTCTAGCAACAGCCCAATTAAAATCAAACAAAAACCAGGCGAACGCTACAGTCAGGTCTAAGTTGGACTCTAAGTATCGAGTTTTTTGAGGTTAAATCGAAACTTAAACATCTAGTGTAAATTCGGACTTAACACTTTTTTTTTGCCTGTGTTATCATAGTATACCGTGTATCATTTATTTTCCGTTATTTGTAATGGAAATTTGGCTTTATTATTATCAAGCATTTAAAAGTATGTAATTCGTATTCTTATTATTTTATTCGAACGAAACGCGCAAACTCAATTGGCAGATGAAGAAGACCACATAAACCGTGCAAAAGCGAATAGACAAGAAGTATAAGCATTAGATAGAGCGAGTGAGCAATAAGTATGTTTTCATTTTTACGTAATGCCAAACAGTTGTGGCGTCCGCAGAAGTTGAACAGTAGCTTACTAGAGTGAGTGCCGGATTCATAGCGCGATGATGTTGATAGTGTTCGGGTTCGATTGCTGCCGCGATCGAGATGTGAAATGTTGCTTTTTCTTTATTTTCTATTAAATAATTTCAAATCTTAATAAACAATTATTGTAATTAGAACACTTTTATAAGCTTTGCCGACTGTTGCACAAATCTGACAGTTGCGTGTGTGCGGAATACGGCAATTGAAGTGTGTTAGAGCGGGACACCAAAACATAATTGTGCATAACATTCGTATACATTGATTGTCTTAAATATTGGATAACAAGAGCAACAGTCGAGCGGCACGCGACAGTGGGATACCCTTCGACCGTTTTGAAACGTAAAGAGTCAATAATTGTACAATACTTCTACTTAATAGAAATATCGTAACGTAAGCCATTATATGCGTCTATGTATGAACACGTGTCTATGCGTGTATGATTTTATTGGTCAAGCACAAATGTATGTATGTGTGTGTGTGCGTTTGAATGCAAAAAATGCGTGTGCATTCTCTTTTCTTTTCTTTCCTACATGAGCATTGCAATGACTTCACAGCTTGCTGGTCTGTAAGTTAACAATAGTTAACGACACCCGCCAGCTAGGCACCAACATCTGCATAGCTTGCGTTCTGAGTCCCTTGACTCCGTGTAACCGGAGATCTTGCACGAGGCGCACAGTCAGCGGAACAAACCGTGGGACCGGCGACTGTGCAGAAACGTGGAGTCGCCGAACTTTACGTAACGGTTGCCGCGGCTTTAGCATTTACTTCTCAAGTTCATTTTGTCTTTGTACTCAGTTCTAAAACCCAACTCAAACTCTACGGACACTTTCGGTCCCTAATAAACATTGTAAAGCAATTCCATCGTTTTACTATTCGGTTCGGTACGTGGGCAAGTCCATGCCGCGTAGTCCCAGTAACAACCAGACTCGAACCTTCTTCTAGTGCACCCGTTGTCGGCAAATTCCGGCAACGACTCACAATCAAAACCACATCGAACTCTCCTAGCGTGGGCGCATACCTGCCGCGCAAGAGAGGAGATCGATACCAGTGATTCGCCCATCACGGACTGTTCTCCGTGGTTGGAATCCACTCATGACGCCCCCGTCAAGTGGAGGCACCTTCGAGGGAGTTCCCGGCGTCTGTCGACACTACCGTCGCAGAATTGTGTGTTGGCGCATACCTGCCACACACAAGCCGCATATTCTTGCTAAGTTGCCCGCAGCCACCCTGCCGCAGCCAACGAGAGACCAAGCTGAAGACTTTGATATAACTTGTATACAAAATCAAAGCGAACAAGGTTTTTGTTTAATAACTTCTGTGTTTGTTGTCCGAACGGATTGGAATTTTGACGTTATGTTGGTATTATAAAAAGCTAAGAACAGTCTTACTCAGAATGTTGTATCTTTTATATGTCGCTCGCAAATCAGCTAAAAATGAAATTATTGATTTGCATGGGCGGGGGCGTGGCACCCAACATTTGAAATAAACTTCACCTGTCCCGGATAAACAGAAACCTTCATGCCAAATTTGGTGTCTCTAGCTTTTATAAAAGCTGAGATCTGTGTGTTCATCCGGACATCCAGATATCCAGACATCCGGACAGATAGACAGACATGGCTTAATCGACTCGGCTAGTGATCCTGAGCAAGAATATATATACTTTGTGGGGTCTCCCACGCCTCCTTCTGGCTGTTACATAAATTTGCACAAAGTTAGTATACCCTTTTTTGACCATTTTCAATGGTCGAAGGGTATAAAAATATGAAATCCAATTTTTTGAAAACTATTTTTATTGATATTTAATTAAATAATTCAGCATTTAGCACTGTACTATACAAATATAAAAAAATATAGCCAAAAAATAGTAATTAAAATAAAAAGTTGCACCAGCCACGCAGAGGACTTGAACTTACGTACGCGCACACACAAAAATCCTTAAGGGTTGACCGTTCGTCACTCTAACCGCTAAGCCACCGCCACATTTTTGTTCGATCGTCAAAGTTGCATTATGATTCAATTCTGTTCTGCAAATAAAAAAGTTTTCTAAAATGCTGTGTTTCCGCCGCTAGAGTTCAACTTCGGTAGGCTTCTGTAAATTAGGTCCTAATTAATAATTATACGCATAAGTATATGTCGGAGTAATAGTAGTAGTAGTAGTAGAACATTACGCATGACCTCGAATTATTTCATCATATTATGTTTTGCGTCTTTGCATTGTGTTTTTCTGCAAGTACCGTTGGAGCGGGGCGACAACGCCGCGTCGCCTGTTTAGTTGCACGAGGTGTCCGTCGTTTTTCTGCAAGTACCGTTGGAGCGGGGACAACGACCCGTCGCCTGTTTAGTTGCACGGCGATGCGTCGCGACGTTGCCGCCGAGTGTGGTTCGAGGTTTCGTATAGGCTGTTAGAAAACGAGCAGGACAGTATGCTTGAGTAATCACCTATGAATAGTTCGAAACGCGCTACGCTTTAATGGGAGTTAAAGTTAATTCGACATATACGTTAAAATTGAGTTTAATTCGGATCATATCTAACTTATTTTTAGTCGGATTTAAATGAAATTTTCAGAAAACACCCGTAGAAAGGTATTTATGAGATGTACAACTTTGGTTGTTGGGTGTATATTGTGAATTTTAAATACTTTTTACTGATTTACAGAGGCCGGAAGGGGCGTGGCCGAATTTCAGAAAAACTTTGAAACACTGCAACATACACGGATGTTGTCATAATTTGAAAAAATTTGAAGACTCTAGCTCTTATAGTTTCTGAGAACACCTAGATGGTGTTCATACAGACATACAGACGGGCAGATGGACAGACGTACAGACAGACAGATGGACAGACAGACACGGCTCAAACGACTCGGCTGTTGATACTGATTCAGAAAATATAATTAAGTATTTAGGTGTTCATTAAAAATAAAAAAATATATTTTTTATTTGATGGAATTATTGTTATTTATTACACCAGAGTTACTCATAAACTAACTGACAGAATTATTTTTATAGTCCAGCAAACCTTAAAGTTATACAGAGCTTTACATCCTTGTTTCATATCGATTGACGATTGGTGTCTTGAGAGAACTTTTATGATGAGGCTTTTGAAGAGTGAAGCTTTCCAAAAGATCGGTTTAAGTTTTCATATGGAGAATGAACTGTGAGGCTTTTGAAGACTGAAGCTTTTCAAAAGATCGGTTTAAGTAATTCATATGGAGAATGAATATGTCACTCCCCCACCTTTAAGATTTTAGCTTGTCCTCAAGCCTTTACTTCTGGATATAATTGTGGAATTGGAATTTAAGTTTTTACTATTTCAGTATTATTTTCTTCAACTGTTTCAATATTTTTGTCAACTGATTTGTTTGCTTTAGGTCTTAGATATGTTATTATAATGTTATGAGGTGCTGTTTTACATTTCATGTATAGGTAAAATATAGATATTATAGCTAATACAAACATGAGGATTATTAATATGTCGGAGAAGGTAATATTATTTTGAAATGGGCGCCTTATCGATAGTCTACTGCTTAAGAAACTTATACAAAGGACGGGTTGTACTTGACTTATCGATAAGACGGGTTGTATTTGATTGTGAGGTCTCGATATACATTGAGATCGAGTGTGGCCCTGGTAAAGTTGCGGTGCGGGACAATCGAAAGTTGACCAAGCAAAAACGTGCACACGCAACGGCCAGAGAAATAACGAGAAATATAAAGAGAAATATCAGGGACTCGCTGCATAATCAAGATAAACCTTAAAGCTCTGACATCAGAAGTGGGATAGTATTTTCGTCTACTAATCATGGAAGAACAACTGCGCATCTTGATGGAACACCAAAGTCAAAGTTTCCTGGAGTTGGCAAAAACTCTGCAAGCGTCGGTACAAGTACCGTTACAAAATGGCGTCGTCACGTTGCCAAAATTTAACGCCGACATAACAGGCGCTGACGCTACTCAATGGTATGGTACAGTTGACATTATTTTTGATGAAGAAACACTGGAAGGTAGTGCTTTAATATTGGCATTAACTAAGTCGCTGGAAGGAAGCGCATCCCAATGGCTTTCTGAAGTGTGCTATGCAGGCATGACGTGGGTGGAATTTAAACAGTTATTTCAACAACGCTACGCTAATACCGAAACGTTAGCCGCCATGTTTTTGCAGCTTTTAAATAGTCGCCCCAACAACAGTGAATGCCTTGCGGTATATGCTAGTCGAATGGTGACTTCACTCGTTAGCAAGTGGAAGAGCTTGGATACCGAGAGGATTGCTGTGTCGGTGGTTTTGGGACATATGGCCAACTTGGATCGCCGATTGCAAAGAATTACTTACACAGCAGAGATAAAAAATAGACGCGACCTACAGGCTGAGTTGCAGGTTTTCGCTTTTGACAAGCGCACTCATCATCTTGGAAATGAGGAGCCTGGAGCAAAGCGAGCTAAGTTTGCGTCACTGAAATGCCATCTTTGTGGTAAGATGGGGCACAAAATGATTGACTGCCGAAACAGGAAGCAGAGCACTGGTATGCAGAGACAAGATCACCGAGGAAGCCAATCATTTCAACAACATCCGAAAGGCAGTATAACTTGCTACCGTTGCCAGGAGCAAGGTCATATAGCCTCACAATGCCCGAAAAATGTGGCAAGTGGTGGAGCAGGATTGCGGAACGAAAAGAGAGCTGAGTTGTGCGTGGTGGATGAACCAAAGACAAGTATGCTGATACGAGGTGAGAGCTTTCCAATTATTTTTGATTCTGGAGCGGAGTGCTCTTTGGTTAAAGAGAGTTTTTCAAACAAGCTAAGCGGTAAAAAAATCAATAATGTAGTAAGCCTGAAAGGCATTGGAAATGCCAATGTTTGTAGTACAATGCAAATTGATAATAACATTCTTATTAATGGAAACACATTAAATGTAATATTTCATGTAGTACCAGATAACTGTATGTCAAACAATATTGTACTAGGACGAGAAGTGCTAGCTCAGGGATACGCTGCAGTAGTGTCTTGTAAAGGAGTAGAAATAATTAAGAGTTCAGCAAAAACTGAAAATAATTGCTCTAAATTTATAAACAACTCGTTTGAGTTATTAGAACGCAATGTATATGGTGAAGACAAAAACGAAATAATAACATTGTTAAAATCCTACTCAGATTCTTTCATAAAGGGAACGCCTCAGACGCGTGTCAACTCTGGTGAAATGGTAATTCGATTGATTGATCAGACTAAAACGGTACAGAGAAGACCATATCGATTGAGTCCCAGCGAGAGAGAGGTAGTTAGAAACAAAGTTCAAGAGTTATTAGAATGCAATGTTATCAGACCGAGTAACTCCCCGTTTGCGAGTCCTGTTCTATTGGTGAAGAAGAAGAATGGATCAGCCAGGCTTTGTGTGGACTATAGAGAATTGAATTCAAATACAGTTGCTGACAAGTTTCCATTGCCTTTAATCTCTGACCAGATAGCTAGATTGCGCGGTGCAAAGTTCTTTACTTGCTTGGACATGGCGAGTGGATATTATCAAGTTCCTATGCATCCGAACTCTGTCGAATATACGGCATTCGTCACTCCTGACGGACAATATGAGTTTCTGTCGATGCCATTTGGGCTTAAGAATGCACCGTCAGTATTTCAAAGAGCAGTCCTAAAGGCATTAGGTGAGATCGCTTATTCGTACGTCATTGTGTATATGGATGACATAATGATTGTAGCTTCAACCAAAGAATCAGCACTTGAAAGATTAAAAATTGTTTTGGATATTTTATCAAAGGCGGGATTTTCATTCAATATCGAAAAATGCTCCTTTCTTAGGACTTCTGTTCAATATTTAGGGTTTGAAGTACGGGCGGGTGAGATAAGTCCAAATACACGCAAAGTAGAATCTTTGAGTGCCTTGCCACCCCCTAGGTCAGTAACAACTTTGAGACAGTTCATAGGGTTAGCATCGTACTTCCGACAGTTTGTTCCTGGATTTTCACAGCTAATGAAGCCTTTATATTTTCTCACGTCAGAGAAAAATAAGTTTGAGTGGAACATAGAACATGAGGAGATTCGTAGAAAAATTATTCACATTCTTACTAATAATCCAGTTTTGATAATATTTGACCCACAGTATCCGATAGAATTGCACACGTGCAATTGGATATGGTGCTATACTATTACATAGAATTGAAAATAAACCGTATGTAGTGGAATACTATAGTAATACAACAAGTTTATGCGAATCTAAATATACCTTATATTAGTTAGAAACTTTTGCTGTGGTAAATGCTGTTGAGCATTTCCGTCACTACTTACATGGCAGAAAGTTTGTTATATTCACTGACTGTAATTCGTTAAAATCATCACGAAATAAGATTGAGTTGATGCCTAGAGTCTATCGATGGTGGGCTTATCTACAGTCATTTGATTTTGATATACAGTACAGAGAAGGTAAGCGTATGGCTCACGCCGATTTCTTTTCCAGAAATCCACTTCCTCCAAAAAACTCCCCTGAATATGCAAAGATTGTTGAAAAGCGAATCGAATTAACCGAGATATCTGAGGATTGGATTCGTGCAGAGCAACAGAAAGATCAAGATATTGTAGAGATCACTTCTAAGTTGAGCAATGATGAATTTCCATTAGAGTTGTCGAAGACATATGATTTGAGAGCTGGAGTTTTGTATAGAATCATACAGAGAAATAGCAAGACCCTTTGTTTGCCAGTAGTGCCTCGAGGATTTAGATGGTCTGTTATCAATCAGGTACATGAATCCATAATGCACTTAGGCTGGGAGAAAACGCTTGATAAAGTATATGATTACTATTGGTTTGACGGCATGGACAAATACGTTCGAAGATTTGTTGAAAATTGCATAACATGCAGAGTTTCCAAATCATCTTCTGGACAAATACAAATGGAGTTACATCCTATTCCCAAAGTAAGCATTCCATGGCATACTATTCACATAGACGTAACAGGCAAGCTTAGTGGTAAAAGTGACCGTAAGGAATATGTAATTGTACACTTACTCATTAAGTGCAGAGACTTGTGTAATGGCGTTGAAATCATCAATTTCCTTGTTCGGAGTCCCTATTCGAATTTTGGCTGATCAGGGAAGAAGTTTCACAGGTGCTAAGTTCGTTGCATTTTGCTCTTCACAAAAGATAAAACTACATTTGATAGCAACTGGAACAAGCCGAGGTAATGGCCAGGTTGAGAGGGTTATGAGTACCCTGAAGAATTTATTAACAGCTGTTGAAGCAAGTTCTCGATCATGGCAAGACGCATTGGGTGACGTGCAGTTAGCTATTAATTGTACTGTCAATAAGACAACCTTTAGAGTTGTTAATGGGAAAAGTTGCTCGTACCTTAGGCCTTGTTCCCATTCATGATTCATAAGCCGAAATAGATCTGACTAAGATAAGAACTCAAGCTTTAGAGAACATAGAAAAATCAGGAAAGTATGAAAAAGAAAGATTTGATAAGAGCAGAGCAAAAATAGTTAAATTTAGTGTTGGAGATTTTGTGTTGCTTAATAGTAGTGAGAGAAACAAGACTAAATTAGATGCAAAATATAGAGGTACATTACTTTAAAGAGTATGAAAAGTAATAGAAGATATAAGTATGCGCATGAAAGATTAAGAAGATTGCCAGATGGGCAGGTGCCAAGCGAGCTGGAGATCGATGTTAGCCCGCCAGATGAAACTGTTGAAAGAGACAGTAGTGAAACTGTTGAAATAGACAGTAGTGAAGCTGTTGAAAGAGACAGTAGTGAAGCTGTTGAAATAGACAGTAATGGAAGCTGTTGAAAGAGACAGTAATGGAAGCTGTTGAAAGAGACAGTAATGGAAGCTGTTGAAAGAGACAGTAATGGAAGCTGTTGAAATAGACAGTAGAATGGCGGAAGGTGTATGGAAGTACACAGTTATCGATGGCTACGTGGCGGTACCTGACCCTAGAGTGGTATTTTGACAATGTTGTTATTTGAAAAAAAAAAAAATGAAAAAGAGAATGAATAAAGACGAGATAAAGGAAAAGAAAAAAATAATCTTAAGATGCAAAAAAAAGAAAAAAATATCAAAGAAAGGTAATGAAAGGAATTAAAAGAATAATTGTTTAATTTGTTGAATTATGAAAAAGTAAAAGAATTATTTGCAGAGGGATTTATGTTGTTAAAGTAAATAATGAAGTACTTAGATGAATAATGTAAAGTAAAGACTATGTTAATGAAAAATTGTTATGGCGTAAGATGATTGCCATATTAAAATTAAAGCTGAAGTTTATATGGAGTGTAAGAATTTCAGATTTCTTGCAAAACGTAGGCCATACACGAGGGCATGTAATTTATCAGAATGTCGGAGAAGGTAATATTATTTTGAAATGGGCGCCTTATCGATAGTCAACTGCTTAAGAAACTTATACAAAGGACGGGTTGTATTTGATTGTGAGGTCTCGATATACATTGAGATCGAGTGTGGCCCTGGTAAAGTTGCGGTGCGGGACAATCGAAAAGTTGACCAAGCAAAAAACGTGCACACGCAACAGGAGAGAAATAACGAGAAATATAAAGAGAAATATCAGGGACTCGCTGCATAATCAAGATAAACCTTAAAGCTCTGACAAATATATGGGATGGGGTCATTCATGATAAGGGTTTTTAACTTTTCGAAAGATTTAATATACGCTTCGTCCTTTACATTTATTTTAGCTCCTTTCTTTAAAAATAAGGTGAGAGGTTTTGCTATTTTGGCAAAATCTGTATTGAACTTGCGGTAATATCCGCATAAGCCTAAAAATGATTTAATTTCTTTAGAGGTTTTTGTAATAGGATCGCTTTCAATCGCTTTTACTTTTTCGTTGTTGGGTCGTATACCATCTGGACATATGGTATGACCTAAGAAAGTTGTTTGTTTTTTCAAAAATTCGCATTTGTCTAACTTGAGCTTAAGATTTGCCTCTTTAAGTTTCTGAAAAACTTTCTTCAGTGAGTTCAGGTGTTCAGTAAGGGATGTTGAGTAGATGATAACATCATCTAAATATACGAGACAATGTTTGTTAATGCAATGTTGGAATGTTGCTGGGGCATTTTTCAAACCAAATGGCATGCGAGTATACTCGTAGTGACCGTGTTTAGTTGAGAATGCAGTTTTTGGTATGGATTTAGGGTCGATTTCGATTTGGTGGCAACCCTTCGCTTAGTCGATTGTTGTGAAGTATTGACATTTTCCTAACTTGCCAAATATTTCATGCATGTTCGGGATTGGGAATTTATCATTAATAGTTATTTCATTTAGGTTTCAATAGTCGACGACCAACCTGAATTGTGGTTTGCCAGATGCGTCTGTCTTTTTGGGAACAATCCATAAGGGACTGCAATAGGGAGAGTCGGTTTCGCGTATAATGCCTTGTTGTAGCATTTCCTCAATTTGTTTGTTAACTTCTGCTTCATAATCAAAAGTATATGAATTTGTTTAGTTTTGAACGGCCTGTTATACTTCTGACAACTATTTGTTTACCACGAATGAAGTTCATGCAACGTTGGAATGTTGCTGGGGCTTTTTTCAAACCAAATGGCATGCGAGTATACTCGTACTGACCGTGTTTAGTTGAGAATGCAGTTTTTGGTATGGATTTAGGGTCGATTTCGAATTGGTGGCAACCCTTCGCTAAGTCGATTGTTGTAAAGTATTGACATTTTCCTAACTTGCCTAATATTTCATCCATGTTCGGGATGTGAGTGGTTCAAGTTTGGTAAGATTATTGTTTGCATAGATAGTTTGAGTGTAGTCTAACATTGTATTGGTAATTAAACTTTCTTCCTATTGAACGGAGCAATTAAATGCTTTTATCATGTTATAGCCTTCTATTATAATTTGCATGCCTTGCAAATTAGTCAAACTAATTTTTGTTTGCTAATTTTATATTTGTTGTGCATTGGTTTCTGCTCCTCTGGTGCTTTGTTTTCATCTTTACTCGTTTCGGTAAGCGACGTTATTGTTGGTGGCTCACCGCTATTACTGTCTTTTTTATCTATCCCAATTCTTTGAGGGCGCCTAAGCATCTCTCACGCTTTGTCACTCTCTCTCTGCTCTTTGCCTTTTGCGCGCGCTAATTTCTTTTTATTGCACACATACCTCTTTTTCTTGTTTTTGTTTGTTTTCTTTGCGGCTGTTTTTATTTATTACAGTGATTTGCTTTAAAAAAACCCACCTTAAGGAGGTGACGGCCGCCCAGCCAAGCATTCCGTGTTGGCTATGTGATAACGTAGTATACGCGAAGTGTTCCGGCTTTTCTGGCCCGACGGCTGATGCCATAGCCATGCGCACTAGGTTGCGTTATTGCTGCGATAAGTGTAGGGAGGTGTATTGCAGTGCCATGTCACCTGGGCGTGCGTTGCACGTCGATCGAAGCCTTCGTTGAGCACTATAACGCTATACGCCAAAAAAGGTTAGGTGCAGTCACACGGTGCGAAACAGTCAAGCCTCGTGATCCAGGTCAAGAATTAAGCGCAGCCTCAATATGCAAAGACTTTAAGCGCAATCAAGATAGGGTAAACGAGAAGACGCAGCGGTAGTCCGGAAAAATTGCTTGCGTCCGACATGTTGCAGACCCACGCTTATTGGGCATCAAGTTGGTCAATATCCCGGGTATCTGACGACGAGTCGTGTCGAACGAACGAAATGGTTGTCACTGTAGAATTCGCAACAATTAGTTTATAAAATTATATGTGAAGAGACACAAATACCACCGTTTTCCCTTTTTGTATTGTATTTTGCACAATGGCTATTAAATGGATATGATTCAAATTCCAGGGCGCCTTTGGGCGCCTTAAATCAACGAGAATTTGTGGAATTACAATTTATTTTGCCACTTGTATTTCGTTTTTCGGTAATTTTAATTGATTTTTTGCTGTGTGAGCGTCACTTCAGAGCCAGTTACTGTACAGAAATGTGCGTTCGGCGTCTATTTATAGACGAAAGTTGGCGCTGCCGAAAATTCTCGAAGCAACTCTAACTGCATTAGCTAACTGTTTAATGGTGTGATATCTTTGATTCTCTTTTGGGACCATTCTTCCGCGATAGAAATTGAGAGCGCTGTTTCACCTAACAGCTGTTTTGAATTCGCCATCTGTTAACTTTTAACAGAAAGTGTGCGAAAGAGTTCTAACGGCTGACAATCAACTTTGGCACACTACAATACAAACAACAACCAGAAGCGTGGCTGGATGCATCTGCAAATCCATTAATCTGAATTCTTGAGGATCCACTAGCATAAGTGTATCTTGGTACTTGTCCTGCAAATTTTGCGTGAAATTTGACCAACTTGTAGTCAAAGACATGGGGATAGACTCATCACAATCTAATTTTAACATTTTTGCAGTCACGCTTATTGGACTCAATAGTCCAAGTGGATCGAACAAACAAGCACTGATCGAAAGTATTGTGCGCTTTGTAGGAACTATATTCTGAAATTGTTTGTCAAAGCGATATCGAAATATATCTCCTTTTGGAATCTTGGAATCTTGGTAGAATCGGCATCATTGAAGTTAATGGATCTTTCGCATTAGAAATTGAGAGCGCTATTTCACCTAACAGCTGTTTTGAATTCGCCCTCTGTTAACTCTTAACAGAAAGTGTGCGAAAGAGTTCCAACGGCTGACAATCAACTTTGGCACACTACACCCATCTGTTCATGATTCGAGGGTCTTACACATGAATCCATTAACAGAAAAAAGGGGGACCTGAAGTTGATTTTCAGAGTTTGATATCTTTTAAATGATATACTCCGATTGATTTTCCTTGATCGCTTCTTAGCTCATAATATATGTTGCTATGCTTTCGCAACACTGCTACTTTATCTTTTGCTTTGGCGTATGCCAACTGCAATACATCAGCCCGTGTCAAATGCACATCGTCAGCCAATGCGTTTAGTTTGCGTAACAAGTCATAGTCTTTACCATTACATATCATGTTTTGACCGAAACAGAGGTAATAGGGAGAGAATCCTGTACTGCGATGGATAGTAGATCTAAATGAACCACTGATTTCATTCAGATGCGTATCCCATTGGGCATGATCTTTTCTTATATATGCTCAAATTGCAGCTAGTACTGAGCGATTGAGACGCTCGCTGGCGTTCGCCCGCGGAGAATAGATTGCAGTGCAAATTTGTGTAATGCCGAAACGTGTAAGAAATGATTTAAATTCTACTGATTTGAATTGGGAAATGTATAGAAAAATGGAGTTTCCAAGAATTCACATATTTTGACGGCTGTAAATTTCTTTAAAGGTTGTAGAAAATGAAATTTACTGAAGTGGTTAACTATTATAAGTAATCCTCTGTTTCCTTTCTTGGACCTTGGGTATGGGTCTAATAAGTCAATATGCAATTTTTTGAACGGTCTATCCGACGTCATGGGTTTTCCCATAGGCGGTCTTAGAATTGTATTGGGGCTTTTAGTCATTCGGGAGGATGGACACTGTGCAAAGTAATTTCGAATCGCAGTTACCATGCCAGGCCAAAATATATGTCTTTTTAATTTTTCTATCATCTTGCTGGTACCACAATGTACGGCACATGGCGGGTCGTGTGCTCGACTCAACACTTCTGCCTGTAGTCCCTTCGGTATCCAGAGTTTCCATGACTCGGATTCTTGTACTAAGTCTCCTGTTGAATACTCGGTACGTTTATAGATTATTTGACAGAGGGAGTCTCCCAGCAGAGAAGGCGCGAGGCACTGCGACCAGAATGGTCTTTTGTGCCTGAATGCTCTCCCTATCTTGACGAAGCCAAGCAGGTCTTTCGTCGAGGAACGGACAATTTGCTCGGGAACTACGATTTCCACGTGCAATTGTTTCCTCCTACTCCAAACCAAGGCTGGACAGTCACACAGTATGTGTTTGGTAGTTTCGTCGTCCTCTTTACAGAGCCTGCACTCTGCATCAGAGGATAGACGCATTTTCGTTAACTGATAGTTCACCAGATGGTGGCCACTGAGGTAGCCAAGAAGGAGATAGAGATCTCTCCTGGAGAGTGAGTCTGTTCTGCGTTTAACCGAGGGATTTGTAAGCTCTCTAGCCTGCCTCATCCCTGGTTGGAAGAACCAATAGCGTTCGGTCAACCTATCTGCCCAAGTTTTCACAAGGGATGAGATGGTTGACCACCCCACGCCGCAGAAGGGTTCGGGGCCAAGCATAGAAGCTGATGACCCCGCCCTCGCTAGCTCATCCGCTAGCTCGTTGCCCTGGAACCCAGAGTGTCCAGGTACCCAAAGGAGGGTAACTTTGTTTCTGTTGGACAGCCTCTGGAGGCAGTTCCAGCAGTCAGCCACCATACGTGAACTTACTCTCTTTGAGGAGAGGGCTGGTATGGCAGCTTGGCTGTCCGAGAAGATATAAATGTTCGCTCCTCTCATCCCCTTCTGAAGGATAACACGGCAGCAGAACTCAATGGCATGAACCTCGGATTGAAAGACCGTGGGCCACTTGCCCATGGCAATCGAGGTTTTGGAGTTTGGACCATGTATCCCGGCTCCAACCCCCTGATCAGTTTTAGACCCGTCGGTATACCAGTGTATGCCGTGAGGGTCGCTGATGGGGTTGCCAGCATCCCAGTCCTTCCGGTCTGGGATGAGAGTCCTGAATTTTGCACCAAAGAGGAGTTGGTCATATCTGATCTGATCTAGTGCAGATCTCTAAGCCAGGAATACCTTTGATAAGTCTAGCATGCCCTGATTCGGTAGCTAGAAGCCCAGATTGGAGCTTGATTCTAAGAAGACTCATTGCAGCGACTTCTTTTATTTTGATATGCAGCGGAGTCAAGTTAAGGATTGACTCCATTGCTGCTGTGGGACAGGTGCGAAGTGCACCCGTCAGAGAAAGGCAAAGTAGTAATGCCGAAACGTGTAAGAAATGATTTAAATTCTGCTGATTTGAAATGGGAAATGTATAGAAGAATGAAGTTTCCAAGAATTCACATATTTTGACGGCTGTAAATTTCTTAATAGTTTGTAGAAAATGAAATTTGCTGAAGTGGTCAACTATTATAAGTAATCCTATGGTTCCTTTCTTGGACCTTGGGTATGGGCCTAATAAGTCAGAGAAAGGCAAAGTAGCCTATGCAGTTTATTGCATTTGTTGATGGCAGTGACCTGCGTCACCTTTGGCCACCACACAATTGCAGCGTAGGTGACGATGGGTCTTACCATCATCTCAAATAGCAACCAGAAAACCAGAGTAGGGGGGATAAGACCCCTCTCTGGGGACATCCTTTAACCGCTCTGATAAAGGCAGTCGTGGTGTCCAAGGTAGAGGAAATGACCCGGTGTTTGAGCATAGCCTCAATCCACCGGATTAGGGGACGGGCAATATTTCTGCGCTCTAGCGCAGCAGAAATAGAGCCGTAGCCGGTATTATCGAAAGCACCCTCTATATCAAGAAAAGAGCACAAAGCAATGTTCTTGGATGCGAGGGCTTCTTCGATTTTACCTACTAATTTGTGGAGGGCGACCTCCGTCGACCTTCCGGCTATATACGCAAACTGCGTGGGATGCAGAGGATAAGTTTCCTGCAGAGAGCACCGTATGTGAAGGTCTATGAGCCTTTCCGCTGTCTTAAGCAGGAAGGAGATGAGACTGATCGGCCGATAAGATTTAGGCTGGTCCTGGGGACGATTCCCTTGTTTGGGAATGAATACCACATTGACTCTCCTCCAAGAGACGGGTATGTATCCCCAAGTGAGACTAGCTCTAAACAGGCCGACCAGCGGATCGAGAATATGATCCAGGCTGTTTTGTAGAAGGGCTGGGAAGATTTGATCGCCCCCTGGGGCTTTGAAGGGAGCGAAGGAATCTACAGCCCATTTGACCTTTTCAGGGTCGAAGATGGTTCCCGATAAACTGGAGCCACGTGAGTCCGGTGACGTGGTGACGTCATCTTGACTAGAAAGATCTGGGTTCGCCACCGAACCTGGGAAGTGGACTTGAAGCAGAAGATCAAGTGCTTCCCTGCGATCTTGGGTGAAAGAGCCATCTGCTCTTTTAAGAAGCCCTATACCATTAGACGACCCTCTAGCTAATACTTTGTGCAGTCTCGCTGCCTCCGGTAGCGATTCAATGCTACCACAGTAGCTGCGCCACGTATCGCGTTTGGCACGTCTTATGTTTTTATTATAATTAGTTAGGGCGTCCCTATAGACGTCCCAACTGACACGGTTAGCTTTGGCCCTATTGAAAAGACTTCTAACCTTCCTTCTTTGTACGGATAGTTCCTCGTTCCACCATGGAAATTTACGGTTGACCTTTAGGGTCTTCCGAACAGAGCTGTCCTCGAAGGATGTGATGAGCACATCTTGAAGCAGGTTGGCAGCAAGTTCTATCTCACTGATAGAATTTGGGTTGCTGATCAACAAATCTGCTTTAAAAGCCACAGAGGCTTTAAAAAGATCCCACTTGGTCTTTTAGGGGCAGAAGGAGTTCTGACGGATCTCGACTTGGCCAGGTAGGTCGAACCTGATGTGCTGATGGTCTGACAAGGTGGCTTCGTCTGTGACCCGCCAGTTCACCAGTGAACTCCCAATAGAGTTATTGACTAGGGTAAGGTCCAAAACCTCTTCCCTAATGGCATTAATAAAAGTTGGCTTACACCCTATGTTAGCAACATCTAATTGACAACACAATAGATATTCTAAAAGGGACTCACCACGTTTGTTGACATCGCTGCTTCCCCAGATCGTGTGATGCGCGTTGGCATCACAGCCGATCACGAGCGGCTTGTTGTGTAAGCGTCAGAACTCCACCAGCCGCTGAACCTCTGTGGGGGGAACGTCATCCACGTCGCCCGGGAAGTAGGCAGAGGCGATCACAACCTCCCGGACACCCTCAGCCGTGGCTACCTCAATAGCCGTTGCCACCAGGTCTCTGTGGATGAAATTTGATAAAGGGAAGTGTCTCACATTGTTATTAACAACAATAGCAGTGCGAGGGGCACCTCCCAATGCGGTCATATATTAACTTACATGATCCGCATGATAGCCCACGGATGTAGCCACTGATCAACCATGGCTCTTGGACGAGAGCCAGGTTAATTGCCTCGTCGCAAACGACCCTGCACAGGGTGGCAGACGCTCCTCTGGCGTGGTGCAGGTTCGCCTGGAGCACCTTATTGGCGCTCGGCATCCTCCTTCAGGGCCTTTTTAACAAGGCCACCTGCCTTGCCCCCCCGAGAGTCGTTGCCTCGGATGCCCTTCGGCAGTCTGGAGGAACCACTCGGGGGAGGTCGCCGGAGGGGTCCTTGCGGGGGGTCTCCGCACTGTGCTAGTGGAGGGCCTGGAATGGACGACGGGGCGTCCGCTGCCAACCTGACGGCGGAGTTCTTAAGGATAAGCTTAACTCTGCCAAAGCGGAATTTCACGTTTCCCCTTATTTCCGTCAGAGCCTTATACGACTTTTCGTCGACCATCATCGCGAGGTGTGTCGTATTGCCGTTGAGGCTGTGTTGCAAGACCCGCAACAGCTCCGTAGAGAGCTCACGATTTTGGATACCCAAGTATTCCACAATCTCGGGGGGTGTGGATTGCGGACTGTTAGGGAAGTAACCTCTAATGAGGTGAGCTCTTGGGAACTCTGCTTCCTCCAGCAACTTTTACTCGAGGCCGCTGATGGACTTGATATGTCCAAAAGCTTCCTTGACGCAATCGGTAGTGCTGCTGTTCTCGCACACCAGGAGCAGCCATTCGTTTCGGGGTATACAACCCTCGAAACCTGGGCCGACTTCCGATGTGAAGGGCAGCCGCATCGCCTTGAGGATGCTGTCTTGCGCCGTAGCCATATGCTCCGGTGTAAGAGGTTTAGTGGGGTCAGCCGAAATGAAGCCCAATTTCACCCTGCTTGCCACTTGGCTGAAGAGTGGCTTTGTGGACTCCACATGAGTCTTTTTGGGCTTCTTTGAGGACCCTTGGGGTTCGGGGATGGTGTCGTCACCGCGCATCCGCTTAGCCTTGGTTTCCGCGGGGGGCGCAGTGGCGATAGCAAGAGCCTCTGCTCTGCTCGAACCCTTAGCGAGTGCAGCTTTGAGTCCAGTAGCAGAGTCTGGATTTGGGAGCCTGCTTCCGTGAGGCCTGACCTCTGAGAGGCCACAGAAGCGTTTATAGATAAGGTCATCTACAATTTTTAGATCTGGAAGTCTCGCGATATTTTCTTTTATTCGGTTCTTCAATTCTACGTATTCTGTGGAGGTGAATTCCTCCGATGACAAATCAACGATTGGGCCAAAACTCGAGAATTCACTAACTTCCTCTTTATCACGACGGGATAATGCATCAGCTACCACCTTTTGTGAACCTCGACGATGCTGAATTGAAAATTTGAATCCTTGCAGCTTAAGTGACCAGCGCGCCAATCGACCTAACAGATCTTTCTGGTTCATCAACCAGTGGAGTGCGGAGTGGTCAGTAATTACCGTAAATTCTTGTCCTTCAATATAGGAACGAAATTTGTAAATACCTTGGATAACTGCTAAGCATTCTAATTCTGTGACGGAGTAGTTGCGCTGAGCTTTAGTGAGTTTAATGGACATGTATGCTATCGGCATTTCTGCTCCGTCATCATTGGCTTGTGCAAGGACACAACCAAGTCCATATTGACTCGCGTCGCATAGTAATAAAAATGGTTTAGAAAAATCAGGTGTACTTAAAATTCTTGTACTAAGTCTCCTGTTGAATACTCGGTACGTTTATAGATTATTTGACAGAGGGAGTCTCCCAGCAGAGAAGGCGCGAGGCACTGCGACCAGAATGGTCTTTTGCGCCTGAATGCTCTCCCTATCTTGACAAAAGCCGCTCTGCTTCCCTGATGAAGCCAAGCAGGTCTTTCGTCGAGGAACGGACAATTTGCTCGGAAACTGCGATTTCCACGTGCAAATGTTTCCTCCTACTCCAAACCAAGGCTGGACAGTCACACAGTATGTGTTTGGTAGTTTCGTCGTCCTCTTTACAGAGCCTGCACTCTGCATCAGAGGATAGACGCATTTTCGTTAACTGATAGTTCACCAGATGGTGGCCACTGAGGTAGCCAACAAGGAGATAGAGATCTCTCCTGGAGAGTGAGTCTGTTCTGCGTTTAACCGAGGGATTTGTAAGCTCTCTAGCCTGCCTCATCCCTGGTTGGAAGAACCAATAGCGTTCGGTCAACCTATCTGCCCAAGTTTTCACAAGGGATGAGATGGTTGACCACCCCACGCCGCAGAAGGGTTCGGGGCCAAGCATAGAAGCTGATGACCCCGCCCTCGCTAGCTCATCCGCTAGCTCGTTGCCCTGGAACCCAGAGTGTCCAGGTACCCAAAGGAGGGTAACTTTGATCTCTAAGCCAGGAATACCTTTGATAAGTCTAGCATGCCCTGATTCGGTAGCTAGAAGCCCAGATTGGAGCTTGATTCTAAGAAGACTCATTGCAGCGACTTCTTTTATTTTGATATGCAGCGGAGTCAAGTTAAGGATTGACTCCATTGCTGCTGTGGGACAGGTGCGAAGTGCACCCGTCAGAGAAAGGCAAAGTAGCCTATGCAGTTTATTGCATTTGTTGATGGCAGTGACCTGCGTCACCTTTGGCCACCACAGGTGACGATGGGTCTAACCATCATCTCAAATAGCAACCAGAAAACCAGAGTAGGGGGGATAAGACCCCTCTCTGGGGACATCCTTTAACCGCTCTGATAAAGGCAGTCGTGGTGTCCAAGGTAGAGGAAATGATCCGGTGTTTGAGCATAGCCTCAATCCACCGGATTAGGGGACGGGCAATATTTCTGCGCTCTAGCGCAGCAGAAATAGAGCCGTAGCCGGTATTATCGAAAGCACGCTCTATATCAAGAAAAGAGCACAAAGCAATGTTCTTGGATGCGAGGGCTTCTTCGATTTTACCAACTAATTTGTGGAGGGCGACCTCCGTCGACCTTCCGGCTATATACGCAAACTGCGTGGGATGCAGAGGATAAGTTTCCTGCAGAGAGCACCGTATGTGAAGGTCTATGAGCTTTTCCGCTGTCTTAAGCAGGAAGGAGGTGAGACTGATCGGCCGATAAGATTTAGGCTGGTCCTGGGGACGATTCCCTTGTTTGGCAATGAATACCACATTGACTCTCCTCCAAGAGACGGGTATGTATGCCCAAGTGAGACTAGCTCTAAACAGGCCGACCAGCGGATCGAGAATATGATCCAGGCTGTTTTGTAGAAGGGCTGGGAAGATTTGATCGCCCCCTGGGGCTTTGAAGGGAGCGAAGGAATCTACAGCCCATTTGACCTTTTCAGGGTCGAAGATGGTTCCCGATAAACTGGAGCCACGTGAGTCCGGTGACGTGGTGACGTCATCTTGACTAGAAAGATCTGGGTTCGCCACCGAACCTGGGAAGTGGACTTGAAGCAGAAGATCAAGTGCTTCCCTGCGATCTTGGGTGAAAGGGCCATCTGCTCTTTTAAGAAGCCATATACCATTAGACGACCCTTTAGCTAATACTACTTTGTGCAGTCTCGCTGCCTCCGGTAGCGATTCAATGCTACCACAGTAGCTGCGCCACGTATCGCGTTTGGCACGTCTAATGTTTTTATTATAATTAGTTAGGGCGTCCCTATAGACGTCCCAACTGACACGGTTAGCTTTGGCCCTATTGAAAAGACTTCTAACCTTCCTTCTTTGTACGGATAGTTCCTCGTTCCACCATGGAACTTTACGGTTGACCTTTAGAGTCTTCCGAACAGAGTGGCTACCTCAATAGCCGTTGCCACCAGGTCTCTGTGGATGAAATTTGATAAAGGGAAGTGTCTCACATTGTTATTAACAACAATAGCAGTGCGAGGGGCACCTCCCAATGCGGTCATATATTAACTTACATGATCCGCATGATAGTCCACGGATGTGGCCACTGATCAACCATGGCTCTTGGACGAGAGCCAGGTTAATTGCCTCGTCGCAGACGACCCTGCACAGGGTGGCAGACGCTCCTCTGGCGTGGTGCAGGTTCGCCTGGAGTACCTTATTGGCGCTCGGCATCCTCCTTCAGGGCCTTTTTAACAAGGCCACCTGCCTTGCCCCCCCGAGAGTCGTTGCCTCGGATGCCCTTCGGCAGTCTGGAGGAACCACTCGGGAGAGGTCGCCGGAGGGCGGAGTTCTTAAGGATAAGCTTAACTCTGCCAAAGCGGAATTTCACGTTTCCCCTTATTTCCGTCAGAGCCTTATACGACTTCTCGTCGACCATCATCGCGAGGTGTGTCGTATTGCCGTTGAGGCTGTGTTGCAAGACCCGCAACAGCTCCGTAGAGAGCTCACGATTTTGGATACCCAAGTATTCCACAATCTCGGGGGGTGTGGATTGCGCACTGTTAGGGAAGTAACCTCTAATGAGGTGAGCTCTTGGGAACTCTGCTTCCTCCTCCTTTAACTCGAAGCCGCTGATGTCCAAAAGCTTCCTTGACGCAATCGGAAGTGCTGCTGTTCTCGCACACCAGGAGCAGCCATTCGTTTCGGGGTATATATAGCGAGTGCAGCTTTGAGTCCAGTCGCAGAGTCTGGATTTGGGAGCCTGCTTCCGTGAGGCCTGACCTCTGAGAGGCCACAGAAGCGTTTATAGATAAGGTCATCTACAATTTTTAGATCTGGAAGTCTCGCGATATTTTCTTTTATTCGGTTCTTCAATTCTACGTATTCTGTGGAGGTGAATTCCTCCGATGACAAATCAACGATTGGGCCAAAACTCGAGAATTCACTAACTTCCTCTTTATCACGACGGGATAATGCATCAGCTACCACCTTTTGTGAACCTCGACGATGCTGAATTGAAAATTTGAATCCTTGCAGCTTAAGTGACCAGCGCGCCAATCGACCTAACAGATCTTTCTGGTTCATCAACCAGTGGAGTGCGGAGTGGTCAGTAATTACCGTAAATTCTTGTCCTTCAATATAGGAACGAAATTTGTAAATACCTTGGATAACTGCTAAGCATTCTAATTCTGTGACGGAGTAGTTGCGCTGAGCTTTAGTGAGTTTAATGGACATGTATGCTATCGGCATTTCTGCTCCGTCATCATTGGCTTGTGCAAGGACACAACCAAGTCCATATTGACTCGCGTCGCATAGTAATAAAAATGGTTTAGAAAAATCAGGTGTACTTAAAATAGGTGCGGTACTTAGCTTTTCTTTGAGATTTGAAAACGCGTTGTCAGCTTCATCGCTCCAACAATCAATTTCAAGATAGACATCTTGTTTTAGGTCGGCTTACCTAGGACTGGACATTCTGCGTTGTTGTCTGTTTTAATACGACTGGAGCATCTTTTTGTTTTCGGGTGCATTAACAGTTGAGTGGCAGCTTTGCCTCCGAGACAGCAAAGGGTTGCACCTGAATCAAGAAGAGCTATGTATTCCTTATCTTCTATATTTATTGCGGTGTACAAACGGTTGTCTGAATTGGTAAATATAGACGCTACAAGCATTTTACGACACGAGCGAATTTTCTTCCAAAATTTTTTCTGTCTAAGCTGTTAATTTTACCAAATATTCGTTGTCGTGCTGACAAATAATTTGCGTATCGAACATAAAAAGGTAGACTTCTGTATGATGGTGTTTTGTCTTTATTACCAGAATATTTTTGGGGGGTCAGACTTTGTGATGGAGTTTCAGTCTGAATTACGTTATTAAGTTTTAGCTGTCCGGATGCGCGGAAGATTCCGAAGGATTGCATACTAGGCAGTTTGGCTTGTATGTGTCTTTCTTACCACAGCCGTAACAAAAAATAGAACGTGGCTCGAAACAAACGTCATAACGATGCCTAGATTTGCCACAATTCCAACATTTGCTGCTTTTGTGCTGCATGGCTGCTATTTCCGAAGTGTCATCTAGCTCGGAAACAATTGGTCTATTAAACCTAGGTGGTTGTGTTCTGTTCTATTTACAGAATTGCTCATGCGTACGAATTTCTTCTCATAGTCTAGCTAAAGTGAGTATATTCAAGTGCATTAGCTCGTAGCGAAGAGATGATTTGGAATGCCGAATTAAGAGTCGCACTAGAGATTCTTCTTGTATGGGATTTCTTAAACGAGCAACAAGTTTCTCGACTTCAAATTGAAATTCTTCAAAAGATTCTTTTTCACCTTGTCGCCCGGAGTTTATGGATTCCCAAATATCCATATCTGTTGCTATGTCCTCAAAATTTCTTCCTAAATTCTACGCAAAATGTATCCCAAGTAAAATGTGGATATGTATGTATTAAAGTACTGTTGTTTCAGGGATTGGTTTTGTATTAACGCTGTGACATTTTGCATTATCTGCTGTTGTTGATTTTGCAGAGCGTTTTGTAATAAGGAATCAAAATGGACCGTACTAGTAGTCTGCTGGGGCACTGCGTTTAAAGGTTTTTGAGCGTTACTGTTATTGATAGTTCAATGTTGGTTTTGACTATTTCTATTGGTGGACCTGGTTGACATTCCACGTCGAGGAGTAGCTGCTCTACGGTTTCTACCTACTGATCGGTTTCCTATGGAAGTATTAACGTTGCCTTGGTTATCATTCAGGCCAAGCGTTAGTAATTCAGGTGCTTGTTCAGCTGCATCTAATTCAGCAGCCAAATTGTTATTCGATATTCGACAATTGTCTAATTGTACACGGATTCTTACAAACGGGGCAGCTTCTATTGTTCTGGAGGGATCGCAATATGCATTGATTGTGAAATTTATGCTTGCATGGTGAGACTGCTGTTAATTCTTGAGAATTCAAACGTTCGTGACAACTGCCGCAAACCGGGTCTTGCTGTTGTAAGGTGTCGCTTAAGTTTTCGTGGCTGTGTCTAACAGACATTTTGCTTAGTTCGTAATTTTATAAGGTTTATAATAATTTCATTAAATCTATGGTTCGTCGCTTTCCTAAAAGGATGTTTTCGTTCAGGCCAGTAAATAATCCTATTCCTCAAAAGTTATTAGCTGTATGCTTAAAAGAATACTAAATTGATTTCTTTGAATCGTAAAGGTCGAGCTTCCAATGAATATACTATAGTCGCTTGCGATTCCATTTCCGATTCTAGGGAAATCAATTGGCAGTTTTTATTTGCGGACCGTTAAATTAATCAAAACAAGTATGACAGCTGAGAATGGGTTTGATTCGATCGACCGCTAGTTAATTACTAGCTACTATTCGCTATTCCAGAAATCAAAGTTCCATTCGCACTCTCATGTATTGGTAAATTGCTGCATCCATTTTACAAAACCGAGAATTGAAGATTTAAGCTACTCGTGCTAATGCAGGTCCACGAAGGTCGATCAATCCTTTTTGCAGAATTGTGATCGCTGTTCCATACTATGGATACACATAATCTGTTAGCTTTAACTCTGGTTTTGGTATGTTGTTTCAAAATGTAATCTATAGTGGGTGGATTAATACGTGAATATGAATATGAAGCTTTCTTGCAACAGAGTTTTATTATTGCTTATGGTGTTGTTTGCTTCTTTTTAAATGCTTGATACAAATTGCTTCTGTTGGCTTTTTGTTCTGGGTGCCAATGATATACATGCAATATGTATTGGAGCCTTCGCAATGATATTTTCAACAATACCTCTACTTCTGAGAAAAGAGAATATCTTTCATGGTGATAATACGAGGGTCGTTTGATAAGTCCGTGACTTTTTGAATAAAATATATTTTTTTCGTCAAAGAAGCGTTTTATTTCTCAACATAATCTCCTTTTAGCTCTATACATTTAGTCCAGCGTTTTTCCAATTTTTTTATTCCTTCCAAATAATAGGTTTTCTCAAGGCCCTCAAAATAGTCGTTTGTTTCTGTGTTTCTCTTCATTTGACCCGAATCTCTTACCGCCGAGCCATTTCTTCATGTTTGGAAACAAAAAATAGTCACAGGGGGCTAAATCTGGAGAATATGCTGGATGGGGTAGCAGTTCGTAGCCCAATTTATGAAATTTTGCCATTAGCACACGAAATTCACTTTTTTCCATTTTCGTTAAAATTCACGAGATCGTCTGCTTTCAATGCCTATAAAACGCAAACCAAAAAACGCAGCTTTCTCAAAATTTTACAGTCAGCTGTTAATCGATAACTGCTGACAGGAGCAGTGTTGTATTTAGAGCAGGTGCGCGGCAAATACAAAAAGTCACGGACTTATCAAACGACCCTCGTACATACTCAGAAAATCCGCTTCATGCTGTCGTAGGGCGTATATAAATGGTTACGGTAGATTCATGCGTGATGTGTATGAAAAATTAAAGATGAATTAAAGATGTGAAGGTTCCTCATGCGCACATTTTTACAATATTTAAGCTTTATATAGGAAATTCAAATTAATTAATACTATTGTTAAATGGTAATTTTTAGAGATATTCCAAATAGACGAAAGATACGGTATTTTATGGCAGTGCTATGTCACCTGGGCGTGCGTTGCACGTCGATCGAAGCCTTCGTTGAGCGCTATAACGCTATACGCAAAAAAGGTTAGGTGCAGTCACACGGTGCGAAACAGTCAAGCCTCGTGATCCAGGGCAAGAATTAAGCGAAGTCTCAATATGCAAAGACTTTAAGCGCAATCAAGATAGGGTAAACAAGAAGACGCATCGGTAGTCCGGAAAATGTGCTTGCGTCCGACAAGTTGCAGACCCACCCTTATTGGGCACCAATGTCACGGGTATCTGACGACGAGTCGTGTCGAACGAACGAGATGGTTGTCACTGTAGAATTCGCAACAATTAGTTTATAAAATGATATGTGAAGAGACACAAATATCACCGTTTTCCTTTTTGTATTGTATTTTGCATACTGGCTATTAAATGGATATGATTCAAATTCCAGGGCGCCTTTGGCATATATTATTATATTGCCGGCGTAAGTATGATTAAATCAACGAGAATTTGTGGACTTACAATTTATTTTGCCACTTGTATTTCGTTTTTCGGTAATTTTAATTAATTTTTTGCTGTGTGAGCGTCACTTCAGAGCCAGTTACTGTACAGAAATGTGCGTTTGGCGTCTATTTATAGACGAAAGGTGGCGCTGCCGAAAATTCTCGAAGCAACTCTAACTGCATTAGCAAACTGTCTAATGGTGTGATATCTTTGATTCATTTTGGGACAATTCTTCCGCGATAGAAATTGAGAGCGCTATTTCACCTAACAGCTGTTTTGAATTCGCCCTCTGTTAACTCTTAACAGAAAGTGTGCGAAAGAGTTCCAACGGCTGACAATCAACTTTGGCACACTACAGGTGGAGGGCGAAATTTTTTCGTTTATGCGGCAAACAAAGATTGAATTTAGGGAACTGCTTGAAAGTTTTCGCACACTATCCGACCAGTTCTCAGCGCTCGATTCATCTTTCAAAAAAGTCCACCCGCATAGAGGAGCCAATTATCGCCACCCAGCTCCCTATAATTGACCAGCCATGTACGGCAATGACACAGCCGTTAATGTCGTTCACCAATCCCCCGATGGTAACGAGATCTGCGGCTAAATCAATTTCGATTTCCGAAAATGTCATTGAGTGTATGCAACCAGTGACGCCTAAATATTCAGTATTTTTTTCTAGGCTTGCCCCTGATCTCACATAAAATGATGTTAAAGCTTATATTCAAGCTGAAACTCAAGCCGTTGATATAAAAGGGAAAAAATTTAAGTTTTCTTATGAGAGGGACATATCATCCTTCAAAATAAGTGCCCCAAACGAACTCTTGGGCATATGGCTCAATTTTGGCCGGATCATGTGTAATGGTTAAAGAGTTCGAAGCAAGGAAAAAGAAAAACCGCCCACCGATTAAACTTTCTTTGCCTCCTCTAGCAACAGCCCAATTAAAATCAAACAAAACCCAGTCGAACGCTACAGTCAGGTGCTGACTGTAGAAGGCCGTGGATTATCATGGTATCATTTATTTTCCGTTATATGAAAATTGTGCATTATTTAGATTATTATTAAGCATTTAAAAATATAAATTTTATATCCTTATTTTTTATTCGAACGACACGCAGAAATTCAATTGCAGGCAGAAGATGACGAACGCATAAACAATGCAAAAGCGAATAAACAAGAATTATAAGCATTAGGTAGGGCGAGAGGCCAATAAGTTTATGTATGCATTTCTGCTTATGTCAAACAGTAGTGGCAGACGCGGAAGTTGTACAGTAGCCTAGTGGAGTGTATGCCGGATTCAAAGGCCAATTATGTTAACAGTGTTCGAGTTCGATTGCTGCCGCGGTGAATGTGTGACATGTTTTCTTCGTTTTTCTTTTCCTTTTAATAAATTAAAAGCTTAACAAACTATAATTTTTTAATTTTTTGGTAGGCAACAAACATATTTAATAAGAACACTTTTAGAATCTTTGCCGAATGTTGCACAAATCTGACAGTTGCGTACATACGCCTAATACGGCAATTGATGTGTGTTAGAGCGGGACGCCGAAGCGTAAATGTGCAAATGCAGACATGCATGTATCGGCGTCCCGATTCGTAACTTATTTATTGTCTTAAATATCGCATAAAATATGAAATTTAATTTTTGAAAACTATTTTTATTGGTATTTAATTAAATAACTGTAGTTTTCCTTTAAGCTTAAAAGAATACAAAAAATAACCAAAAAAAAAAGTAATAAAAATAAAAAGTTGCACCGGCCGCGCATGGGACTTGAACTCACGCATGCACGCACTCATTAAATCTTTAAGAGCCGCTGTCCGCCACTCTAACCACTAAGCCACCGCCTCATTTTTCGTTCAATTGGCAAAGTTGCATTCTGAGCTAATTCTGTTACCATTCTATCCAAATAAAAAGTTTTGTTAAATCCTGTGTGCCCGTCGCTAAATTCGAACTTCGGTATGATGCGTAAATTGGGTCTTAATATAATAAGTAATAAGTATGCGTTCAAATTGAGTTTAATTCGGATCATATCTCCCTTAGTTTTAGTCCGATTTAAATGAAATTTTTAGAAAACATCCGTGAAAAGGTATTTGTCAAATGAGATGCAAAACTTTTGTTGTTGGGTGTATATTGTGTATATTAAATCGTTATTACTGATTTACAGAGGCGGGAAGGGGCGTGGCCATATTTAAAAAAAACGTTGAAACACCTGGATATACACGTATGTTGTCACAAAATTTTATGCCTCTAGCTTTTATAGTTGCTGAGATCCAGGCGTTCATACAGACGGACAGACAGACAGACGGACAGACGGACAGACGGACAGACAGACATGGCTCAATCGACTCGGCTATTGATACTGATTCAGAATATATATAGTTTATGGGGTCGGAGATGCCTCCTTGTGCCTGTTACGCACAAACTCGCTCCGACAAACACAGTAGACCATGAATTTTTTTAAAATCAATGGCCTAACCAGGCGAACGCTACAGTCAGGTCTAAGTTGTAGTCTAAGTATCGAGTTTTTTGAGGTTAAATCGAAACTTAGACATCTAGTGTAAATTCGGACTTAGAAGGTCAAAATACACATTAAAGCATATATCGCATGCGCAGATCATGATTCTATACCTTTTGGGGGATATTTAAAGGCGTTTCAGTTTTTTGAGGTAATGTCGAAATCCAGACGTGATGGAGAATTTTTGAAATATAACTGCATATGCCGCATACCCAGATCATAACACTTTTTTTTTATGCCTGTGTTATCATAGTATACCGTGTATCACTTATTTTCCGTTATTTGTAATGGAAATTTGGCTTTATTATTATTGTACGGATTATGAGTGGAGTCACCCGGTGCTACAGCTGTCATAACAGCGGATTAACATTCTATGTGTAATAACAGCGGATTAACATTCTATGTGTCGGTGCATAATTGAACTCAGTTGTAAGCTTCTCTAAACCCTCTTGTAATTTTGCGGTCAAAGTGATAAGACGCAGTTTGTATGTATACCTAAAACAATGAATTTAAATGGATAAATAAAAGTGAAGATAAATCGTGCATATATGATTCTTGTTTGCGAACCCCATTACTATGATGCCAAAGCAGTGAGGCATCACAACTATTCATTGGTGGCCCATGCTTATAAGAATCATATATAATAATTGCTAAAAGCTGTTTGGCAATTTTATCTTCGTTGTTGGCTTCATCCATATCAAAATCACCGTTCCACGTGCCTACGTTTTCTATCGCGCTCGCTCTCATCACGACAGAGCAGTATACGCAAACATCCGCGCTCGCTCTCATCACGACAGAGCAGTATACGCAAAATTCGCGCTCGCTCTCATCACGACAGAGCTAAGTAAGTCCCGTTGCCCTTCGATTCCGTTAGAATTGCCGAAATCTCTTTCAACTTGAAAACAAAACGTCAAAGTAGAACATAGATAACATACGAGAATTTGTGGACAGTGGAGCAAAGTCAGTATAAATCATGTCGAAGTTTGATCAACTGGTGCGAGTTCAAACTGACCGCATTGAGTCCTTGAAGCGTTTGTTCAGTAATGTGAAAAAGGACTCGAGTGTGCGGAAAACGGAAATATATTTCGAAAAACGTTTGAGTCAAATCGACGAGCATAGCAAAGCATTTGATCAGACGCATCACACACTTATATGCATGGCAGACTACGAAGAAAGTGTGTATAACCAACAAAATACAATCAGCCAATTCGAAGATCTATGCATGGAAGTTTACTGTTTTGTGGCAGAAGAAAAGAAACGAATCTATCCAGTTACAGTGACGCACAACGAATCAACTAACTCCACAATAGCATCACATGCAGAGGAAATACGGATACCATTGGCAAAATTACCAGTTCCGAAACTCTCTGGCAACTGCGCGGACTGGCCAAGTTTTCATGATGCATTTCTACGCTTGATTCACAATAATGAACGTCTGGATAAGATTCAAAAGTTCCATTTTTTAAAGGAAGCATTACCAGTAGGCCTGGACAACGACATCCGCCAAATCGCTTTAACTGAAGCAAACTATGAAGTCGCTTGGACCACACTCCTACAACGGTATAACAACCCACGCATTGTGTTCGCCAGCCACATGAACATGCTCTACAACTTACCGAATCTTTCTAAAGAAAAATCTGCTGACATACGCTCTATGGTTAGCACAGTCAACGTCTGCATTGCCGCTTGCAATACCGTCAAAGCGCCACTACAGGGAGGAGATTTTTGGCTAACTCATTATCTAACAACCAAACTACCTAAAGACACTCACACAGCGTGGGAGCATCATCTGGGCAGCAAGATTGATGTTCCTTCATACAAAGATCTGCAGCAATTCCTCAATGATCGACTTGTTACGTTGGACGCTATTGAAAGCCGTAACGCGTGCAGCGGCATAAAACAGTCACATGAACCTTCAGATGGCATTAAACGCGTGCGTGTGTACAGCGCCCACACCAGGTCGGGTGCTTCCACGTCCGCTTGCTATTATTGTGGCAATTTACACATCCTTCGAAGATGTCCGCGATTTCTCTCGATGGATTGCTACCAACGGAAAGAAGTGGCCAGCAAGGCAGATTTATGTCTAAATTGCCTGGGAAAATCGCACACACAAGCAAACTGCCCCAGCAATAAGAATTGTCTTCATTGTGGTCAACGTCATCACACGATGTTACATTTTCCAGTAACACAGCCAACGCTGATAGCCTCCTCGACATCATGCCAAAGTTCGGCAGCCAGTTCAGATGCCAAGCCGACTCTACAGTGCATGTCAACTACAACTTCACCTATGACTCATCGAAAGGTACTGCTAGCAACAGCTCGGGTTGTACCCAGCAACACACATACAGGATGCCAGGCCACGGTAAACGCGCTTCTTGACCAAGGATCAGAAGCAACTATCATTTCGTAGTACGCTGTGCAGTCTCTCCAGCTCTCCCGAAGCACAACTCGTACTTCAATCACCGGAGTCGGTCAAGATTCAGGCCGACGCTGCAAATTCATCGTAAGTTGTTCGGTGCAAACAGCAACTAACCCAAATTTCTAATTAAAGGTCGACGATGCTTATGTCTTGAACACGTTGACATCACACATGCCAAGTCAAAGTTTTCCAGCGGGAAACTGGAGTCATATCCATGGTCTCACGCTCGCAGACCCCTATTATTATAGATCCAAGCGAATCGATATAATTTTTGGAGCCGACCTTATGGCACAACTCTTGTTACCTGGAACAAAGATTGGCTTGCCAAACGAACCCATAGCGCAGAATACTCAACTCGGATGGGTTCTGTTAGGCAATGTTGGCAACACGCATATTACACGCCACATTCGTTGTAATCATGCCATAGTAAACTCCGAAGAGCTGCTTAAAGTATTCTGCGAGGTGGAATCAGTTCCAGAACGCCCAAAGCTCTCCAAAGAAGATCAATGGTGCGAGTCTTTCTTTAAACAGACCCATCAACGTCAACCAGACGGCAGTTATCAAGTCCGTTTGCCATTCAAGAGGAACTTTGATCCCAGTATGACGCTCGGAAAATCTCATCAGATCGCCCTGAACAGATATCTTCAACTCGAAAGGCGCCTTCAAAGGGACCCAGACAAATGGAGCAGATACTGCAAAGGAATTGAAGAATATTTTCAACTAGGACAAATCACGTTGGCCGAGACGAGCGAAAACTCAACCATAACCACGGATTCCTACGGTCAGCATGTTGCATCATGCGTGCTACCACATCATGCAGTGTTCAAAGAAGAAAGCCTCCCCACAAAACAACGTATCGTTTTTGACGCATCGGCCCGGACCTCAAATAGCAGATCGTTAAACGATGTACTATGTGTTGGCCCCACGCTGCAAAATGATCTGCCAGCCGTTCTCTTAAATTGGAGACAATATCAGTTTGTTTTCACTGCCGATATACAACGAATGTATCGCTGTATCAATGTCCACCCTGATGACACGCAGTACCAGAGGATTTTATGGCGGGCGGCGGATGGAGTCATCAAACAGCATTGCCTTACTACCGTCACGTTTGGAACAGCGTCTGCACCTTATACAGCTATAAGAGTCATCCCTCAAATAGCTGAAGACACACAGACAAAATATCTTATGGCATCCAACGTTCTCAAAAATGAGATATATGTCGACGACATTCTCTCAGGCGATCATTCACACGAGGCAGCAAAACGGAAAAGTTTGCAAACTATGCTAGCTTTAAAATCCTCTGGCATGGAGCTACGAAAATGGGCTAGCAATGACCAGGATCTGATGGCAACGATACCTCTCGAACATCGATGCAAGCAGACATCCCTCAGTTGGGACAATGCGGACACCATCAAAACACTGGCCGGTATAACAAAACGGGAAATCCTATCAACCATAGCACGTTTATTTGATCCTCTTGGATTAATCGCTCCAGTTGTAGTTTCAGCAAAGATTATGTTGAAAGAAATTACACTAGCGAAGCAATATCATGAGGACGGATCGAGTACATCACTGGATTGAGATAAGCCAGTTCCCAACACCATTGCCGTCAAATGGCAACAATTTCGACAGCAGCTAATGAATGTAAACACGATCAAGATACCACGCAGCGTCAAATTTATACCACAATTTAGCAGTGAGATACAACTGCACACCTTTTACGATGGATCCTCCAGTGCTTACGCAGCAGCAGTGTATGCACGCACCCGACAGTCTGATGCGACTTTCTATACAACTCTCATGGTTGCGAAATCAAAAATTTCGCCAACCAAGCCGTTAACAATACCGCGCACTGAGCTATGCGGTGCAGTATTAGCTCCCAAACTCACCAAATGGGTGCTGCACACATATCTACCTTTTATTGGACCGATGCTACCATTGTTCTGCACTGGATTAAAGGAGAAATTACTAGGTGGAAAACGTTTGTAGCCAACCGAGTGTCTTACATTCTCGACCACACCTCAGCGGCTCAGTGGCACCACATAGACACATCGGAAAACCCAGCAGATTGCGCAACCAGAGGCCTACCACCGAGCCAAATACCTGATATCTGGTGGCATGGCCCATACTGGCTATGCAAACCCCACAATATTTGGCCAAACACGCAATCACAATTGCTCAATCCAGAAGAAACGGATCTGGAGGCCAAATCCATAAAAATTAGAGCCTTCACTACCTTGTCAGACACAAAGGATTCTATTATTGACCGATTCTCGTCGTATACAAAACTGCTACGTGTCACGGCATACATGTTACGATTCTGCCACAATGCTCATGCTCGAACACAACGAAAGCACGGATCACTCTCTCCTGACGAACTGGATGAGGCCTTGTGCTGCACAGCTCGCCTTGCACAATCCGATACATTTCACGCCGACATCCAAGCGCTTAAAAGGAACAAGCCGTTACCACCCCGTAGCACACTTTCAAATCTTACGCCGTTTCTTGACAACAATATCTTGAGGATTCGTGGCCGTCTCAAGCATTCAAATCTCTCTTTTTCTCGAAGACATCCACTTATATTACCTCATTGTCACCCACTTACAGATTTGGTAATTCAACACTCTCATCAGGTCACTCTACATGGCGGCGCTCAATTAACACTGGCTCACATACGATACAAATTCTGGATTCCCAGAGGCAAACAAGCAGTCAGGCGAATCATTCGGAAATGCGTCACATGTTTTAAGATAGCTCCAGTCGCAGCGAAGCAATTAATGGGTGATCTGCTATTACATCGAGTCAACCCCCCAACTCGTCCATTCATTACAACAGGAGTTGACTACACCGGTGCGTTTGAACTTCAAGCCGCGCGTGTACGAGGATCAACTACCTACAAAGGCTATGCAGCCATTTTTATATGCTTAGCAACCAAGGCAGTCCACTTGGAAGCCGTCACTGGACTTTCAACAGAGCACTTTCTACAAGCATTCACGCGATTCACCGGACGTCGAGGACAAGTTCAACATATGTACAGTGATAACGGCACAAATTTTGTTGGTGCCAGTACAGCGCTTAACCAGCCCATCACTTGCAAAGCAGCCCCTAAATGAATCGACATGCCAACATGGGACAAGGTGGCATTTCACACCTCCATATTCTCCAAATTTTGGTGGCATTTGGGAGGCAAACGCGAAAGCAATGAAGCATCATCTTAAACGGATCGTTGGCAGCCACAAGCAGACGTATGAGGAGCTCACTACAGTTCTGATCAGGATTGAGGCATGTTTGAACTCACGTCCACTTTGCCCGCTAACCGCCGACCCTGATGATTTAGAAGTGCTCACCCCAGCACATTTCCTAATTGGTGACGCACTACTGGCACCACCACAAGGTCGGCCGAGCAATAAGCCTTTGCGTGAACTATTTCTTGCACAACAACACATGACGCGCCAATTCTGGTCCCAATGGTCTCGTGATTGGTTGTCACACTTGCAAACTCGACCTAAGTGGTGTCAAATCAATGAGAATCTTAACATCAACGACTTAGTCATTATAAAGGATGATAATCTACCTCCAGCTAAATGGACTGTAGGCCGAGTCGTCGAACTGCACCCTGGATCGGACTCGCTAGTCAGAGTGGTTACATTAAAGACGAAATCTGGCATTCAAAAGAGGTCGATCACAAAGCTTTGTCCACTTCCTATTTCGACCTAATTATGATCAACACACGGACCAAGAATAACAAGGAACCTTCATGCTGGACGACGCATTGGCGGGCGGCATGTACGGATTATGAGTGGAGTCACCCGGTGCTACAGCTGTCATAACAGCGGATTAACATTCTATGTGTAATAACAGCGGATTAACATTCTATGTGTCGATGCATAATTGAACTCAGTTGTATGCTTCTCTAAACCCTCTTGTAATTTTGCGGTCAAAGCGATAAGACGCAGTTTGTATGTATACCTAAAACAATGAATTTAAATGGATAAATAAAAGTGAAGATAAATCGTGCATATATGATTCTTGTTTGCGAACCCCATTACTATGATGCCAAAGCAGTGAGGCATCACAACTATTCAATTATCAAGCATTTAAAAATATGTAATTTGTATTCTTATTATTTTATTCGAACGAAACGCGCAAACTCAATTGACAGATGAAGAAGAACGCATAAACCGTGCAAAAGCGAATAGACAAGAAGTATAAGCATTAGATAGAGCGAGAGAGCAATAAGTATGTTTTCATTTTTACGTAATTTTATTTTCGTTGTAATGTTTTTCATCTAGCTGTTCAATTCTGCCTGTTTTCCAAAAGCGGTTTTTAGATTTCGAGCGCATTATAGGTGCTTGTCTATACTTTGTGTCAACTTCGTAAATTTGTCCGGTTGTATTATGTTAGTTTTATGGTTGTATGTGTATAAAATTGTTTCTATTCTTGTTTCCCTATTTTCTCCATTATTTTCAGTATTGATAATGCGAATCTTTTCATTTATTGTTTTGTGAAGACGTTCTACATCTGCTATTCCTGTTTTGGTTGTGGTGATATCTAATTGTATTTATTTGTTATTTAGCCAAATCTTTAGAGAGTTGCTTATGAATGCTGAGTCTTTGCCTGCTTTATTTTTTTGTGAATATTTATTTTATTTATTTTATTTTGAATAAACGTCAATACAGGATAAATATTGCTCATTGTCAATAGCATACAAGTCAATTACGTAAAGTTCTCTTGGGTTATTTGTCTCTGGGGTTATTTGAAAAGCAAGTTTTGTTGGTCTGTGTTCTGTTTTTGCGAGATTGCAGAATTCGCAATCATTAATGATATTTTGAATTAATTTGTTATAGTCAGGAAAATTGTGAGTTTCTTTAAAGAGTCGTGTTATTTTTTCGATACCAGGGTGCAGTAATTTCATGTGTTGAGAAATAATGAATTCCTTGAATTCAGCGTAGGAGTTTATGTCCTAAAGCACGGATCACTCTCTCCTGACGAACTGGATGAGGCCTTGTGCTACACAGCTCGCCTTGCACAATCCGATACATTTCACGCCGACATCCAAGCGCTTAAAAGGAACAAGCCGTTACCACCCCGTAGCACACTTTCAAATCTTACGCCGTTTCTTGACAACAATATCTTGAGGATTCGTGGCCGTCTCAAGCATTCAAATCTCTCTTTTTCTCGAAGACATCCACTTATATTACCTCATTGTCACCCACTTACAGATTTGGTAATTCAACACTCTCATCAGGTCACTCTACATGGCGGCGCTCAATTAACACTGGCTCACATACGATACAAATTCTGGATTCCCAGAGGCAGACAAGCAGTCAGGCGAATCATTCGGAAATGCGTCACATGTTTTAAGGTAGCTCCAGTCGCAGCGAAGCAATTAATGGGTGATCTGCCATTACATCGAGTCAACCCCCCAACTCGTCCATTCATTACAACAGGAGTTGACTACACCGGTGCGTTTGAACTTCAAGCCGCGCGTGTACGAGGATCTACTACCTACAAAGGCTATGCAGCCATTTTTATATGCTTAGCAACCAAGGCAGTCCACTTGGAAGCCGTCACTGGACTTTCAACAGAGCACTTTCTACAAGCATTCACGCGATTCACCGGACGTCGAGGACAAGTTCAACATATGTACAGTGATAACGGCACAAATTTTGTTGGTGCCAGTACAGCGCTTAACCAGCCCATCACTTGCAAAGCAGCCCCTAAATGAATCGACATGCCAACATGGGACAAGGTGGCATTTCACACCTCCATATTCTCCAAATTTTGGTGGCATCTGGGAGGCAAACGCGAAAGCAATGAAGCATCATCTTAAACGGATCGTAGGCAGCCACAAGCAGACGTATGAGGAGCTCACTACAGTTCTGATCAGGATTGAGGCATGTTTGAACTCACGTCCACTTTGCCCGCTAACCGCCGACCCTGATGATTTAGAAGTGCTCACCCCAGCACATTTCCTAATTGGTGACGCACTACTGGCACCACCACAAGGTCGGCCGAGCATTAAGCCTTTGCGTGAACTATTTCTTGCACAACAACACATGACGCGCCAATTCTGGTCCCAATGGTCTCGTGATTGGTTGTCACACTTGCAAACTCGACCTAAGTGGTGTCAAATCAATGAGAATCTTAACATCAACGACTTAGTCATTATAAAGGATGATAATCTACCTCCAGCTAAATGGACTGTAGGCCGAGTCGTCGAACTGCACCCTGGATCGGACTCTCTAGTCAGAGTGGTTACATTAAAGACGAAATCTGGCATTCAAAAGAGGTCGATCACAAAGCTTTGTCCACTTCCTATTTCGACCTAATTATGATCAACACACGGACCAAGAATAACAAGGAACCTTCATGCTGGACGACGCATTGGCGGGCGGCATGTACGGATTATGAGTGGAGTCACCCGGTGCTACAGCTGTCATAACAGCGGATTAACATTCTATGTGTAATAACAGCGGATTAACATTCTATGTGTCGATGCATAATTGAACTCAGTTGTATGCTTCTCTAAACCCTCTTGTAATTTTGCGGTCAAAGCGATAAGACGCAGTTTGTATGTATACCTAAAACAATGAATTTAAATGGATAAATAAAAGTGAAGATAAATCGTGCATATATGATTCTTGTTTGCGAACCCCATTACTATGATGCCAAAGCAGTGAGGCATCACAACTATTCAATTATCAAGCATTTAAAAATATGTAATTTGTATTCTTATTATTTTATTCGAACGAAACGCGCAAACTCAATTGACAGATGAAGAACGCATAAACCGTGCAAAAGCGAATAGACAAGAAGTATAAGCATTAGATAGAGCGAGAGAGCAATAAGTATGTTTTCATTTTTACGTAATTTTATTTTCGTTGTAATGTTTTTCATCTAGCTGTTCAATTCTGCCTGTTTTCCAAAAGCGGTTTTTAGATTTCGAGCGCATTATAGGTGCTTGTCTATACTTTGTGTCAACTTCGTAAATTTGCCCGGTTGTATTATGTTAGTTTTATGGTTGTATGTGTATAAAATTGTTTCTATTCTTGTTTCCCTATTTTCTCTATTATTTTCAGTATTGATAATGCGAATCTTTTCATTTATTGTTTTGTGAAGACGTTCTACATCTGCTATTCCTGCTTTGGTTGTGGTGATATCTAATTGTATTTATTTGTTATTTAGCCAAATCTTTAGAGAGTTGCTTATGAATGCTGAGTCTTTCCCTGCTTTATTTTTTTGTGAATATTTATTTTATTTATTTTATTTTGAATAAACGTCAATACAGGATAAATATTGCTCATTGTCAATAGCATACAAGTCAATTACGTAAAGTTCTCTTGGGTTATTTGTCTCTGGGGTTATTTGAAAAGCAAGTTTTGTTGGTCTGTGTTCTGTTTTTGCGAGATTGCAGAATTCGCAATCATTAATGATATTTTGAATTAATTTGTTATAGTCAGGAAAATTGTGAGTTTCTTTAAAGGGTCGTGTTATTTTTTCGATACCAGGGTGCAGTAACTTCATGTGTTGAGAAATAATGAATTCCTTGAATTCAGCGTAGGAGTTTATGTCCTTTAGTTTAACTCTACTTTTTAAGATTTTTACGTTACTATGTGGGTTAATCGTTTCATGGTACGCATTTTGAAGAACGGAAAAATCACTGTCATTGTCTTTGTAAATTACGCTATTTTATTAAGAAGTCTTTTGCTATTGGGAGAGTCATTTCAGTATATTTTATAGTGATTTTAGTTTTAAAGAAATATTTTGATATGTCTACTTGCTCTGTGGAATCTTTTATAAATTCTATTTGTCTATTGAAATAGTTTATGGGTTTCTCAGTGATTTGAATATAAGTTTCGTTACTTTCTGATGCACTATGTGTTGTTGCTGCTGTTGAAATATCTTCTTCTTCACCTACCATATTTTCTTTAATTTCAACTCGAGATAAAGCATCTGCTACATGATTTCCTTTTTTTCCTTCCAAATATTTTATTTTAAAATTGTTTTCACTAAGTTTGATTCGCCAACGTTGTAATTTCATATTCGGTTCTTTTATATTATTTAGCAAGAGAAGGGGTTTATGATCACTTAATATTTCAAAAGGGACTCCATATAAATATGGGCAGAAGTATTTGGTTGCCCAAACAATTGCCAATAATTCTTTTTATATTGTACTGTAAATCTGTTCGTGGTCGTTTAATGTTCTGCTTGCAAAAGTAATTGGTTTATTATCTTGTGAAATGTTTTTGTAAAGTCAGGGCAAATGAGGATGGGGTCATTCATGATAAGGGTTTTTAACTTTAATATACGCTTCGTCCTTTACATTTATTTTAGCTCCTTTCTTTAAAAATAAGGTGAGAGGTTTTGCTATTTTGGCAAAATCTGTATTGAACTTGCGGTAATATCCGCATAAGCCTGAAAATAATTTAATTTCTTTAAAGGTTTTTGAAATAAGAAATATTTCAATCACTTTTAGTTTTTCTTTAATGGGTCGTATACCATCAGGACTTATGGTTTTGTTTTTTTAAATCCGCATTTGTCTACCTGGAGCTTAAGATTTGTCTCTTTAAGTTTCTGAAAAACGTTCTTCAGTGAGTTCAGGTGTTCAGTAAGGGATGTTGAGTAGATGATAACATCATCTAAATATACTAGGCAATGTTTGTTAATGAACGAAGTTCATGCAACGTTGGAATATTGCTGGGGCATTTTTCAAACCAAATGGCATGCGAGTATACTCGTAGAGACCGTGTTTAGTTGAGAATGAAGTTTTTGGTATGGATTTGGGGTCGATTTCGATTTGGTGGCAACCCTTCGCTCAGTCGATTGTTGTGAAGTATTGACATTTTCCTAACTTGCCTAATATTTCATCCATGTTCGGGATTGGGAATTTATCATTAATAGTTATTTCATTTAGATTTCGATAGTCGACGACTAACCTGAATTTTTGTTTGCCAGATGCGTCTATCTTTTTGGGAACAATCCATAAGGGACTGCAATAGGGAGACTCGCTTTCGCGTATAATGCCTTGTTGTAGCATTTCCTCAATTTGTTTGTTAACTTCTGCTTCATAAGCAAAAGGATATGAATAGGGTCTTTTATACACTGGGTTTTCGTGAACTGTTTTGATTTCATGGCGTTTGATGCTTGTAAAAGTTAGGTTTTCCTTATCAGAATACTGGATGTCTTAAATTCTTTTAGTAATTGTGTTAGTCTATGTTTTTCTTCATTGTTTAAATGGTCTAGTCGGTATGTGTAGTCTGAGTTTCTAAAATAATCTATACAACCGTTGTTTTCCATTAGCACCTTCCTTCCTAATAGAATATCATAAAATGGTGAAAATGAATGAATTTAAAATTTCTGCGATTGCTGAAAAAGCCCATTGGCCGGAAGATTTACGAATTTATTTAGTTTTGAATAGGCTGTCATACTTTTGACAACTATTTGTTTATCATGAACTTGAAGATTGAAAAGTTTGAGTTCATCATGTTTATTGATGAACCAGTGTCGACTATGCATCGGTATCTATGATTATTAAACTTGATCTCTATGTATTGGTGGGTTCCCAGGCTGGTATTGGAAAATTTTCGGCTTGTTGAATTTGCTGATTTGTATACGTATCGTGTTGTGTCTCTTGTAATTGATCGTCGTGGAACTGTTCGTCGTTGTTATTATCTTGGTCAGCAATGTTATTGTAATCTAACACGTATTGATGGTGACTTTCATCTGTCTCCATACGTGATTGTCCAATGCCTACTCTAAAACGCTTATTCGGCACTCTTGGTTGTTGGGGGGCTGATAATAGTTTCGGGTGTCGTTCTGTCGGTCTGCTCTGAGTTCATTAAACAACGGTCTTTGGTTTGGACAGTAATCTGATTTCTTAGAAATTGGGTCTTCGTAAAGACTTTCTTGTTGGGCAATTTGTCTTAACTTTTGCACAGTTGATATGTCATGCCTCGCTAGGATCATGAACAGCCTATCAGGGAGTGAACTTTGAATAGTATTTTTTATTGTAGTTGCCATTGCTTGTGAATAAAGTAATGTGTTATTTTGGTTGTTTTTTAAGGCTAACTTATTAATAATAATAGTTGACTTATTTTCTAATTCTTCACAAAATTGTCGTAAATTACCTTTGTAGGGCGTGCAATAAAAACGTCGCAAAAGTTCCTCCAGGGGGTTTTAGTTTTAAACTCGACGATCACAGCTTCCTTTAGGGTTAACCATTCGTTGTGAAATCCGAGTTAGGAGACCTTCTCAGCATCTCCGATGACCTGTAGTTCAATGGCTCCATATATGATGGCTTTCTGAAGAGGGTCGTCCGTCGGGTATAGGTTGAGCAGGTATTCAATTCGTCTGATAAACGAACTTTTTTGTTTTGTAGCGGTCACACTTGTTTTGTTTAAGTGGGCTACTGTTCTTGTTCACTTCACAGTTTGTGGGGTTGGATTTATGTAGAGGTCACACTTGTTCTGTTTAAGCGGGCTACTGTTCCAGTTCACTTCACTGCTTGTTGGATTTAACTTATGTAGCGGTTACACCTGTATTTGTTTAAGTGGGCTACTGTTTAAGTTTTTTTTTTCACAATCACTTTTCGGCTATGAACACTGTTGGGTTTATACTGTCACTTAAGTTGCCGTCGCGATTCACGTGAGTTCTTTTGTGGATGTTAGTTAAAGGCTTGGATTAATTTTTGCCTCATCAATAACTAACATCCTACCGGCTGCGCCAATTAAGTATTTAGCTGTTCATCAAAATAAAAAAAATTATATATTTATTTTATAATTTCTATTTGATGGAGCTCTTGTTACACCAGAGTTACTCAAAAACTAACTGACAGAATTATTTTTATGGACCAGCAAACCTTTAAGTTCTACAGAGCTTTACATCTTTGTTTATCAGTGACTTAAGCTTCTTATCGTTTGGTGTCTTGGGAGAACTTTTATGATGAGGCTTTTGAAGAGTGAAGCTTTCCAAAAGATCGGTTTAAGTTTTCATATGGAGAATGAGGTTTAAGTAATTCATATGGAGAATGAATATGTCACTATATATACCTAAGTATATACATGTATGTATATACGTGGTCTTTTGCAAAGGTTAAAGACTCCCTATTAAATACTGCATACCCAAGTACCGCAAACTCTATTAAATACATACATCCCGCTAGTTCAGTACCGCTTTGCGAGTTCAGCGGCACCTACGCTAGAAGTGCGCTCAGCATCGCTCCAGTTGTAGTTTCAGCAAAGATTATGTTGAAAGAAATTACACTAGCGAAGCAATATCATGAGGACGGATCGAGTACATCACTGGATTGGGATAAGCCAGTTCCCAACACCATTGCCGTCAAATGGCAACAATTTCGACAGCAGCTAATGAATGTAAACACGATCAAGATACCACGCAGCGTCAAATTTATACCACAATTTAGCAGTGAGATACAACTGCACACCTTTTACGATGGATCCTCCAGTGCTTACGCAGCAGCAGTGTATGCACGCACCCGACAGTCTGATGCGACTTTCTATACAACTCTCATCATTGCGAAATCAAAAATTTCGCCAACCAAGCCGTTAACAATACCGCGCACTGAGCTATGCGGTGCAGTATTAGCTCCCAAACTCACCAAATGGGTGCTGCACACATATCTACCTTTTATTGGACCGATGCTACCATTGTTCTGCACTGGATTAAAGGAGAAATTACTAGGTGGAAAACGTTTGTAGCCAACCGAGTGTCTTACATTCTCGACCACACCTCAGCGGCTCAGTGGCACCACATAGACACATCGGAAAACCCAGCAGATTGCGCAACCAGAGGCCTACCACCGAGCCAAATACCTGATATCTGGTGGCATGGCCCATACTGGCTATGCAAACCCCACAATATTTGGCCAAACACGCAATCACAATTGCTCAATCCAGAAGAAACGGATCTGGAGGCCAAATCCATAAAAATTAGAGCCTTCACTACCTTGTCAGACACAAAGGATTCTATTATTGACCGATTCTCGTCGTATACAAAACTGCTACGTGTCACGGCATACATGTTACGATTCTGCCACAATGCTCATGCTCGAACACAACGAAAGCACGGATCACTCTCTCCCTGACGAACTGGATGAGGCCTTGTGCTGCACAGCTCGCCTTGCACAATCCGATACATTTCACGCCGACATCCAAGCGCTTAAAAGGAACAAGCCGTTACCACCCCGTAGCACACTTTCAAATCTTACGCCGTTTCTTGACAACAATATCTTGAGGATTCGTGGCCGTCTCAAGCATTCAAATCTCTCTTTTTCTCGAAGACATCCACTTATATTACCTCATTGTCACCCACTTACAGATTTGGTAATTCAACACTCTCATCAGGTCACTCTACATGGCGGCGCTCAATTAACACTGGCTCACATACGATACAAATTCTGGATTCCCAGAGGCAGACAAGCAGTCAGGCGAATCATTCGGAAATGCGTCACATGTTTTAAGGTAGCTCCAGTCGCAGCGAAGCAATTAATGGGTGATCTGCCATTACATCGAGTCAACCCCCCAACTCGTCCATTCATTACAACAGGAGTTGACTACACCGGTGCGTTTGAACTTCAAGCCGCGCGTGTACGAAGGCTATGCAGCCATTTTTATATGCTTAGCAACCAAGGCAGTCCACTTGGAAGCCGTCACTGGACTTTCAACAGAGCACTTTCTACAAGCATTCACGCGATTCACCGGACGTCGAGGACAAGTTCAACATATGTACAGTGATAACGGCACAAATTTTGTTGGTGCCAGTACAGCGCTTAACCAGCCCATCACTTGCAAAGCAGCCCCTAAATGAATCGACATGCCAACATGGGACAAGGTGGCATTTCACACCTCCATATTCTCCAAATTTTGGTGGCATCTGGGAGGCAAACGCGAAAGCAATGAAGCATCATCTTAAACGGATCGTCGGCAGCCACAAGCAGACGTATGAGGAGCTCACTACAGTTCTGATCAGGATTGAGGCATGTTTGAACTCACGTCCACTTTGCCCGCTAACCGCCGAACAGCGGATTAACATTCTATGTGTCGATGCATAATTGAACTCAGTTGTATGCTTCTCTAAACCCTCTTGTAATTTTGCGGTCAAAGCGATAAGACGCAGTTTGTATGTATACCTAAAACAATGAATTTAAATGGATAAATAAAAGTGAAGATAAATCGTGCATATATGATTCTTGTTTGCGAACCCCATTACTATGATGCCAAAGCAGTGAGGCATCACAACTATTCAATTATCAAGCATTTAAAAATATGTAATTTGTATTCTTATTATTTTATTCGAACGGAACGCGCAAACTCAATTGACAGATGAAGAAGAACGCATAAACCGTGCAAAAGCGAATAGACAAGAAGTATAAGCATTAGATAGAGCGAGAGAGCAATAAGTATGTTTTCATTTTTACGTAATTTTATTTTCGTTGTAATGTTTTTCATCTAGCTGTTCAATTCTGCCTGTTTTCCAAAAGCGGTTTTTAGATTTCGAGCGCATTATAGGTGCTTGTCTATACTTTGTGTTAACTTCGTAAATTTGTCCGGTTGTATTATGTTAGTTTTATGGTTGTATGTGTATAAAATTGTTTCTATTCTTGTTTCCCTGTTTTCTCCATTATTTTCAGTATTGATAATGCGAATCTTTTCATTTATTGTTTTGTGAAGACGTTCTACATCTGCTATTCCTGTTTTGGTTGTGGTGATATCTAATTGTATTTATTTGTTATTTAGCCAAATCTTTAGAGAGTTGCTTATGAATGCTGAGTCTTTGCCTGCTTTATTTTTTTGTGAATATTTATTTTATTTATTTTATTTTGAATAAACGTCAATACAGGATAAATATTGCTCATTGTCAATAGCATACAAGTCAATTACGTAAAGTTCTCTTGGGTTATTTGTCTCTGGGGTTATTTGAAAAGCAAGTTTTGTTGGTCTGTGTTCTGTTTTTGCGAGATTGCAGAATTCGCAATCATTAATGATATTTTGAATTAATTTGTTATAGTCAGGAAAATTGTGAGTTTCTTTAAAGAGTCGTGTTATTTTTTCGATACCAGGGTGCAGTAACTTCATGTGTTGAGAAATAATGAATTCCTTGAATTCAGCGTAGGAGTTTATGTCCTTTAGTTTAACTCTACTTTTTAAGATTTTTACGTTACTATGTGGGTTAATCGTTTCATGGTACGCATTTTGAAGAACGGAAAAATCACTGTCATTGTCTTTGTAAATTACGCTATTTTATTAAGAAGTCTTTTGCTATTGGGAGAGTCATTTCAGTATATTTTATAGTGATTTTAGTTTTAAAGAAATATTTTGATATGTCTACTTGCTCTGTGGAATCTTTTATAAATTCTATTTGTCTATTGAAATAGTTTATGGGTTTCTCAGTGATTTGAATATAAGTTTCGTTACTTTCTGATGCACTATGTGTTGTTGCTGCTGTTGAAATATCTTCTTCTTCACCTACCATATTTTCTTTAATTTCAACTCGAGATAAAGCATCTGCTACATGATTTCCTTTTTTTCCTTCCAAATATTTTATTTTAAAATTGTATTCACTAAGTTTGATTCGCCAACGTTGTAATTTCATATTCGGTTCTTTTATATTATTTAGCAAGAGAAGGGGTTTATGATCACTTAATATTTCAAAAGGGACTCCATATAAATATGGGCAGAAGTATTTGGTTGCCCAAACAATTGCCAATAATTCTTTTTATATTGTACTGTAAATCTGTTCGTGGTCGTTTAATGTTCTGCTTGCAAAAGTAATTGGTTTATTATCTTGTGAAATGTTTTTGTAAAGTCAGGGCAAATGAGGATGGGGTCATTCATGATAAGGGTTTTTAACTTTAATATACGCTTCGTCCTTTACATTTATTTTAGCTCCTTTCTTTAAAAATAAGGTGAGAGGTTTTGCTATTTTGGCAAAATCTGTATTGAACTTGCGGTAATATCCGCATAAGCCTGAAAATAATTTAATTTCTTTAAAGGTTTTTGAAATAAGAAATATTTCAATCACTTTTAGTTTTTCTTTAATGGGTCGTATACCATCAGGACTTATGGTTTTGTTTTTTTAAATCCGCATTTGTCTACCTGGAGCTTAAGATTTGTCTCTTTAAGTTTCTGAAAAACGTTCTTCAGTGAGTTCAGGTGTTCAGTAAGGGATGTTGAGTAGATGATAACATCATCTAAATATACTAGGCAATGTTTGTTAATGAACGAAGTTCATGCAACGTTGGAATATTGCTGGGGCATTTTTCAAACCAAATGGCATGCGAGTATACTCGTAGAGACCGTGTTTAGTTGAGAATGCAGTTTTTGGTATGGATTTGGGGTCGATTTCGATTTGGTGGCAACCCTTCGCTCAGTCGATTGTTGTGAAGTATTGACATTTTCCTAACTTGCCTAATATTTCATCCATGTTCGGGATTGGGAATTTATCATTAATAGTTATTTCATTTAGATTTCGATAGTCGACGACTAACCTGAATTTTTGTTTGCCAGATGCGTCTATCTTTTTGGGAACAATCCATAAGGGACTGCAATAGGGAGACTCGCTTTCGCGTATAATGCCTTGTTGTAGCATTTCCTCAATTTGTTTGTTAACTTCTGCTTCATAAGCAAAAGGATATGAATAGGGTCTTTTATACACTGGGTTTTCGTGAACTGTTTTGATTTCATGGCGTTTGATGCTTGTAAAAGTTAGGTTTTCCTTATCAGAATACTGGATGTCTTAAATTCTTTTAGTAATTGTGTTAGTCTATGTTTTTCTTCATTGTTTAAATGGTCTAGTCGGTATGTGTAGTCTGAGTTTCTAAAATAATCTATACAACCGTTGTTTTCCATTAGCACCTTCCTTCCTAATAGAATATCATAAAATGGTGAAAATGAATGAATTTAAAATTTCTGCGATTGCTGAAAAAGCCCATTGGCCGGAAGATTTACGAATTTATTTAGTTTTGAATAGGCTGTCATACTTTTGACAACTATTTGTTTATCATGAACTTGAAGATTGAAAAAGTTTGAGTTCATCATGTTTATTGATGAACCAGTGTCGACTATGCATCGGTATCTATGATTATTAAACTTGATCTCTATGTATTGGTGGGTTCCCAGGCTGGTATTGGAAAATTTTCGGCTTGTTGAATTTGCTGATTTGTATACGTATCGTGTTGTGTCTCTTGTAATTGATCGTCGTGGAACTGTTCGTCGTTGTTATTATCTTGGTCAGCAATGTTATTGTAATCTAACACGTATTGATGGTGACTTTCATCTGTCTCCATACGTGATTGTCCAATGCCTACTCTAAAACGCTTATTCGGCACTCTTGGTTGTTGGGGGGCTGATAATAGTTTCGGGTGTCGTTCTGTCGGTCTGCTCTGAGTTCATTAAACAACGGTCTTTGGTTTGGACAGTAATCTGATTTCTTAGAAATTGGGTCTTCGTAAAGACTTTCTTGTTGGGCAATTTGTCTTAACTTTTGCACAGTTGATATGTCATGCCTCGCTAGGATCATGAACAGCCTATCAGGGAGTGAACTTTGAATAGTATTTTTTATTGTAGTTGCCATTGCTTGTGAATAAAGTAATGTGTTATTTTGGTTGTTTTTTAAGGCTAACTTATTAATAATAATAGTTGACTTATTTTCTAATTCTTCACAAAATTGTCGTAAATTACCTTTGTAGGGCGTGCAATAAAAACGTCGCAAAAGTTCCTCCAGGGGGTTTTAGTTTTAAACTCGACGATCACAGCTTCCTTTAGGGTTAACCATTCGTTGTGAAATCCGAGTTAGGAGACCTTCTCAGCATCTCCGATGACCTGTAGTTCAATGGCTCCATATATGATGGCTTTCTGAAGAGGGTCGTCCGTCGGGTATAGGTTGAGCAGGTATTCAATTCGTCTGATAAACGAACTTTTTGTTTTGTAGCGGTCACACTTGTTTTGTTTAAGTGGGCTACTGTTCTTGTTCACTTCACAGTTTGTGGGGTTGGATTTATGTAGAGGTCACACTTGTTCTGTTTAAGCGGGCTACTGTTCCAGTTCACTTCACTGCTTGTTGGATTTAACTTATGTAGCGGTTACACCTGTATTTGTTTAAGTGGGCTACTGTTTAAGTTTTTTTTTTTTCACAATCACTTTTCGGCTATGAACACTGTTGGGTTTATACTGTCACTTAAGTTGCCGTCGCGATTCACGTGAGTTCTTTTGTGGATGTTAGTTAAAGGCTTGGATTAATTTTTGCCTCATCAATAACTAACATCCTACCGGCTGCGCCAATTAAGTATTTAGCTGTTCATCAAAATAAAAAAAATTATATATTTATTTTATAATTTCTATTTGATGGAGCTCTTGTTACACCAGAGTTACTCAAAAACTAACTGACAGAATTATTTTTATGGACCAGCAAACCTTTAAGTTCTACAGAGCTTTACATCTTTGTTTATCAGTGACTTAAGCTTCTTATCGTTTGGTGTCTTGGGAGAACTTTTATGATGAGGCTTTTGAAGAGTGAAGCTTTCCAAAAGATCGGTTTAAGTTATGGAGAATGAGGTTTAAGTAATTCATATGGAGAATGAATATGTCACTATATATACCTAAGTATATACATGTATGTATATACGTGGTCTTTTGCAAAGGTTAAAGACTCCCTATTAAATACTGCATACCCAAGTACCGCAAACTCTATTAAATACATACATCCCGCTAGTTCAGTACCGCTTTGCGAGTTCAGCGGCACCTACGCTAGAAGTGCGCTCAGCATCGCTCCAGTTGTAGTTTCAGCAAAGATTATGTTGAAAGAAATTACACTAGCGAAGCAATATCATGAGGACGGATCGAGTACATCACTGGATTGGGATAAGCCAGTTCCCAACACCATTGCCGTCAAATGGCAACAATTTCGACAGCAGCTAATGAATGTAAACACGATCAAGATACCACGCAGCGTCAAATTTATACCACAATTTAGCAGTGAGATACAACTGCACACCTTTTACGATGGATCCTCCAGTGCTTACGCAGCAGCAGTGTATGCACGCACCCGACAGTCTGATGCGACTTTCTATACAACTCTCATCATTGCGAAATCAAAAATTTCGCCAACCAAGCCGTTAACAATACCGCGCACTGAGCTATGCGGTGCAGTATTAGCTCCCAAACTTACCAAATGGGTGCTGGAGAATAACCGATGGACCAATGCACACATATCTACCTTTTATTGGACCGATGCTACCATTGTTCTGCACTGGATTAAAGGAGAAATTACTAGGTGGAAAACGTTTGTAGCCAACCGAGTGTCTTACATTCTCGACCACACCTCAGCGGCTCAGTGGCACCACATAGACACATCGGAAAACCCAGCAGATTGCGCAACCAGAGGCCTACCACCGAGCCAAATACCTGATATCTGGTGGCATGGCCCATACTGGCTATGCAAACCCCACAATATTTGGCCAAACACGCAATCACAATTGCTCAATCCAGAAGAAACGGATCTGGAGGCCAAATCCATAAAAATTAGACCCTTCACTACCTTGTCAGACACAAAGGATTCTATTATTGACCGATTCTCGTCGTATACAAAACTGCTACGTGTCACGGCATACATGTTACGATTCTGCCACAATGCTCATGCTCGAACACAACGAAAGCACGGATCACTCTCTCCTGACGAACTGGATGAGGCCTTGTGCTGCACAGCTCGCCTTGCACAATCCGATACATTTCACGCCGACATCCAAGCGCTTAAAAGGAACAAGCCGTTACCACCCCGTAGCACACTTTCAAATCTTACGCCGTTTCTTGACAACAATATCTTGAGGATTCGTGGCCGTCTCAAGCATTCAAATCTCTCTTTTTCTCGAAGACATCCACTTATATTACCTCATTGTCACCCACTTACAGATTTGGTAATTCAACACTCTCATCAGGTCACTCTACATGGCGGCGCTCAATTAACACTGGCTCACATACGATACAAATTCTGGATTCCCAGAGGCAGACAAGCAGTCAGGCGAATCATTCGGAAATGCGTCACATGTTTTAAGGTAGCTCCAGTCGCAGCGAAGCAATTAATGGGTGATCTGCCATTACATCGAGTCAACCCCCCAACTCGTCCATTCATTACAACAGGAGTTGACTACACCGGTGCGTTTGAACTTCAAGCCGCGCGTGTACGAAGGCTATTCAGCCATTTTTATATGCTTAGCAAACAAGGCAGTCCACTTGGAAGCCGTCACTGGACTTTCAACAGAGCACTTTCTACAAGCATTCACGCGATTCACCGGACGTCGAGGACAAGTTCAACATATGTACAGTGATAACGGCACAAATTTTGTTGGTGCCAGTACAGCGCTTAACCAGCCCATCACTTGCAAAGCAGCCCCTAAATGAATCGACATGCCAACATGGGACAAGGTGGCATTTCACACCTCCATATTCTCCAAATTTTGGTGGCATCTGGGAGGCAAACGCGAAAGCAATGAAGCATCATCTTAAACGGATCGTCGGCAGCCACAAGCAGACGTATGAGGAGCTCACTACAGTTCTGATCAGGATTGAGGCATGTTTGAACTCACGTCCACTTTGCCCGCTAACCGCCGAACAGCGGATTAACATTCTATGTGTCGATGCATAATTGAACTCAGTTGTATGCTTCTCTAAACCCTCTTGTAATTTTGCGGTCAAAGCGATAAGACGCAGTTTGTATGTATACCTAAAACAATGAATTTAAATGGATAAATAAAAGTGAAGATAAATCGTGCATATATGATTCTTGTTTGCGAACCCCATTACTATGATGCCAAAGCAGTGAGGCATCACAACTATTCAATTATCAAGCATTTAAAAATATGTAATTTGTATTCTTATTATTTTATTCGAACGAAACGCGCAAACTCAATTGACAGATGAAGAAGAACGCATAAACCGTGCAAAAGCGAATAGACAAGAAGTATAAGCATTAGATAGAGCGAGAGAGCAATAAGTATGTTTTCATTTTTACGTAATTTTATTTTCGTTGTAATGTTTTTCATCTAGCTGTTCAATTCTGCCTGTTTTCCAAAAGCGGTTTTTAGATTTCGAGCGCATTATAGGTGCTTGTCTATACTTTGTGTCAACTTCGTAAATTTGTCCGGTTGTATTATGTTAGTTTTATGGTTGTATGTGTATAAAATTGTTTCTATTCTTGTTTCCCTATTTTCTCTATTGTTTTCAGTATTGATAATGCGAATCTTTTCATTTATTGTTTTGTGAAGACGTTCTACATCTGCTATTCCTGTTTTGGTTGTGGTGATATCTAATTGTATTTATTTGTTATTTAGCCAAATCTTTAGAGAGTTGCTTATGAATGCTGAGTCTTTCCCTGCTTTATTTTTTTGTGAATATTTATTTTATTTATTTTATTTTGAATAAACGTCAATACAGGATAAATATTGCTCATTGTCAATAGCATACAAGTCAATTACGTAAAGTTCTCTTGGGTTATTTGTCTCTGGGGTTATTTGAAAAGCAAGTTTTGTTGGTCTGTGTTCTGTTTTTGCGAGATTGCAGAATTCGCAATCATTAATGATATTTTGAATTAATTTGTTATAGTCAGGAAAATTGTGAGTTTCTTTAAAGGGTCGTGTTATTTTTTCGATACCAGGGTGCAGTAACTTCATGTGTTGAGAAATAATGAATTCCTTGAATTCAGCGTAGGAGTTTATGTCCTTTAGTTTAACTCTACTTTTTTAAGATTTTTACGTTACTATGTGGGTTAATCGTTTCATGGTACGCATTTTGAAGAACGGAAAAATCACTGTCATTGTCTATGTAAATTACGCTATTTTATTAAGAAGTCTTTTGCTATTGGGAGAGTCATTTCAGTATATTTTATAGTGATTTTAGTTTTAAAGAAATATTTTGATATGTCTACTTGCTCTGTGGAATCTTTTATAAATTCTATTTGTCTATTGAAATAGTTTATGGGTTTCTCAGTGATTTGAATATAAGTTTCGTTACTTTCTGATGCACTATGTGTTGTTGCTGCTGTTGAAATATCTTCTTCTTCACCTACCATATTTTCTTTAATTTCAACTCGAGATAAAGCATCTGCTACATGATTTCCTTTTTTTCCTTCCAAATATTTTATTTTAAAATTGTATTCACTAAGTTTGATTCGCCAACGTTGTAATTTCATATTCGGTTCTTTTATATTATTTAGCAAGAGAAGGGGTTTATGATCACTTAATATTTCAAAAGGGACTCCATATAAATATGGGCAGAAGTATTTGGTTGCCCAAACAATTGCCAATAATTCTTTTTATATTGTACTGTAAATCTGTTCGTGGTCGTTTAATGTTCTGCTTGCAAAAGTAATTGGTTTATTATCTTGTGAAATGTTTTTGTAAAGTCAGGGCAAATGAGGATGGGGTCATTCATGATAAGGGTTTTTAACTTTAATATACGCTTCGTCCTTTACATTTATTTTAGCTCCTTTCTTTAAAAATAAGGTGAGAAGTTTTGCTATTTTGGCAAAATCTGTATTGAACTTGCGGTAATATCCGCATAAGCCTGAAAATAATTTAATTTCTTTAAAGGTTTTTTGAAATAAGAAATATTTCAATCACTTTTAGTTTTTCTTTAATGGGTCGTATACCATCAGGACTTATGGTTTTGTTTTTTAAATCCGCATTTGTCTACCTGGAGCTTAAGATTTGTCTCTTTAAGTTTCTGAAAAACGTTCTTCAGTGAGTTCAGGTGTTCAGTAAGGGATGTTGAGTAGATGATAACATCATCTAAATATACTAGGCAATGTTTGTTAATGAACGAAGTTCATGCAACGTTGGAATATTGCTGGGGCATTTTTCAAACCAAATGGCATGCGAGTATACTCGTAGAGACCGTGTTTAGTTGAGAATGCAGTTTTTGGTATGGATTTGGGGTCGATTTCGATTTGGTGGCAACCCTTCGCTCAGTCGATTGTTGTGAAGTATTGACATTTTCCTAACTTGCCTAATATTTCATCCATGTTCGGGATTGGGAATTTATCATTAATAGTTATTTCATTTAGATTTCGATAGTCGACGACTAACCTGAATTTTTGTTTGCCAGATGCGTCTATCTTTTTGGGAACAATCCATAAGGGACTGCAATAGGGAGACTCGCTTTCGCGTATAATGCCTTGTTGTAGCATTTCCTCAATTTGTTTGTTAACTTCTGCTTCATAAGCAAAAGGATATGAATAGGGTCTTTTATACACTGGGTTTTCGTGAACTGTTTTGATTTCATGGCGTTTGATGCTTGTAAAAGTTAGGTTTTCCTTATCAGAATACTGGATGTCTTAAATTCTTTTAGTAATTGTGTTAGTCTATGTTTTTCTTCATTGTTTAAATGGTCTAGTCGGTATGTGTAGTCTGAGTTTCTAAAATAATCTATACAACCGTTGTTTTCCATTAGCACCTTCCTTCCTAATAGAATATCATAAAATGGTGAAAATGAATGAATTTAAAATTTCTGCGATTGCTGAAAAAGCCCATTGGCCGGAAGATTTACGAATTTATTTAGTTTTGAATAGGCTGTCATACTTTTGACAACTATTTGTTTATCATGAACTTGAAGATTAAAAAAGTTTGAGTTCATCATGTTTATTGATGAACCAGTGTCGACTATGCATCGGTATCTATGATTATTAAACTTGATCTCTATGTATTGGTGGGTTCCCAGGCTGGTATTGGAAAATTTTCGGCTTGTTGAATTTGCTGATTTGTATACGTATCGTGTTGTGTCTCTTGTAATTGATCGTCGTGGAACTGTTCGTCGTTGTTATTATCTTGGTCAGCAATGTTATTGTAATCTAACACGTATTGATGGTGACTTTCATCTGTCTCCATACGTGATTGTCCAATGCCTACTCTAAAACGCTTATTCGGCACTCTTGGTTGTTGGGTGGGCTGATAATAGTTTCGGGTGTCGTTCTGTCGGTCTGCTCTGAGTTCATTAAACAACGGTCTTTGGTTTGGACAGTAATCTGATTTCTTAGAAATTGGGTCTTCGTAAAGACTTTCTTGTTGGGCAATTTGTCTTAACTTTTGCACAGTTGATATGTCATGCCTCGCTAGGATCATGAACAGCCTATCAGGGAGTGAACTTTGAATAGTATTTTTTATTGTAGTTGCCATTGCTTGTGAATAAAGTAATGTGTTATTTTGGTTGTTTTTTAAGGCTAACTTATTAATAATAATAGTTGACTTATTTTCTAATTCTTCACAAAATTGTCGTAAATTACCTTTGTAGGGCGTGCAATAAAAACGTCGCAAAAGTTCCTCCAGGGGGTTTTAGTTTTAAACTCGACGATCACAGCTTCCTTTAGGGTTAACCATTCGTTGTGAAATCCGAGTTAGGAGACCTTCTCAGCATCTCCGATGACCTGTAGTTCAATGGCTCCATATATGATGGCTTTCTGAAGAGGGTCGTCCGTCGGGTATAGGTTGAGCAGGTATTCAATTCGTCTGATAAACGAACTTTTGTTTTGTAGCGGTCACACTTGTTTTGTTTAAGTGGGCTACTGTTCTTGTTCACTTCACAGTTTGTGGGGTTGGATTTATGTAGAGGTCACACTTGTTCTGTTTAAGCGGGCTACTGTTCCAGTTCACTTCACTGCTTGTTGGATTTAACTTATGTAGCGGTTACACCTGTATTTGTTTAAGTGGGCTACTGTTTAAGTTTTTTTTTTTTCACAATCACTTTTCGGCTATGAACACTGTTGGGTTTATACTGTCACTTAAGTTGCCGTCGCGATTCACGTGAGTTCTTTTGTGGATGTTAGTTAAAGGCTTGGATTAATTTTTGCCTCATCAATAACTAACATCCTACCGGCTGCGCCAATTAAGTATTTAGCTGTTCATCAAAATAAAAAAAATTATATATTTATTTTATAATTTCTATTTGATGGAGCTCTTGTTACACCAGAGTTACTCAAAAACTAACTGACAGAATTATTTTTATGGACCAGCAAACCTTTAAGTTCTACAGAGCTTTACATCTTTGTTTATCAGTGACTTAAGCTTCTTATCGTTTGGTGTCTTGGGAGAACTTTTATGATGAGGCTTTTGAAGAGTGAAGCTTTCCAAAAGATCGGTTTAAGTTTTCATATGGAGAATGAGGTTTAAGTAATTCATATGGAGAATGAATATGTCACTATATATACCTAAGTATATACATGTATGTATATACGTGGTCTTTTGCAAAGGTTAAAGACTCCCTATTAAATACTGCATACCCAAGTACCGCAAACTCTATTAAATACATACATCCCGCTAGTTCAGTACCGCTTTGCGAGTTCAGCGGCACCTACGCTAGAAGTGCGCTCAGCATCGAGGGAATTTAATACCCTTTAAATATTTCTACTTATTTTTGGGGTATATCCGACTTGTAATATCATTTACAATATATCTACATATTTTTGGGGTATATCCGACTTGTAATATCCTTTACGATATATCAACTGATATTTGGGGTATATCCGATTTGTAATATCCTTGACAATATTTCTACTTGTTTTTGGGGTATATCCGACTTGTAATATCCTTTACAATATATAAACTTATTTTTGGGGTGTATCCGATTTGTAATATCCTTTACAATATTTCTAGTTATTTTTGGGGTATATCCGACTTGTAATATCCTTTACAATATATCAACTTATTTTTGGGGTATATCCGATTTGTAATATCCTTTACAATATTTCTACCTTTTTATGGGCTATATCCGATTTGTAATATCCTTTACAATATTTCTACTTAGGTTTGGGGTGTATCCGACCATTGAATACTCTCTAAAATTTTTAAATTTATTTTTTTATTTTTGAATATACTTGTAATATCCTTTACAATATTTTTACTCTTATTTTGGGGTATATCCGACCATTGAATACTCTAAAAAATTTTTAAATTAATTTTTTTTTAATTATTCGATTCTAAAATAAACTTTTAACGAAGTGGCTCGTGTAAGAACCTACACGAGTGTATATGCCTACTGATCCCAAAAAGGCCTCAACAAATCGGCTTTCTGTTCCAACTAGCCCACACCGAAGATCAAGTTCACTTCCCAATCTAAAATTAGAAAGATTTACTCCACCAACTGTGAGAAAGGCTTCTACTCTAGCTACCTCAAAAACCTAGCTAGAGTAGAAAGCTACCTCAAAAACCGTGCCAAAGATTTCAATTCATAATCCTCCAAATACAAGATCTGTAACACAAAAACTGCATTGCTCCAAAACATCGCGTTGGCAGTTTTTATTACTGTCTCATCTCATTACAAGCTCATCAATTCAACTGAAGTGTCTCTCTACACACACAAAGTAAGATTGGAACAAGTTCGATCCTTATGGGACAAAGTCGAATTAGAATATGAGCGCTGTTCCAAAGCAATAGCTCAAGCAGATTCTAATCCAGAGGATAAAATTACTATGCAATCAAAGTACGACTATTGTTACTCAGTTTATGAGCGATGTGCAGCTCAACTGAGTGAGTTTATCGAACGTGCATCTTCTTTGAACACTACTCCTACGCAATCAGTTGTTTCTCCCTCAAATTCCAGAGGTTGCAGCCTACCACCTTGTGATACAGAAATCTTTAAAGGAGATTATCTAAAGTGGCCAACTTTCCGAGATCTCTTCACTGCTATATGCGCAAGAAGCCAGAGGCTCTCATCCTAAAGAAGACTGGGGAAGCGTCTTACGCTGATATGCTCCGCAAGCTGAAAGCGGACCCAAATCTTAATGATTTTGGGAAGCATGTCAAAAAGATCAGGATAACGCAACAGGGAGAGCTACTGCTCGAGGTAGAGGGTAAAGCTGCAGACAGCGTACCCAAATTTAGAGGGGCTATAGAGGAAGAGGCAACAAGTCACTGAAGTAATAAAATCCGCTCGCATGGCATTACTCAAGTGGTCTAGCAACGATCTTAGGCTATTGTGTTCGATCCCATTACAACATCGCTGTTCGCAAACCGATGAGAGAGATCCAGTTAAGACTCTAGGCATGTATTGGCTGCCGAAGAAGGGCTGTTTTAGATACAAGGTCAGCTTCGACCTACCAGCAAGTTCTTCTAAGGGGATCATATTATCACGCATTGCCAAGTTGTTTGACCCTTTGGGTCTTATTGCGTCTGTTATCATCGCTGGAAAGCTGATCCTGAAGGAGGTGACTTCGGCCAAGCTAACGATTGCAGGCGAAGCCCAAGTATAATTAGATTGGGACAATGATGTCCCTGCCTCGAATCGCTTGAGCTCTCTCTTTCTATGCAAATTTTCTACTGGACGGACGCTTCCATTGTTGGCTGAACGGCGATGTGAACCGATGGAAGACCTTTGTCGCTAATCGGATAGCCTTCATCTCCGATCACTCCAACTCGGAGCAGTGGAATCATTTCGGCACTATGGAGAATCCAGCAGATTGTGCAACAAGAGGGCTTTCTCCGGAGGAACTAAAGGACTTCCAGTTATGGTGATGATGTCGCCCCAGTCTGTCAAGAGGATCCCGCCTTGGAAAGGAAACCGGATAAGGTTCATTCTTACCGTTCGGCTCCCGTTCCCGATTTTATTGAACGATTTTCAATGTACACCCAGACCGTACGCGTCACTGCTTACATTTTTAAACGAGTGAAAAAATTTCCCGCCTTAATAGACGTGGAAAAGTTGAGCTGCGCGAATTTTGCAAAATACACGAGTCGGATTAGCCAAGTAGCTGGCAATCATCTGTGCAAGTACTGTGGTTATGCACAGCTGTTGCCCGCGCGATCGAAACGTGTTAAAAACGCGAGATCTGTTGCGGAACAGGTGTTTTTTGCGAATTGCATTGTCGAATTGTTGTGGGTGATCCAGCTGCAAAAAAGCTGATAGCGTTGCCACCTGTTCGCAGTAATCTAGCCAGAGCGGCGTTGCCAGATCAACGGCGCTGCCACACTTTCTGTGTGACAGTTTGCGCGCGAAACGGCTTATTCAAATTCAAATTTGAATTTTTGAAGCTAAGTATCTAATTTAATTCAAAATCCTTATTTTTTTTTTTGTTTTTATTTACTTTGAATTAGTATTAGTTCCGTAATTTTTTACTATATATTGGGGGAATCCATTGCCGCATGGGTTTGATGGACAATCTTGCGGGGGGCATTGCCCCCAACGGCGACGACCCTTTCAGGAGGAGCTCCAGGATGTCGAGGTCCCCCACGAGAGGAGTCGAAACAACAGGGAAGGGTGCTCGTATCCCTGCCCTAGGAGATGTGAGGGTACAAACGGACCCTCATCCAACGGCGGCATTACCATGCAATCGCGATGCTGTGCAGGCGACCAACTTGGCCTCTGCAGCATCTACCTCTGCTGGGCAGAAGAAGTTGGCTGATCTTATCAGCGTGCCGACGCGAAAAATTGCGTCTAAATCCCCATCCGTGTCGCCAATTCGGCCACTTGACCTGTCGGGTTTTGGGAACGAGGAAACTAAAGGCGCTATCTCCGACCTGGCTGCCCTCAATGATAGAGCGATCCAGCTCGAAGGGGGTCTACCGAAAAAAGGTTCGTTCAGGGAATCAGGCACTCAGACAGAGCGACAGACGAAACTGGACGGCCCATCTGCGACTAGCGCAAAAAGGAAGCTACTGAAGGACCCTTCAGTGAAGCCTCCCATAGCGAAGCTTCCTGCAGAGAAGCCTCCGTTGAGCAAGAGCTCAAAACGGGAGACACCCACTCCAGAGGAGCCAAAGGAGGCGAACTCACTTAGCTATGCGGCTGTTGCCAAGGTCGCTAGTAAAGAGGAGTGGTCCTGGGTGAAGCCTAAGCGCTTGCGCAAGAAGCCAGAGGCTCTCATCCTAAAGAAGACTGGGGAAGCGTCTTACGCTGATATGCTCCGCAAGCTGAAAGCGGACCCAAATCTTAATGATTTTGGGAAGCATGTCAAAAAGATCAGGATAACGCAACAGGGAGAGCTACTGCTCGAGGTAGAGGGTAAAGCTGAGAGGGGCTACAGAGGATTCGCTGAAAGAAATGGCAGCGGTTCGCACGGGGGCGCAGAGGATGGCTCTCTCCATCAGCGGAATAGATGAGGCTACGACAGCAGAGGAACTCCTCGGCTGTCTAGCCTCCCAGTTCCAGGGCATCGTGGTTAACCCAGATGCAGTGCGCGGTCTGCGTAAAATGCGGGATGGATCCCAAATAGCGACGGTGATGACTTTAGGCTGGTCACGTTGCCGCATCATCCAGGATGTACGACCGACGAGATGCTTTAGGTGCCTATGCAACGGCCACCGAGCGTCCAGTTGCAAGGCGACCGATCGGTCTGACTGCTGCTTGCGTTGCGGCGAACGCGGGCATAAGGCAATATGCAGCAGTGAGGTGTACAGGAACCACACGACGGGCGGTTTCGCGTGCCCGACCTTTAAGGCCAGCCTAAAAGGAGCTAAGAGCCACTATAATGTTTAATCAAATAAACATTATTCAGCTCAATGTCAATCACTGTGCTGCTGCTCAGAGTCTTCTTGATCAGACAGTGGTGGAGCGCAATGTTGACATCATGCTCCTTAGCGAACCATATACCTATGGCAGCACTAACTCGGACATGATCCTTGATGAGTCGGGCAAGGCGGCTATCAAGCTTTGCAGCCCAGTTCATATCCAGGATCGGCCGGCCGATGCAATGCGTGGCATTGCATACGCGCTGATTAAAGGAGTGCGTACAGCTGCTATGCGCCACCTAGCGACAGCCCTGATCAATTTGAAGAGATGATCAATATTCTCGTAAGCCACGCAAGAGGGCGCAGGCCGACGATCATTGCAGGAGACTTCAATGCCTGGGCGACCGAATGGGGCAGCCGTGTCTTCAACTCCAGAGGGCGAACTGTGACCGACGCCATGTTCCTGCTAGACCTGGTACTGCTGAATGATGGCCGCAAGCCGACATTCAACAACGACAGGGGTACATCGTACGTTGATGTCACCTTCGTCAGCAGAGGCTTAGTAGCCAACGCAAACTGGATGGTCTCCGATGAGGTAACGCTGAGCGACCATGCTCTGATTACCTTTTGCGTGCGTCCAATGGGAACGGTGCGCAGTTTGCAGAGTATGAAGACACTCGGTCCAGTTTGGGATGCCAGAAAGATCGATAATGATATGCTGGCATATCAAATCGAGTCTCTATCAATCTCAAGCAGTCGAACAGAAACAATGGCAGCTGATCTTATGAAGCTACTAGTATCAACTTGCGATGCTACGATGCCTAGGAAAAGCAAGGTAAAGCCCAAGAGTCCTGTCCACTGATGGAACGACTCCTTACACCAGCTTCGGCAGGAATGCCACAGGACTAGGAGACTTGCGCAACGAACCAGAGGAGGCCCTAGCCATGCAGAACATCTTCTGGTCTACAAAGCCAAGAGAGCAGAGTTCAAAAAGGACCTGCTAGATAGTGTAGACGATGATCCCTGGGGACTCGCCTACAAACTCGTTAGCAATAAGTTAAGGAAAAGGGAGGAGCCAACTGAGATGGCCAATATCGTGGCGGAGCTGTTCCCAGTGCAGACCAAGCTATGACAGCCACCAGAAAATGCCCCTGCGTCTCCCTTCCCTTGCGTTTCAGTAAGGGAAGTAGTCGAGGCAGCTAGGCGCATAAAGGCTAACAAAGCTTCTGGCCTGGATGGGATTCCGGGAGCAGTGATTAAGGCAGTGGCGCTGGGCAGACCCGAAATCTTCAGGGACGCTTTCCAGCAGTGTCTCATTGACGGGGTCTTTCCCAAGCGTTGGAAAAGCCAAAAACTGGTGTTATTGCCGAAAGGTAAGAGGCAAGCACATGGTGCATGCAACTTCCGCCCACTATGTCTGTTGGATGTGGAACATCATGTACAATGGGATCTTGCGCATCAGCAAACCATTAGGAGCAGAATTGCACTGCTTTGCAGATCATGTGGCAATAACAGCGGTCGCCAAGACACTGTCAGAGCTACAGGCAAAATGCAACGCGACGATAAGCTCAACTATCGGCTGGTTGGGAAATGTCGGCCTGCAAATTGCGGCTCACAAAACTGAGGCTGTCCTGTTGAGCAGCAGGAAATCCGTGGAGACCATGCGGGTCACCGTTAATGGTTTTCAGGGGACCTCAGCGAGATCACTAAAGTACCTGGGTGTCCTTATACCAAAGGCTCTCCTTTAAGGATCACGCGATATATGCGAGTAGGAAGGCTGGGATAACATCTGCTTTCCTGGCTAGACTCATGCCCAACGTAGGTGGTCCCAGGATACCGGCTCGCATGCTGCTAGTGGCGGTGGCAAAAGCCACTTTTCTTTATGCTGCTCCTATTTGGAGCAAAGCCACCTATAAAGGGTCATACCTTAAAGGCGCTCGATCGGTGATGCGGACTATGGCCCTAAGGCTCATTAGAGGATTTAGGACCATATCCGAAGACGGATCACTTGCTCTGGCAGGCATGCCGCCTATAGACCTGGAGATCAAGGCACTGGGCCTAATCCGAGATGGCGTTCCTCGGGTTGAGTCCCAAGAGTGGTTGATGAGAGAGTGGCAAGCTAGATGGCAAGCGTCGCACCTGGGACGATGGACCTACCAGCTCATCCCAGTACTAGCGGAATGGGCAGAGTGCCAATACAAAATAGTGGACTACCACCTGACCCAGTTCCTCACCGACCACGACTGTTTCCGGGCCTACCTATTTCGGTTTCGCCATGTAGACTCAGCCCAGTGCCTTAACTGCACCGACGCTGCTGAAACAGCGAAACATGTCCTTATGCATTGGTCCCGTTTCTCACTGGAGAGAGAACAGCTAGGATCTCTGTCTGGAGTGCCGCTCAGCCCTAGGGCCCTGCTCCTTGCCATGTTGGCAGACAAAGCCGCATGGGGCATGGCATCATCATTAAAATGATGAAGAGGGTTCGAGCCGACGAGGAGCTGAACAGATCAGCTAAGTAAATAGGTAGTTAATAAGTTAGGAGCTTAAGCCCTGTGTGGTGGCGGGGTTAGAATTCAACCTCAGCGAGCTTGGCTTGTCGTAAAAGCCGACTAAAGAGTTAAAGAATTAATGAGTTAATGAGTTAAGAATAACTTATACTCGTCAAGGGGCGCGCTTTATGCTACGCATTCTAAGTGGGAGTGCGACCTGGCATCACATCCTGCTCACTGAAGTATTACCTTAACTGGCAGTTCCGGTGAGCGCTTTAAGGACTGTCGAGCGTACGGTTTTTTCTTTTTAGTACGTAGGCGTAACCCTATCTGTATTACCAGTAGGTAACGCATGCGTTACTAAGCCAAGGATGTCGGGACCATTATTTATTCTGGAGCTTGCCGGGACTGGTGGTGCGAATCGTTCAGAGGCAGTCGTTTCCAGAAGCCGTAACAGCAGTGAAACGTTCGAAATCTCTATCATCCTGGAGCAGGCTCGTAAGCTTAACACCATTCTTATCGGAGGATATTCTAAGAGTAAGAGGGCGATTACGGCACACTAGAGTGTCTTACGAACGTCGGCACCCGATCATCTTACCCAGTAATCATCACTTCACGGATTTGGTCATTAGGCATTCCCATTACCAAACACTGCATGGAGGTGCCCAGCTAACTTTGGCACACGCACAGCAGCACTTTTGGATAGTCACAGGAAGGCAGGTATTGAAGAAATGCGTACAAAGCTTTCGAAAGAAGCCAACCGGTACTCCGAAACTCATGGGAGACTTACCGCTGCATCGAGTCAACCCACCAAATCGAACATTTATCGCTACAGGAGTGGACTACACTTGTACCATAGAGCTCAAGGCTGCACGTCTATAACACAGACTACATCGCGATTTTTATCTGTCTAGCTACAAAGACGATGCACTTGGAGGCAGTCACTGGTCTCACCACAGAACATTTCTTGGTAGCCCTAGACCGCTTCAGTGGACGACGTGGCACAGCGCACGACTTTTACAGCGATAATGGAACTAATTTTGTAGGAGCAGACAACGTACTTAAGACCCTATACAAGGAATTCGACTCATCGACTCATCGGTCCAAAACTGGTTTCACAGAGAACAACGTGGCATTTTAATCCCCCGTCATTCGCCAAATTTTGGAGGGCTATGGGAAGCCAACGTGAAATCCATTAAGCACCATTTAAAGTGCGTTGTTGCTGATCGGTGACTAACGTACGAAGAGCTATCAACAGTTCTTATCAATATTTAGGCCTGTCTCAATTCCCGACCCTTTCGTCCGCTCACAGCTGATGTTGACGACTTAGAAGCATTGATTCCAGCACATTTTTTAATCGGAGATTCAATGTTCGCACCGCCGGAGTACCGTCCTCAAGGACCGTGCTTCATCAAACCATGCTGTGACATTTTTGGAAGCTTGGAGTCGCGACTGGCTTGCTCATCTTCAACAACGTCCAAAATGGAACACGGAAAGCGATAACATCAAGCTGAATGAGCTCGTGCTCGATCGTTTTCCGCCGTCGCAATGGCTACTTGGTCGAGTAATCGACTTGCATCCAGGACAGGATTCGTTAGTCCGCGTTGTAAGACTTAAAACTAAAACAGGCCAGTTGAAGCGATCAGTTTCGAAACTCTGTAAACTTCCTATTCAAGAATAGGAACAAGCAAGGACATTTCATGCTAGTTCTAGCATTGGCGGGCGGCATGATCAGTTTTGCTTGTCCCAAAGTTTGTAGTCTTGTTTGATCGAACTTGTTCCACTGTACATGCTTACTGTATAACGGCTAAATGCGCGGGCGAGCTTTCGAACAGATGTAATGGGAGATAAGAAAACTCGCTCACACTCTAAGTTTTGCAGGAACACCGATCGGACAATCTACGCGGACAGTCTTTTAAGTACATACATATTCTAAATATTAAAGTGAATAAATCAATTATATTTGCGTCTGAACCTCTCGTACAATGACCTCACACTAATATTGAGGACACAACTTTACAACCGCTCTTTTGTAACTTTTGCACTCGACTGTACTTGACTCTAACCTTGCTCCCTTTCTATCGATAAATTGCTCTTATCTGGGGTTGCATTTTAATCAGGGCTGCAATGTAGAAGTAACGAAACGATCATTTATAAACATTCCCACGAAAGGGTCAAAACTGTTCCTATGCACAATCCACTCAAGAGAGTGCCTAGTGTCATGCCGGTACCATATTAATTAAAACGTTGAACCGCGTGTGATTTAACTTCTTAGTATGCGTGGCAAAATTAAATGCTACAGGAAGGTTACAATCCGCCTAAGTACCGCATGTGATTAAATAACTTCGTTTGCGTAGCCAACTAAAGGTTACAGGAAGGCACAAAAGAAACTCAGTGATCTGTGAAACACTTCAACTTGGTAGCCCGCTGTAAAAGTGTGACCGCTACTGGAAGTGAAAATTTTTTTTGTTTTTTAAATTCATAACTCATAGAATAGAGAAGTTGTCCGATTCCAAAATTAATATTTCCTCGTACTTAAAACTTGGTTCGTGAATGTCAGGCGGGTTAACCAGGGCTAAGGTATAGCCAGTAGCCCCAGTCAAGCAGCCGATAAAAGACAACCGGTGACCAGCACAATTATATAATACGGGTTCTAGGTCACTCAGTGGAGTGAGTAACTAGCATAATTAATGATCCTTCGGGGAAGGGGGTCTTTAATAGCATAACACAGGCCCTCAAAAAAAAGTTTCATAATCTGGGTGTGCGTCATATTTTGGGTCACTGAATCCGAATCCGATCAGAATTTCGCCATTACGTCTTGACTTCGACATATCCTCCTACACACATACACACATGCACATACTCATGCATACACATACCCATAGACCTTTTAAGAAACTAACACATTTAGAATGACATTTTAACTATTAGGCCACGGTAAGGAACCTCTTTGCCCGTCTCCTCTGGAGTTTCGTCTTGCCGGTTTGTTTCTTCTTGTTGTCTCCTGTGTTGGCCATTGTAGAAGTCTTTGTCTAGTTCTGTGTTTTAGCTTTCCTTTTGTTGTCTTCTTCGTCTCGCACTGTTTCTATTTTTCCCGTTTTGGCGGCACGGGAATTCTGGCATTTGTTATATGTCGGTCACTTGGCGGGTCACTGTCCGATCTCAACTTCTCACTCCACATTAGTGTTGTGTCGTTCGTGAACGAACGAACTGAATTGAACTATTCACCAAACTGAACGAACGAACTAAGTCTGTCTCTATAGTTCAATATAATTCGTTATTAAATAATATTAATTTTCAATAACAGCATTGTATGAAAGAAGTTCATAAATATTTTTTTTTTTTTTTGAAGCACCTTTAAGCAAGTGTAAAAAATGAACGATTGAACTAAGTGAACGACCTAGTTTATTGATTTCACAGCCCCACAAAAAAAAAAAGTGTCATGATCTGGGTATGCGGAATATGCAGTTATATGGAACTGAACGAACGAACTAAGTCTGTCTCTATAGTTCAATATAATTCGTTAATAAATAATATTAATTTTCAATAACAGCATTGTATGAAAGAAATTCATAAATATTTTTTTTTTTTTGAAGCACCTTTAAGCAAGTGTAAAAAATGAACGATTGAACTAAGTGAACGACCTAGTTCATTGATTTCACAGCCCCACAAAAAAAAAAAAAGTGTCATGATCTGGGTATGCGGCATATGCAGTTATATGGATTTTGGGTCGCTGATTCCGAATCCGGCGTCAGAATTTCGCCATCACGTCTGGATTTCGACATAACCTCAAAAAACTGAAAAACCTTTAAATATGCCCCAAAAGATATAGAATCCTGATCTGCGCATGCGATATATGCTTTAATGTGTTTTCAACGAACGAACGAACTTATTCCTCAAATTGAACTAGGATTACCCCTACATGCTTTTGCCGTGGCTCCAAGAGCTTCGTTGCTTCGACTGCGCTTGCACTCGTTTGCTCTCAAGTTTTGAGTGAAGTTCTCATGCTCTTTCGGTGTGCCCATGCGTAGACGTTGGTGTGTGTGCGTGTGTGTTTTTTCTCCCGTTCTTGAGTGCATGCTTATGCGCGTGTGCCTGAGAGTGCCGTTTTGAGTGCGCTTGCTGTTGGCGCTCTCTGAGCGGGCTCGTGTGCGAACATCTGTCTTAGTGCGCTCGCTATGGGCGCTCTCTGGGGGCGGTCGTGCATGAACATCTGTGCGAGTGCGTTTCTTTCTCCCGTTCTTCAGCGGGCCGGTCGAGCGCTCTGCCGGTCATCTTGAGGCGTGAAGATGACGCGCGTGACTTACGCGACGCTGCCCTGTGGTCCTAGCATGCCTTCCACTTCCTCCAGTAGCAAATGCAGGGCTGCCTCCCAGTCCTCCAGTTTGTCCGCGGGTCGGAGGGTCTCTCGGGACTCTACGGCTGCGGTCTCCAGTGCCCGCTGGTACGGGTCCACTCACCGTAGCGATCGTCCGGGCGTGTCGTGTTTGAAATAATGTCAGAGGTTTTGCAATCTTTACAAAATCTGGAATGAACTTACGGTAATTCCCGCATAAGCCTAAAAATTTTTTGATTTCTTTTGGTGTCTTTGGGAGGGGAAATTTTTTGATTGCTTTAACTTTCTCTTTATTTGGTTGTATGCCATCTGGACTTATCATATATATTTGTTTACTTTGTCAAGAACTCGCATTTGTCCAATTGGAGTTTAAGATTGGCCTCTTTTAGTCTTTCAAAAAACTTTCTCAGTGAGTCTAGGTGTTCGTTAAGAGATGTTGAATAGATGATAACATCATCTAAATAAACAAGGCAAACCTTGCTAATGCGGTCCTTTAGGACGTAGCTCACGCACCGTTGGAAGCTTGCACGAGCATTTTTTAAGCCAAATGGCATGCGAGTGTACTCAAAAGTGACCATGTTTGGTGGAAAACGCCGTTTTTGGTATAGACTTAGGCTCCATTTCGATGGGGTGAAAGCCTTTTGCTAAGTCAATCGTAGTTAAATACTGGTATTTTCTAATTTGTCTAGTATTTAATCCATATTAGGAATCGGTTTCGATAATCCATGATCAATCTATCTGTTAGGGAACAATCCATAATTGACTGCAGTAGGGGGAGTGGCTTACGCGTATAATACGAGGGTCGTTTAAAATACAACACTGCTCCTGTCAGCAGTTATCGATTAACAGCTGACTGTAAAATTTTGAGAAAGCTGCGTTTTTTGGTTTGCGTTTTATAGGCATTGAAAGCAGACGATCTCGTGAATTTTAACGAAAATGGAAAAAAGTGAATTTCGTGTCAGCATGGCAAAATTTCATAAATTGGGCTACGAACTGCTACCCCATCCAGCATATTCTCCAGATTTATCCCCTGTGACTATTTTTTGTTTCCAAACATGAAGAAATGGCTCGGCGGTAAGAGATTCGGGTCATCACAGAAACAAACGACTATTTTGAGGGCCTTGAGAAAACCTATTATTTGGAAGGAATAAAAAAATTGGAAAAACGCTGGACTAAATGTATAGAGCTAAAAGAAGATTATGTTGAGAAATAAAACGCTTCTTTGACGAAAAAAATATATTTTATTCAAAAAGTCACGGACTTATCAAACGACCCTCGTACATTGTTGTAACATTTCCTCAATTTGCTTATTTACTTCTGCTTCGTAGGCAAACGGATACGAGTATGGTCTTTTATAAATCAGGTTTTCGTGAACGCTTTTTATATCATGACGTATTATACTTGTGATTGTAAGGTTTTCATTTTCGCAATATTGAATGTCACTGAACGTTTTGACGGTCATGAAGTAAGTCCCTTCTGAACTCGTTGTATAAATTTTTGTTGTGATCAAATTGCTGTTGTCTGGCAGGAGGGTTTGTTTAGAAGGGGTTTGATTGTTTACGTTAGTGTTTTGGGACAGCGTGGGATTTGTTAATGGAATAAAGGGGCGAACGATTCATTGATTGGGGTGAGTGTTTTTGTTTTGATTAATGTTTTTCTTATTTTGGGTGTATAGTCTTGGCTGACTATCGAATTTTTTCGAAATTGGGGCTTCGCATAGACCTTCTTGTTGGGGGACTTGTCATAATTTTTGAACAGCCTGTCGGGGAGTGAGCATTGAATTGCATTTTTTATAGTAGTTGCCATTGCTTGTGCATAAGCCGTTGTATTATTTCGGTCATCTTCTAATGCTAACTTATTTCTAATAACAGTTGACTTATCTTCTAATTGCTCACAGAATAGACGTAAGACACCTTTAATGGGTGCGCAATACGACCTTCATAGAAGTTCCTCCTGGGGCGTCTGGGTCTTGAATTCCATGATTAGGGGGTCTTTTAAAGTTGTCCATTCGTTGTGCATTCCAAATCGGGAAACTTTTCCGTATCTCCGACAATTTGAAATACGATAGCTCATAATATCCAAATATGATTGCCGTCTGTCGAATGTCGTTCGAAGAGTATAAGTTCAACAGGTATTCGTTACTTCTGAAGAACGAGCTGAGACTGCATAGGTCTCCAGAGAATTGCGGTACTTGGCTTATTTGCCGAAGTAGTTGGGACAGACCTACCGCTGCTAAAGCCATTTTAGTTTAGTTTATGTTATTTTTCACAGACTGCTACGGTACGTCGAGACTTATGGCTAAAGTGAACTTCACTGGTTTAAACTTTTTTATTATCTTATAAATTGTAGCTGTCGCACTTTTTTTGGTTTTGTGGGCTACTGTTTTTGTTCACAGACTGCTACGGATGTCGAGACTTATGCCCTATGTGACGGTCACATTTTTTTAATTAGGGGGCTACTGTTTATATTATCACAGACTGCTACAGAATGTCGATTTTTGCACCTTGATTTTTTCGTTAATTTTATTACACCTTAGTGGCGGTCTCACTTAACGAAGCGGGCCACAAAATAAGGTATTTGAATTAACTCCGATCGCACAGGTTCTTGTGGGGATACCGATTTTAGTCACTTTTAAGAACCAAATCACTTTGTTGCGGCCAATTCGCGGGTACAATCAGAAAAGGTTACTTGGTCGTACAAGTTTCCTCTTTTCACAAGATCGTCAGAGGATAACGAGTTTTACTAGGATTTTTTGAGATAATTGACAAATGTGTTCTTTCGGCACAGCAATCCTTTTTACAAAGGATTAACATAAACCTTTTGTGTTCTACTTAGCTTTACATTTTTGTTTATAGGATCATTAAGCTTGTTACCGCTAAGCGATTGGTGTCTTGGGAGAATGTTATCTATGAAGCTTTTAAAGAGTGAAGCTTTTCAAAAGATCGGCTTCAGTTTTTAGGCCATGGATTTTAAAAAAGTTCGTGGTCTATTGTGTTTGTCGGAACGAGAATGTGCGTAACAGGCAGAAGTAGGCATCTCCGACCCCATAAGCTATATACGAGGGTCGTTTGATAAGTCCGTGACTTTTTGTATTTGCCGCGCACCTGCTCTAAATACAACACTGCTCCTGTCAGCAGTTATCGATTAACAGCTGACTGTAAAATTTTGAGAAAGCTGCGTTTTTTGGTTTGCGTTTTATAGGCATTGAAAGCAGACGATCTCGTGAATTTTAACGAAAATGGAAAAAAGTGAATTTCGTGTCAGCATGGCAAAATTTCATAAATTGGGCTACGAACTGCTACCCCATCCAGCATATTCTCCAGATTTAGCCCCCTGTGACTATTTTTTGTTTCCAAACATGAAGAAATGGCTCGGCGGTAAGAGATTCGGGTCAAATGAAGAGAAACACAGAAACAAACGACTATTTTGAGGACCTTGAGAAAACCTATTATTTGGAAGGAATAAAAAAATTGGAAAAACGCTGGACTAAATGTATAGAGCTAAAAGGAGATTATGTTGAGAAATAAAACGCTTCTTTGACGAAAAAAATATATTTTATTCAAAAAGTCACGGACTTATCAAACGACCCTCGTATATTCTGAATCAGTATTAACAGCCGAGTCGATTGAGCCATGTCTTTCTGTCCGTCTGTCCAACTGACCGTCTGTCCGTCTGTAAGAACGCCTGGATCTCAGCAACTATATGAGCTAGAGCCATACAATTTTGTGACAACATACGTGTAGATATAGGTATCAAAGTTTATTTTGAAATTTGGCCACGTCCCTTCCCGCCGCTGTAAATCAGTAATAACCATTTAATATACACCCAACAACCAAAGTTGTACACCTCTCACATGACAAAAACCTTGCTACGGTTGGTTTTGTAATGGTCGCCGTGACACCATTGAAACGAATTTCAAAATGTGTCATTTTATCGCAATAATTTTTGGTAGCGATAAAAATATATCTTATTTCAATTATCTAAGTCATCAACCTAGCTTAGCAACATAATTACGTCCATACAACATAATAGCAAGATCGCAATCAAACTTGTTGCTTCGAACATGTTCGATGAGGTTTGCTGTTGCCGTGCGTAATGTTCTCCTAGTTTCGAACCAGCATCCGCCAATTCGAATTGCATGTCAAAGCTTTCAAGCGTAGGCGTAAGGGTCATGTTCCGCTCAGATGCATCTTTGTCGGTGCTGAATCATAGAAAAAGCTCTTTTTTGCAGAGAGCCTGGTCTATAAATGTTGCTGCCCTCCTCTATTTGCCCTCTTTCTGATCGGTCGAATTCTAAGTTCAACTCCACGTCGGTTAGCACAGCGTTTGCTACACGTGTTGAGTATATACTCGTGCGTCAAAATAACGTTAAGTCTGTGAAAAATAAAAACTGCATATAGTGCACATATATGCAGTTTAAATTATTTCCGTGTCGGTGCTTTTAAATGCCCAACAAAATTCACCGAAATTACCAGACCAGAAGACGTAACCTCATTTGCCACGCCCATTTTCGACAGAAGAAAATCTGGACACATCAGCCTTCCCGATCAGTTTACGAGCCCATTTTTGATTTCTTTGTGCTCAGCACAAGAAAAGGTATGTCACCCCCTTGCCGAATTGGCATTGGACAATAAAATTCGCCTGCAGCACGCAGCGCGGTCGCCAAATTCAGTTCTACAGAACAGCGTTGGATTACCATTTGGAGTCTGTTGCAGCACCACCGTTGGACACCGATTGCCTGTGTACATCGCCTCGCTTTGCTCTGAGATCGAGCTTAATTTTGCCTCACCCCCCCTTGCAGTGCAAGTGCAGCTGCGCAGCCACTAGAAAGCTTTCAAGCATTGGCTTATGTTTAGTCTTAGTTTTCTTATCTTTGCTTGCACTCGGTCAGTGCAAATGAATATTAATGAATAATTTTTTTATATTTTTTTGAATAATATCCTGAGTATAGAATCTATTTATCGCAGTGAACAGGGTATAATTGTGTGTGTGAAGCCAATCAAGAAATAATATAGCTAAAATTATTTAAAATATGCTATGTATGTGAGCTTGTGTATTGGCATACATTGATTCGCAGATAAATTTTTCTAATTAATCATATAAAATCATTGCCAGTCCCATAAAGAAAATTGCCCCTAAATTTAACATTTGCAGAATTTATGATAATAAGAACAATATAAGAAAATTAGTGCTAAATTAACCTAACAAAAACCAACACCACCAACATACACCTACATCTGCATCGTTGGAAGGCTTTTCATCGTGGAGATTCATGTAATGACGAAACTTATTATACCCTTCGACCATTGAAAATGGTCAAAAAAGGGTATACTACTACTCGTAACTTTGTGCAAATGTATGTAACAGGCAGAAGGAGGCGTGGGAGACCCCACAAAGTATATATATTCTTGCTCAGGATCACTAGCCAAGTCGATTAAGCCATGTCTGTCTGTCTGTCCGGATGTCTGGATGTCTGGATGTCTGGATGTCCAGATGAACACACAGATTTCAGCTATTATAAAAGCTAGAGACACCAAATTTGGCATGAAGGTTTCTGTTGATCCGGGACAGGTGAAGTTTATTTCAAATGTTGGGTGCCACGCCCCCCGTCCACGCAAATCAATAATTTCATCTTTTAAGCTGATTTGCGAGGGACACATAAAAGATAAAATATTCTGAGTAAGACTATACTTAGCTAATTATAATACCAACATAATGTCAAAATTCCAATCCGATCGGACAACAAACACAGAAGTTATTAAACAAAAACCTTGTTCGCTTTGATTTTGTATACAGACCAGCAAGCTGTGACGTCATTACAATGCTCGTGAAGAAAAGAAGAGGAAAGAGAATGCGAGCGCGTAGCGCCAACTGATGCATGTATGGGCGTCCCTCTCTAACATACACTCCAATTGCCATTGCTGTTGTTTACGAACGAAAAAAGATACATATATAAGAAGTGAAGTACTCAACGCTATTGTCCATCTCCTTTATCTAAACATACAGCCGCTAGTAAGCGTTTTCCTTATCTTCTAAACAAACGGTCATCAGTTTGTTTAATGCATTCTTTCGTATTACCGCTTTGCCGATTGTGACGAAGCCATAAGCAGCGTCACTTCGATAAAATTTATGATAGCGTTCCTAATATTTTGCGGATAAAAAAATTAGAGAATGCATAAAAATAATATTAATATCTATTAACTTTTACTTATTATATAAACAAAGTAATGGTGACAAAAATTTACTTAACTCATTTGGATTTCGACCGCGCCGTCATTCGAACTCCGCACAAGTTGCCTAAGAGACTGCGACGCATTTCACTTAACCACTGCATCACTCTTATATCCGTCGTCCGTTGGAATTTAAAATAAAACCACTAAGCTTAATAATGAAATTGTAATTTGCAAGCAAATTTGCACCACATACGTACATATATATAGTATATATATGTACATATGCATATAAATATATTTAAAGACTAAAGTATATATATATATATAATAACAAGTTCGCGGTTGGTGTTTTATAAAAAAATATAATTTTATTTGTAATAAACACTTAGGCGAAACCCGGAGACAATTCGCGTCGTTCTATGAAGAAGTTTGAATTAAATCTGACTTAAAGCTACAAACTGGACGCTTAGCAAACCTTTGGCTGAGTCTTATTTACTTCTATATTGAGCGTACATAAGGCTCTCTTTTATGTTTACATGATATTGGACACTCTCTTGAGTGGATTGTGCATGGGAACGGATCAGCCAAGATTTGCGCTGCGTAAGCAGTTTTGACCCTTTCGTGGGAATGTTTATAAATGATTGAAGTAGGCTGACTTGTTATTGTCGCCGAATTGGGGGAAAATGTTTATAAATGATCGAAGTAGGCTGACTTGTTATTGTCGCCGAATTGGGGGAAAATGTTTATAACTAAGCAGGCGGAGTTGTCGCCGAATTGGGGGGATACAAATGTTTATGTCTAAGCAGGCGGATGGGTATCAAATGTCTTATATGCTAATTACAATGGTCAAGTGTGTGTTTTGAAGTGGAAGTGTTTGTGGGTGTGTATGTGTGGACAAGTGGTGCACTATGGTACATATGCTACTTCCCCATCCTTAAAAAATTGGCCTGCCCTCAGGCGGATAAGTTAGGATACAATATAGGGTTTATACTATTATCATTTTCAATTACTTGATTGTTTACAATATTTGGTGGTTCTATGGGAGTGGGAACTTGTTTTTTAAATTTAACAATGATTTTCTTAGGTATACTCTTATATTTGTAGACAAAATATAACATTATTATTATAATTAATACAATTATTGACGTTATTAATACATTTTGAAAAGTATCTTTTGTTTTTATATCAAAAATTTCTTTTGCTTCAATATATGCTAATGTTTCTAGTTTTGTTACGTTATTATTTACATATACTGTTTGTGTGTAGTCAAGTAATGTATTTGAGATTGATATATCGTTTATTTGAATGGTGCAGTTAAAAGCTTTAATTAAATTATCTCCCTCTATTATTATTTCTTGATTTTTGCAATTCTGGTTGAGTGTGGTTTTTGGTAATTTCCATGTTAATATTATATTAGGTTCGACATAACTAATTTCTGAATTTTTTATGGGTTTTCGTGTATCTACACTCTGTATTTACTTGATTTAGGATACCTGTTATGCATTTGTCAGATAATAATTTTTTTGAAGATACTAAGAAAGTTTTATTGTCTTGAACATAATATTTATCATTTATATTTTCAATGAATATATTTTTATTGCTATCGGGGTACGGTATTATTTTGAAAATTGGGGTTTTTATAATATCTCTTGGGGTATGGGAAATTAAAAGAATTTCATTCGTGTCAGTTTTAAGCCAAGTTGAAGTTTTAATATTTAGAACTTTTTAAGTAATAATACATCAAAACTGCGTGATTATGGCGGACTGCTTTGGTCACTTGGGGGTGTGCCGGAATTATCATATTTGGTTTTATTAATTTTCTTCTTCTTTTTATATTTCGATTTATAGTGGGTAATTTTTCTACCTCTGTTTTTCTCTTCATAGTGTTTATCATCTACTTGAGTGATCTCTCCTGTTTTCTTAAAGGGATTGGTTGTTTTAGATTTAACTAGTGGTGCTTGCCTATATCTAGTATCTATTTCGTAATCTTCACGTTTTTCGTTTAATTTCTCTATTTTGTTACTTTTATTATTTTGTGTGTTATAAGCAGGTGTACCTGCATAAATGAAAATATCGGCTGGGGTTCTTCCAGTCGTATTGTGCTTGGTTTTATGATTATAAATGTAAAGGATTGTTTCAAAACTAGTTAATTTGTTTTCAGGGTCTGATTCGGTATTAATTATTCTTAATTTTTCATTAATAGTTTTATGAAATCTCTCAACATCAGAAATTCCATTTTTACTTGTTGTGATTTCTATTTTTACGCCTTCTGTTTGTAACCAAAGCTGTAAAGCTGCGCACATAAATGCTGAATCTTTATCTGCTTTGATTTCTATTGGTTTACCCATATTGGTAAAAACTGAGAGTATTGATCGTTTAGCTTCGAGCCAATCTCTGGATTGTATTTCAGTTAAAGAGGCGAACTTTGAATAAATATCGATGCACGATAGAAATTGTTTATTATTGACCATATAAAAGTCCATTACATATTTATCTCTTGGATTAAAGACTTCAGGAGTTGTTTCGAATTTTAATTTTGTATCTCTATGCTCAGTTTTTGCTACATTGCCAACATCACATTCGTTTATGATGTTTTGAATTAATTTTTGATAATCGGGGTAATAGAAGTTTTCTTTGAAAAGGGCAATGGTTTTTTCAATACCAGGATGTAAAAGTTATTTGTGGTTTTGAAGTATAATTTCTTTAAATTGAGCATATGTGTGAATATTGGTGAGTTTTGAAGTAGACCTCATTACTTTTGTAATATTATTTGGGCAAATAATATTTACGTAGGCGTTTTGGAATGTTGTAAAGTCTTCATCATTGTTGAAATAAATTACAGTGTTTTTAGTGCAAATGTATTCTTTGATAAGCTCTTTTGCATAATCGAAAGTCATTTCTTTATAAGTTATGTTTATTATTGTTTTATGGAAATATTTTGTTACCTTTACTTCGTTTGTGTGACCCTTAGTGAATTCTATCTGATGGGTAAAGTAATTAATGGGTCTTTCTGTAATGGGTATATAATTTTGACTGTCCTCGTTACTACTATGTATGGTAGCAGCGGTGGTGGAAGTTTCACCGAGGAAGTTCTCAATTTTTACACGTGAAAGTGCATCTGCAACATGGTTTTCTTTACCTGGTACATATTTTATTTGGTAGTCAAACTCATTTAGTCTGATTTTCCATCTCTGAAGTTTCATGTTTGGTTCCTTGATATTTTCAAGCCAAACTAAGGGGCGGTGGTCACTTAGAATTTGAAATTTTCGACCGAAAAGATAGGACCTGAAGTATTTGGTGGCCCAGACAATAGCTAAAAGTTCTTTCTCTATTGCCGAATAATTGAGTTCATGGTCATTAAGTGTACGACTAGAGTAACAAACAGGTTTATGATCCTGTGAGAGTACAGCACCTAGAGCAATATTGCTGGCGTCAGTAGTCAGTGAGAATGGTTTCTCAAAGTTAGGGTAGATTAAGATTGGATCGGACATTATAAGAAATTTTAACTTCTCGAAAGCGGATATATAGTTTATATCATTGGCGTTTATCTTGGCGCCTTTCTTTAAATTTTGGGTCATTGGTTTTGCAATATTTGCGAAATTGGGGATAAACTTTCTGTAAAACCCGCAAAGGCCAAGGAACGACTTTATTTGCTTAGGCGTTTTGGGGATGGGAAAATTCTTAATTGCATTTATTTTTGTTGGGTTAGGTTTTATGCCTTCAGTGGTTATGATGTGCCCTAAAAACTCTGTTTCTTTTTTAAGGAATTCACATTTGTCTAACTGCAATTTAAGATTAGCTTCCTTTAATTTAGCAAAAACTTTACGCAGAGACATTAAATGTTCTTCCAATGAAGTGGAGAATACTATAATGTCATCCATGTATACCAAACAATCTTTGTAGATAAGATCTTCCAAAAGATTGTTTACGCAACGTTGAAAGGTTGCGGGTGCATTTTTCAGTCCGAATGGCATTCGAGTGTACTCATAATGTCCATTCTTGGTAGAAAAAGCTGTTTTTGGTATTGAGTTTTCATCCATTTGGATTTGGTGAAAACCTTTTGCTAAATCTATGGTAGTGAAATATTGAGATCTACCGAGTTTATCTAATATTTCATCCATAACAGGAATTGGATACTTGTCGTCCACGGTAATTTCGTTTAGTTTGCGATAGTCAATTACTATCCTAAACTTTTGTTTACCGGATGCATCACTCTTCTTTGGTACTATCCAAATAGGTGAGCAATAAGGCGAGTTCGATTTTCGATTTTTCGAATAATGCCTTGATCAATCATTTCTTTGATTTGGACTTCGACTTCTTTGTCGTGAGCTTGGGGATATTTATAAGGTTTCTTATAAATGGGATCTTCATGTTTGGTATTAATGACATGTTTGACAGTGCTCGTGAAGGTCAAATTTTCACCTTCTCTGTACTGAATGTCTTTAAATTCGTGAAGAATTTTAGTCAGAGCATTTCGCTCTTCCTTGTTTAAGTGATCGAGTCTGAATTCATTGGATTCCTTCAGCTCATTTTGTACTGCATAGTTTATTGCTTCATCATCAGTTGATGGTGGCTCTAAACAGTTCATGCAGTCGGTATCGTCTTCTGATTTTACCTTCTGCTCGTTTTCATAGTGCATTAAGAAGTTGTAATTGTTTAAATTAACACTTCGTTCACTAAAATTGATTTGAGCGTTGGTATCTTATAAGAAGTCTCTACCAAGTAGCATATCATAATTTTCCGAAAAATTATGGATATAAAAAACTTGCTTTGTAGGGCAAAGCTTGCTGGGTTTTAAACTAATACTATCTTTTAATGTAATTATACCGTTAATGGTATGAACTTTCAACTTATTTGTTTTAACGGGGAAATTGAAGAAATTGGATTTTATAATATTAATTGTAGATCCGGTATCAAAAATACAACGGAGCTTTATATTGTTCATAACAATATTTATGAACGGGTTTATTCTTATTCGTCGTCCGAGGCATTTTGATGAAAATTTTCGGACGTGTCCATTCTTGATTGGCCACTAGAACTTGGTCTTTGCCTTTTATAGGCTGGGTTAGGTGCACTTGAAGAGGCTTGATTTGTTTGATAATTTGTTGTATTTTGTAATTGTGCCTGTTCTAGCTTCTGTTTAAATTCTTGGTATAACTGCTCAATGTTCTGGCTATTATTATTATTTTTCTTGTTATCATTAGTATTGTTATAATTTTGGTTTTGGCTGGTGGAACTTGACACTTGGTTATAATTTGGATTGTAATTCTTACTTTTAGAACTTTTGCTTTGATCGTTATTTTTGTTCTGACTATTTTGTGATTTCGAACGATCGGACCATATACTATCATAGCAACCCTCTTGTTGAGCGATTTGCTTCAACTTGCTTACAGTTGTTATGTCGAATCTAGCTAATTGCATATATAGTCTATCAGGGAGTTTTCTTATAATTACGTCTTTGACAGTATTATTCATTCCGTTTGTATATATGTGGTTATTAAACGGGTTGTTTTCTAAATCTAACTTATTTGTTATAATGAAACATTTTTCTTCTAGCTCTTCGATAAACTTACGCACTGATCCATTGAACGGCGTGTTGTATAGTCTTCTCAGGAGCTCCTCGAAGGGGGGTTTGTGTTTTGAATTCTGCGATAAGGGCTTCCTTCAGATCAATCCAGGTGTTGGCTGAACTTAACTGGGACACACGCTGGGCATCACCTCCAATCTGCATCTCGATTGCACTAAACATGATGTGTGCTTGCCGGGCGTCGGTTGTCGGGTAGAGACTTTGAATGAACTCGATTCTCCGTATGAATGAGCTCAATTCGGATGTTGTACCATTAAATACTGGCACTTGTCGAATCTGACCAAGGGCCTGGTTCAGATGATTTTCCGAAAGGAGTTGTATTTGATGTGGTTGTTGTTGCGGTGGCTGTGCCATTTTAGATTTTTGTATTGCTGGTTAATTTACACTCGCTTAGCTTTGCGCTAGGGTTTTATTTTTTTGTTTTTGTTTCGGGGTTTTGACCTGGGACGAAAATTGTCCTTTAATGGTCTTTACTGCAGCACTAAGTTGTGAATTTTTTAGAAAAATGTTCACTTCTAGTAGCGGTCACACTTTTATAGCGGGCTACCAAGTTGAAGTGTTTCACAGAGCACTGAGTTTCTTTTTTGTGGATTATTGTCTTCCAGTAGCCTTTTTAGTTGGCTACGCAAACGAAGTTATTTAATCACACGCGGTATTTAGGCGGATTGCAACCTTCCTGTAGCATTTAATTTAGCCACGCAAACGAAGGTGTTAGATCACACGCGGTTCTTTGGCGGATATCGATCAATGTTTCAATCAATATCCTACCGGCTGCGCCAATAACAAGTTCGCGGTTGGTGTTTTATAAAAAAATATAATTTTATTTGTAATAAACACTTAGGCGAAACCCGGAGACAATTCGCGTCGTTCTATGAAGAAGTTTGAATTAAATCTGACTTAAAGCTACAAACTGGACGCTTAGCAAACCTTTGGCTGAGTCTTATTTACTTCTATTTTTTTTTTTTTTTTTTTTTTTTTTTTTTGGGGGGGGGGGGGGGGGGGGGGGGGGGGGGGTTTTGGGGGGTGAGGGGGTTTTTTTTTTTTGGGGGAAGTTTTTTTAATGTTGGAGGGCTGACTTGTTATTGTCGCCGAATTGGGGGAAAATGTTTATAAATGATCGAAGTAGGCTGACTTGTTATTGTCGCCGAATTGGGGGAAAATGTTTATAACTAAGCAGGCGGAGTTGTCGCCGAATTGGGGGATACAAATGTTTATGTCTAAGCAGGCGGATGGGTATCAAATGTCTTATATGCTAATTACAATGGTCAAGTGTGTGTTTTGAAGTGGAAGTGTTTGTGGGACAAGTGGTGCACTATGGTACATATGCTACTATATATATATATATATTTATATATATTATATTTATATTAATATATTTATATATATACAAATATATTTGTATGTACTATATTGGGTTGGATACATTGCGTTTTGCCTTTTACAAATATTATCGGTTGGCATGAAGATATAATACCCAACTTCACTATGTGTAACGGGTGCAAAAACAGATTTGTATATATTACTTCAATATATGAAAATTTAACCAACAGGGATACAAAACATATGCAAAAATAGGGGTGCATTGCATACGCAATACGCAACTTTTAATTAGAAATTGGATTAATAAAACGGAAGAAAATTTTTTATTCAAATAAAAAATTTTTGCGCTCGATAAAAAAATACGATTTTCAATTATCATTATTTTGCAATAAGTGGACAGCTCTGTCATGCAAATAATCAGTTTGCAGCTTGCAATTGGCGTAGTCGGTGTTATTGCTATCGTCGTCGATTCCCGATTGTCGATTTATATTAATTATAACGTTTTATTTTAATAAGTTAAAGTGTACAGTAATACACCTTGAGTGAATAATACAAGTCAAATTTATTATTGATTTTGCTTGTTATATTTTTATAAGTATTTCAACCGCGTGTGTTTGTGTTAATAGGAACTTTGTGCTTGTGTTAGTGTTCGGCGCTGCACGCCGTGCACAATTTGGGCAAAATACGTTACATTGTACGTATTTTTGCATCGATGACTCTTTCACAGTGTGGTCGTTTCTTTATAATTATCGGTTCGCGATTTCGGTTAAATTAATTGTTTGCTGCAACGGATTTATATTACGCAAGTTACACATTAAGTTTCTTTTCTTTTCTTTAATTTATTAACATATATATTTTATTATTAATTTTTTAACACAGATATTTTATTATTAATTTATTAACATTAAATTTTTAAGTTTATCACATTTAATCATATTTTATTTAGATTTCATTATTTTTTCCAGAATGCCAAGGCTCAATAGGAGCACAGTTACAAGTAGGTCTCAGAGACGTAGAATTCAAAACCAGGTTAATAGGTCTAATTTAGAGTATGTTGAACAGGAGCGAGCTTCACAAAGGCAGCGAAGACTGCATGCTGATAGATCAGAAACTGATAGGGCAGCAGACCGACTGCGTAAACAACTTCGTAGAGCAGACCCTGCTAACAGGGAAAACGAACGAGTCCTGTTTAATGCTCAACGCTCTTCCCGCCGAAGAAACCCGGATTTTAGAGAGGAAGAGCAAATAGAAGATACTTCGCGTCGATCGAGGCGCAGACAGGACCCTGTTTATAGGGAAAACGAACGTGAACAGTTCAATGCTCGACGCTCTTCTCGTCGAAGAAACTCGGCGTTTAGAGAGGAAGAGCAAATAGAAGATACTTCGCGTCGATCGAGGCGCAGACAGGACCCTGTTTATAGGGAAAACGAACGTGAACAGTTCAATGCTCGACGCTCTTCTCGTCGAAGAAACTCGGCGTTTAGAGAGGAAGAGCAAATAGAAGATACTTCGCGTCGTTCGAGGCGCAGACAGGACCCTGTTTATAGGGAAAATGAACGTGAACAGTTCAATGCTCGACGCTCTTCTCGTCGAAGAAACTCGGCGTTTAGAGAGGAAGAGCAAATAGAAGATACTTCGCGTCGATCGAGGCGCAGACAGGACCCTGTTTATAGGGAAAACGAACGTGAACAGTTCAATGCTCGACGCTCTTCTCGTCGAAGAAACTCGGCGTTTAGAGAGGAAGAGCAAATAGAAGATACTTCGCGTCGATCGAGGCGCAGACAGGACCCTGTTTATAGGGAAAACGAACGTGAACAGTTCAATGCTCAACGCTCTTCCCGCCGAAGAAACCCGGATTTTAGAGAGGAAGAGCAAATAGAAGATACTTCGCGTCGATCGAGGCGCAGACAGGATCCTGTTTATAGGGAAAATGAGCGTAAACAGTTTAATGCTCGACGTTCTTCTTGTCGCAGGAATTCTACTTTTAGACAACAGGAGCAAATTGGAAATACTTCGCGTCGTTCAAGACGTCGACAAGACCCTCTCTACGTTCTTCTTGTCGCAGGAATTAGGCGCGCTAGTCAACGCGAAGACATAGAGTCCAGAATTTTAGAGAGAGCAAGAGATAGGACTCGACGATCTCAGATTAGGGATAATCCAGTTCGGAGGATTATTGAACAGGCTAGAGATACAGATGCAAGAAGAAGTGCTCGCATTAGAGCGAGACAGGCTGCCTTTGATGCCAACAGAAGTTTGTCGCAAAGAGTAAGCCAATATAGAAGTGATAGCAGTAACAGATCAGCAGAAAATAGGAGAAATGCGTCGAGGAATAGAGTAGGACGTGCGAATACCTTTTCTGAAGATAAAGAATCACAGGTTAGAACTATTTTAGAATGCCTAATAGCCAGTTTCAACAAGACAGTCAAACAGGGACCCGATCAGGTTTGCATATGTTGCAAGGGCTTGTGGTTTCCACATCAAGTGGACAAAATCTCCCGTGAGAAAATAGAGGAAAAGTGTAGTGAGGCAGACAGTTCAGATATATTGTATCTTTCCTCTTTATTTCCATCTCACAGCAATAAGTTTAGCTTTTGCAAAACCTGCAGCCGCAGTATCAAGTCAGGAAAAAAACCAAAGGCTTCCATTACAAATGGCCTAGATTTTCCGGAGCTTCCAGAATGCTTAAAAGGCTTAACGCCTTTAGAAGAAAGGTTGATATCTCCCCGTCTTCCTTTCATGATCATAAAGTCGCTTGGATATGGACGCCAAAGTGCCATTAAAGGAGCTGTGATCAATGTGCCAATTCCAGTTGCAAATGTTGTAACTTCCCTTCCAAGGGCATTTAATGAAGCCGAAGTAGTGCAGATTTATCTTAAGCGTAAGATGGAGTATAACCATAATTTTATGGCTGAAACCATTAGGCCCTCAAAAGTTGCTGATGCAATTCGGTATTTAGTCAACACTGAGCTCTATAGGAAGCACTAAGTAACTGTCAATGAACAGTGGTTGTCTTCTTACTCTGCTGAGACTGTACCTTTTGTTGCGTCAGCAGACGACAGGGACATTGTGTTACAAATGTTAGAGAGAGCTGCTCAAGCTAATGAGCATAATAGTTTAGAAGATGAAGTAGATTTAAATCCAGGAGGTCAAGAAACCTTCATGGAGAATGTCCCTGTTGAAAACTTGGATATTCCGAGAATTGCCATAGCACCAGGGGAGGGGCAGCGACCTCTGGACATGATAACAGATTATGATTCAGAGGAGCTGGCTTTTCCTACAATATTTGCAGGCATTAAACGAAAATGTGAGGAAAGTTTTACAACCATAGTTAGGTCAGAGCTTAGGAATTTTGATAGAAGAGGTTGTAGAACTGACAAGTTATTTCACAACTTTAAAAAGTTAGAAATGATTAGCATTAGGAACAGCACATCAATTTGCTTACGTAAGCACTCCGCCACTCAAGGCATTTCGGCTGCTGATGTGCGAAATGAGGAAACATTAAATAGGTTAATACTTCATGACGATGGCTATAGGCTCTTAAAGGCACGTCTCCTGCTCATTGGGAAGACGAGAAAAAGAAAGTGATGGCTATGATTAGGCAGGTAGGGCTTCCAACTTTTTTTATTACCTTTTCCGCAGCGGAAACTAGGTGGCCAACACCACCAACACACACCTACATCTGCATCGTTGGAAGGCCTTTCATCGTGGAGATTCATGTAAGTGACAAAACTTATTTTTATATTGCTTTGATCTCATTGTTCTGCAATGATCAGTTCATTTTAATTGTTTTCCTTGGTTTTGCTTATCTGTACATAAATTGTACGTACGTATATATGTACACGCGCATATACAGCGGCAAAGTTTTACCGCCGGTTGAGTGCTTGTATGTACGTATGTTTGTATTTATGCTCAGCCTCTGATCATATACATGCAGGCATACCTACATACCAAAGCTCGAGCTGTATGTACATACTGACAATAAATTGTCTGCTTTGCGAACAACGTGAAATCAATAATTATTTTCTCATTCCACTGCTGAATTATTTACTATAACAAAAGATAATATTAAACCCGAATACAATTTTAAATTATATATACACATTTATATAGTAACGTATTATATACTCACATTAGTATAAACATATAAACTATACAGTATGAACCCCGCACATAAGCATAAACAAAATATTCCTGCACTTAAGATAAGTTAAACAAATGGCCAAAGCCAAGAACAGTTCACAGCATCAAAATATTTCTAAACACAAAACTGTCGCCAGCGCATCGCGCACTCAAATAGCCACTTATAAACAAAACGACCACCAGCGCATCGCGCACTCAAGTAACCACTTATAAACAAAACGGCCACCAGCGCATTACACACTCAAATAACCACTTATAAACATATGTAAACGGCCACCAGCGCATCACACACTCAAATAATGTAAACATAAAATCCAATCCGATTCAGGGTACCAAGCTAAGAAATTGTATTGTACATTTTAGTCTTAAACTGGAGCTCAATAAAACAACAGGCCAAGAAATTGTGTCGCATTTTTTTTATTTGAATTATCCAGGGTCTACCTCAGTCTATTGACGGGTAGTTTGTTGGACTCACAAATTAGTAAAAGCAATATTTTACTGGCGCAGCCGGTAGGATAACAATAGTGCAGTGATACGATAGCCAGACTTACCAATTCACGAATCTTTGTTATCCGCCAAACAACGTATGCTAAGACAACCCGCGACGGTCAATATCGCGTTAAGTTTAACCAAACCAAGACAGTAACGTGAAACCGTGTAACGCATTTGTCAAAAAAATCACTACAGACACTCAAGAATTCGTTGGAAAAATAATTCCAAGTCAATTGGTTATTCCGCACAAAAACGAAATAACTAGAGTGCATTTTAACAATCTAAGTAAAACAATTAAGTGTAAAAGTTAAGAAAATTAATACTTAAAATACAACATCATCAAAATGGCAACACCACCAGCAGTAACCCCAGCAACAAGCGCTCTTTCTGACAGTAACATGTCACAATTAGAAAGACAAATTATTATTTGAAAGAGGGAGTCTCCCAGCAGAGAAGGCGCGAGGCACTGCGACCAGAATGGTCTTTTGTGCCTAAATGCTCTCCCTATCTTGACAAAAGCCGCTCTGCTTCCCTGATGAAGCCAAGCAGGTCTTTCGTCGAGGAACGGACAATTTGCTCGGGAACTGCGATTTCCACGTGCAAATGTTTCCTCCTACTCCAAACCAAGGCTGGACAGTCACACAGTATGTGTTTGGTGGTTTCATCGTCCTCTTTACAGAGCCTGCACTCTGCATCAGAGGATAGACGCATTTTTGTTAGGTGATAGTTCACCAGATGGTGGCCACTGAGATAGCCAACAAGGAGATAGAGATCTCTCCTGGAGAGTGAGTCTGTTCTGCGTTTAACCGAGGGATTTGTAAGCTCTCTAGCCTGCCTCATCCCTGGTTGGAAGAACCAATAGCGTTCGGTCAACCTATCTGCCCAAGTTTTCACAAGGGATGAGATGGTTGACCACCCCACGCCGCAGAAGGGTTCGGGGCCAACCATAGAGGCTGATGACCCCGCCCTCGCTAGTTCATCCGCTAGCTCGTTGCCCTGGAACCCAGAGTGTCCAGGTACCCAAAGGAGGGTAACTTTGTTTCTTTTGGACAGCCTCTGGAGGCAGTTCCAGCAGTCAGCCACCATACGTGAACTTACTCTCTTTGAGGAGAGGGCTAGTATGGCAGCTTGGCTGTCCGAGAAGATGTAAATGTTCGCTCCTCTCATCCCCTTCTCAAGGATAAGACGGCAGCAGAACTCAATGGCATGAACCTCGGATTGAAAGACCGTGGGCCACTTGCCCATGGCAATCGAGGTTTTGGAGTTGGGACCATGTATCCCGGCTCCAACCCCCTGATCAGTTTTAGACCCGTCGGTATACCAGTGTATGCCGTGAGGGTCGCTGATGGGGTTGCCAGCATCCCAGTCCTTCCGGTCTGGGATGAGAGTCCTGAATTTTGCACCAAAGAGGAGTTCCTTGGTCATAGAATCTGATCTAGTGCAGATCTCTAAGCCAGGAATATCTTTGATAAGTCTAGCATGCCCTGATTCGGTAGCTAGAAGCCCAGATTGGAGCTTGATTCTAAGAAGACTCATTGCAGCGACTTCTTTTATTTTGATATGCAGCGGAGTCAAGTTGAGGATTGACTCCATTGCTGCTGTGGGACAGGTGCGGAGTGCACCCGTCAGAGAAAGGCAAAGTAGCCTATGCAATTTATTGCATTTGTTGATGGCAGTGACCTGCGTCACCTTTGGCCACCACACAATTGCAGCGTAGGTGACGATGGGTCTTACCATCATCTCAAATAGCAACCGGATGTTACAGGATTTGAGACCCCAGGTTCTACCAAAGAATCTTCTGCATGCCCACATGGCATGAGTTGCCTTTGATAGAGTGTTGTTTAGGTGGGAATTCCAGTTTAGTCTTTTGTCAAGGGTCACCCCTAGATACTTGACTTCGCTGGAAAGACCCACAGGGGAGCCGCCTATGTTCAATTGACCTATGTCAATAGAATAGCGCTTAGTGAAGGGAACAATAATTGCCTTTTGGGGATTGATGCTGAGACCTACATCTTCGCACCATCTGCCAACCGTGTTCAGAGCAGATTGCATTAGCTCTGTCACGGTGTTGGCAAATTTCCCGTTCACTATTAGAGCCAGGTCGTCCGCGTAGCCGATTGCTTGCACGCCCTGGTCTGCGAGAATGCTTAGTAGTTCATCAACTACTAAAGACCAGAGTAGGGGGGATAAGACCCCTCCCTGGGGACATCCTTTAACCGCACTGATAAAGGCAGTCGTGGTGTCCAAGGTAGAGGAAATGATCCGGTGTTTGAGCATAGCCTCAATCCACCGGATTAGGGGACGGGCAATATTTCTGCGCTCTAGCGCAGCAGAAATAGAGCCGTAGCCGGTATTATCGAAGGCACCCTCTATATCAAGAAAAGAGCACAAAGCAATGTTCTTGGATGCGAGGGCTTCTTCGATTTTACCTACTAATTTGTGGAGGGCGACCTCCGTCGACCTTCCGGCTATATACGCAAACTGCGTGGGATGCAGAGGATAAGTTTCCTGCAGAGAGCACCGTATGTGCAGGTCTATGAGCCTTTCCGCTGTCTTAAGCAGGAAGGAGGTGAGACTGATCGGCCGATAGGATTTGGGCTGGTCCTGGGGACGATTCCCCTGTTTGGGAATGAATACCACATTGACTCTCCTCCAAGAGACGGGTATGTATCCCCAAGTGAGACTAGCTCTAAACAGGCCGACCAGCGGATCGAGAATATGATCCAGGCTGTTTTGTAAAAGGGCTGGGAAGATTTGATCGCCCCCTGGGGCTTTGAAGGGAGCGAAGGAATCTACAGCCCATTTGACCTTTTCAGGGTCGAAGATGGTTCCCGATAAATTGGAGCCACGTGAGTCCGGTGACGTGGTGACGTCATCTTGACTGGATAGATCTGGGTTCGCCACCGAACCTGGGAAGTGGACTTGAAGCAGAAGATCAAGTGCCTCCCTGCGATCTTGGGTGAAAGAGCCATCTGCTCTTTTAAGAAGCCCTATACCATTAGACGACCCTTTAGCTAATACTTTGTGGAGTCTCGCTGCCTCCGGTAGCGATTCAATGCTACCACAGTAGCTGCGCCACGTATCGCGTTTGGCACGTCTAATGTTTTTATTATAATTAGTTAGGGCGTCCCTATAGACGTCCCAGCTGACACGATTAGCTTTGGCCCTATTGAAAAGGCTTCTAACCTTCCTTCGTTGTGCGGATAGTTCCTCGTTCCACCATGGAACTTTACGGTTGACCTCTAGGGTCTTCCGAACAGAGCTGTCCTCGAAGGATGTGATGAGCACATCTTGAAGCAGGTTGGCAGCAAGTTCTATCTCACTAATAGAACTTGGGTTGCTGATCAACAAATCTGCTTTAAAAGCCACAGAGGCTTTAAAAAGATCCCACTTGGTCTTTTTGGGGCAGAAGGAGTTCTGACGGATCTCGACTTGGCCAGGTAGGTCGAACCTGATGTGCTGATGGTCCGACAACGTGGCTTCGTCTGTGACCCGCCAGTTCACCAGTGAACTCCCAATAGAGTTACTGACTAGGGTAAGATCCAGAACCTCTTCCCTAATGGCATTAATGAAAGTTGGCTTACACCCTATGTTAGCAACATCTAATTGACAACACAATAGATATTCTAAAAGGGACTCACCACGTTTGTTGACGTCGCTGCTTCCCCAGATCGTGTGATGCGCGTTGGCATCACAGCCGATCACGAGCGGCTTGTTGTGTAAGCGGCAGAACTCCACCAGCCGCTGAACCTCTGTGGGGGGAACGTCATCCACGTCGCCCGGGAAGTAGGCAGAGGCGATCACAACCTCCCGGACGCCCTCAGCCGTGGCTACCTCAATAGCCGTTGCCACCAGGTCTCTGTGGATGAAATTTGATAAAGGGAAGTGTCTCACATTGCTATTAACAATAATAGCAGTGCGAGGGGCACCTCCCGTGCGGTCATATATCAACTTACATGATCCGCATGATAGTCCACGGATGTGGCCACCGATCAACCATGGCTCCTGGACGAGAGCCAGGTTGATTTCCTCTTCGCAGACGACCCTGCACAGGGTGGCAGACGCTCCTCTGGCGTGGTGCAGGTTCGCCTGGAGCACCTTAATGGCGCTCGGCATCCTCCTTTAGGGCCTTTTTAACAAGGCCACCTGCCTTGCCCCCCCGAGAGTCGTTGCCTCGGATGCCCTTCGGCAGTCTGGAGGAACCACTCGGGGGAGGTCGCCTTGCGACCACGGTCGCCGGAGGGGCCCTTGCGGGGGTCTCCGCACTATGCCAGTGGAGGGCCTGGAATGGACGACGGGGCGTCCGCTGCCAACCACCGGCTTAGTACGGTCCGCTGTGGGCTTGGGGGCAGTCACCACTATGACTGGGGGTTTGGGGATGGGTTTTGTCAGCGCCACTGCAGCTGCGGCGCTGGTGGACGCCACCGGAGCGTTAGCCACAGCTGTCACGCCGGTAGGGCCCACCGTCACCGCCGCTGGAGGAACGCTGACGGGAGGGGGGGTTGGAGATGGGGAGGGGGGAGGGAGCAGGAGCGGGGGAGGCCCTGACGGCGGAGTTCTTAAGGATAAGCTTAATTCTGCCAAAGCGGAATTTCACATTACCCTTAATGTCCGTCAGAGCCTTATACGACTTCTCGTCGACCATCATCGCGAGGTGTGTCGTATTGCCGTTGAGGCTGTGTTGCACGACCCGCCACAGCTCCGTAGAGAGCTCACGATTTTGGATACCCAAGTATTCCACAATCTCGGCGGGTGTGTATTGCGCGCTGTTGGGGAAGTAACCTCTAATGAGGTGAGCTCTTGGGAACTCTGCTTCCTCCAACAACTTTAAATCAAGGCCGCTGATGGACTTGATATGTCCAAAAGCTTCCTTGACCCAATCGGCAGTGCTGCTGTTCTCGCACACCAGGAGCAGCCACTCGTTTCGGGGTATACAACCCTCGAAACCTGGGCCGACTTCTGATGTGAAAGGCAGCCGCATCGCCTTTAGGATGCTCTCTTGCACCGTGGCCATATGCTCCGGTGTAAGAGGTTTAGTGGGGTCAGCCGAAGTGAAGCCCAATTTCACCCTGCTTGCCACTTGGCTGAAGAGTGGCTTTGTGGACTCACATGAGTCTTTTGGGCTTCTTTGAGGACCCTTGGGGTTCGGGGATGGTATCGTCACCGCGCATCCGCTTAGCCTTGGTTTCCGCGGGGGGCGCAGTGGCGATAGCCAGAGCCTCTGCTCTGCTCGAACCCTTTGCGAGTGCAGCTTTGAAGAGCTTCTTCTCGCGGGTCTTCAGTTTGACGAAGGCGTTCCCCGAGTCCAGTCGCAGAGTCTGGATTTGGGAGCCAGCTTCCGTGAGACCTGACCTCTGACCTCGACGGTCTGCTGCATGACTGAGCAGTTGTTGGACGAGAAGGCAGCACTAGCGAACTCAGTGTCCAAGGGAGTTCGTGGCCTGTCCGAGTCCCCCGAAGTACCAGGATCGAGACCCGTGGTATTGGGGGTGGATGCCAGCAGCCCAACAGCTGCAGTGCTGGTATTGGGGTCGGCCGTGAAGGCTTCGCCCTGGGTTGATGCGTTCAAAGCCGCATCAGGCTTGTTTCTTAAGTTAAGAAGATCCATAAAATTTGATCCCACGAGTAGGCGGGAAGAGAAGGTCGCCCACGACATAGCCCGCTTGCCGTGGGAATTCTAAATGAAACTGGAGGGCGACAGGTATCCAGAGTCCGCATACTAGAGACCGGGCTATCCCCCGGCCATGCATCCATTAGCGTATGCTGTTCCGCCTTGGATTGGGGTGATTTATAGATTCACGATCTTCGCCCGACTACAATTAGTCAGCACCCCTAGCAGAGACATGACCGTGCTATGGGCCTGCTTCCAGCCGCCCTCACGTGGAGAGTATAGCCGCACTTCCGTCAGTAGGAGCAAGGACGGCACTTACCCCAGCCAGAGCTGTGGTTAAATTTAATTCCCCTTGCTCTCTCTGACGGCTGACGGCCTATAAACTCAAGCAACATAATAACCTGGACGGAATTAAAGAAACAACTCATCTTATCCTACAAACCGCAAGTTCCAAATCATCAACTGCTAGAAGACTTCCGGAATACGCAATTCAAAGGCAACGTTCGCAGCTTCCTAGAAGAAGCCGAGTCAAAAAAGACAACTACTGGCGAGTAAGTTATCATTAGAAAACGATACATCAGAAACAGTATTGTTCAACAGATTAATTAACTCAAGCATTGAATCACTTATTCAAAAGTTACCAACTAGCATTTATTTACGAATTGTTAACTGTAATATACCAGATTTAAGATCACTAATCAATTAGTTACAAGAAAAAGGCCTTTATGAAGATCCTGTTCAAAAAACCCAACCAAAAGTAGTAACTGATTGAAAGCAAAATAAGCCCCGTTTTGATAACCGTACTAACGTCACAAATAATTCATACAATCGCAATACACCGCTCCAACCGTATTTCAACCCTATAATGATGCAACCAAATTATCAAGGGCCACCCACGCCAAACTATCCTTACCCAAATTATCAGCCTCACAGTAACAATATACCTTGTCCAACTCCCTCAATACCATACATGCCCAGACCCAACGTACACATGCAACGGCAAATCGCCTTTGATGCAAATCGCTTTGGTCAGTACCAAACCCAACAACAACCACAAACACGACAACTGCCTAACGCAAATCCGTTTACAAATAACAACCCAACCAAACGTATGAGATCTACTGATAGCGGACAGACAAAAATGAGTATAGGAGAAACTCGAAACCAAGAAGAAGAAAGTAATTTACCATATGACCCATATAATTTCTATCATGACCCAAATTTTGATTACTATCCAGCATACTATCCTGAACAATACCACCCACAATACTTAAACTATCAAGACCCTCAAATACCCATAAAAGAGGAACAAAATGAAGAAGAAAAATCTGATATTGTCACCGGGCCAACTGAAAATTTTCAGCCACCAGCCTCGGAACCCTCCAATACATAATTATCCCTCACAAAGGAGATAAATTAAAATGTCTAATAGATACAGGATCCACAGTTAATATGATGAGTACTAATGTTTTCAACTTACCAGTCAGTGATACAGAATGGATTTCACCAAATTGAAATGGATCATGATCGCCAAAACAGCTTTCTCCACCAAAAATGGTCACTATGAATATTTACGTATGTCATTCGGCTTAAAAAAAGCACCTGCAACATTCCAACGTTGCATGAATAATATTCTTCGCCCCCTTTTAAATAAACACTGTCTTGTTTACCTTAATGATATAATTGTATTTTCCACATCGCTTGATGAACATTTAAATTCACTCCGATTAGTCTTTAATAAATTAGCTGAAGCCAACCTAAAACTCCAACCCGATAAATGTGAATTTTTAAGGCAAGAAACTACATTTTTAGGACACGTCATAACACCACATGGAATAAAACCCAATCCTCAGAAAATCAAAGCTATCACAGATTATCCGTTACCAACAAAAACCAAAGAAATTAAAGCATTTCTAGGATTAACTGGTTATTACCGAAAATTCATTCCCAATTTCTCTGACATTGCAAAACCCATGACAATAGCACTAAAAAAAGATGCAAAAATAGATACAAAAAACCCTGAATATGTTTCCTTATTTGAAAAACTTAAATGCCTCATATCAGATGACCCGATTTTAATAATTCCAAATTTCAATCGTAAATTTTCCTTAACCACAGACGCTAGTAATGTAGCTCTTGGTGCTGTACTTTCACAAGATAGCCATCCAGTTAGTTACATAAGTCGAACATTAAATAATCATGAATTAAATTATAGCGCCATCGAAAAAGAACTTTTAGCCATTGTATGGGCTACCAAAACCTTTCGTCACTACTTGTTAGGACGCCATTTTGAAATACTAAGTGATCATCAACCATTATGTTGGTTACACCGAATGAAAGACCCAAACTCAAAAATACCCCGTTCGAAAATTAAATTGTCCGAATATGATTTCGATATCAAATACATTAAAGGTAAAGAAAATTACGTAGCTGATGCTCTATCCCGAGTAAAATTAGAACATACTTACTTCGGCGAGCAAACACAACATAGCTCCAATGAAGACAACAGTAATCTCATTACCATCACTGAAAAACCAGTTAATACATTCAATAGACAAATAATATTTTCCAAAGGCCCATCAAGTATTAAACACGAAACCTACTTTAATAAACAAATAACTCACATCTCTTATGATGAAATAACAAATGAAAAAGCAGAATTATACCTAATCAACCACTTCTGTACTAAATCTAGTGCTCTGTACATAGACAATGATGCAGATTTTGAAATGCTCCAAGTAGCACATCAAACGATTATTAACACAAAACATACCAAAATTGTTCGCAGCCTCATTTTATTAAAAAATATACCCTCATATGCTAAATTTAAAGAATTAGTTCTGACAACTCACGAAAAACTCTCACACACAGGAATACAGAAAACAAACAAACTCTTCGGCGAAACTTATTATTTCCCAAATAGTCAATTACTCATTCAGAACATAATAAATGAATGCCACATTTGTAACCTATCCAAAACAGAACATCGTAATACGAATATGCCAATGAAAATCACGCCTAAACCCGAACACTGTCGCGATAAGTTCGTAATAGACATCTACTCTTCTGAAGGCAACCATTATTTAAGTTGCATAGACATGTACTCAAAATTTGCCACTCTCGAAAAAATAAAAACAAAAGATTGGATAGAATGCAAAAATGCTCTAATGCGAATATTTAATGTTTTAGGGAAACCCGGACTATTAAAAGCAGACAGAGACGGCGCATTCTCCAGCCTAGCCCTTAAACGATGGCTCGAAAGCGAAAATATAGAGTTAAAACTTAATACAGCAAAGACAGGTATAGCAGACATAGAAAGATTACACAAAACCATAAACGAAAAAATTCGTATAATAAAAAATTCAGACGACAATGAAAACAAACTAAGCAAGATAGAAACAATACTTTACATATACAACCACAAAACCAAACATGACACTACAGGACAGACTCCCGCTCACATATTCCTTACGCCGGACAACCAACTCTAAATACTCAAGAAATAAAGGAAAACAAAATCAATGAAATCAACAAAAACAGACAGGAATATGAAATCGACACCAAATATAGAAAGGGCCCGCTACAGAAAGGAAAATTAGAAAACCCATTTAAATCCAATAAAAACATAGAACAAGTTGATCCCGACCATTACAAAATCACTAAAAGAAATAGAGACACATACTATTATAAAACACAGTTCAAGAAAAAAAAAGAAAATTAATCACATCCCAATTCCGCAGGTCTCTGGATCACAGTGATGACACTCCTTTTATTTATTACCCCAGGTCACACTCAACAAATTCAAATAAGTAACATCGATGCAGATCATGGTTACCTACTCTTCTCAAGTAAACCAACTCAATTGCCATCACCAGTTAAACATCATTGTTTAAGAATAAATTTAACAGAAATTAACACAATAACTGAGTCATTCGGTAACAAAATACTCAATACCTTAGCACCAACCAGAAATACATTTTTATACAATAAACTACTCAAAGAATTAAATGGGATAACAATTCATCAAGAAAATAGACAAAAACGAGGATTACTTAACATAGTAGGCACCGCATACAAATATCCTTTTGGAACACTCGACGAAAACGATAGAGTAGAAATTCAAAATAATCTAGAAACCGTTGCTCAAAATTCAGTCAAAGTCCACGAATTAAATGACGTAATACAATTAGCAAATAGTGGATTAGAAAAACTCAAACAATATGAAGATAATCGCAACAGTATTGACACACTTACATACGAACTCATGCAATTCATTGAATTTATTGAAGACATTGAAATGGGAATGCAACTTTCCCGACTCGGACTTTTTAACCCAAAACTATTAAACTATGACAAATTAGAAAATGTCAACACCCAAAATATACTACTTATTACAACATCCACTTGGATTAATCATAAAGACAACCATTTACTTATTATATCCCACATACCTATTGCACATGAAGAAAAAAATACAGTTAAAATTACTCCCTACCCTGACCACAATGGTTATCAATTAGACTACACTGATACTAAGTCCTATTATGAAACAAAAATAAAATCTACAATCTACAATTAAGTGTAAAAGTTAAGAAAATTAATACTTAAAATACAAAATTATCAAAATGGCAACACCACCAGCAGTAACCCCAGCAACAAGCGCTCTTTCTGACAGTAACATGTCACAATTAGAAAGACAAATACAAGCTATAGAGACCTTCCGAGGAGATCACAACACCCTATACACCTTTATAAGCCGCATCGATTTTGTGTTGACGCTATATCCCACTACAGACAGTCGTCAACAATACATTATTCTTGGAATCATCGAACGCAACATCAGCGGAGAAGTAATGCGCACTATAAACTCAAGCAACATAATAACCTGGACGGAATTAAAGAAACAACTCATCTTATCCTACAAACCGCAAGTTTCAAATCATCAACTGCTAGAAGACTTCCGGAATACGCAATTCAAAGGCAACGTTCGCAGCTTCCTAGAAGAAGCCGAGTCAAAAAGACAACTACTGGCGAGTAAGTTATCATTAGAAAACGATACATCAGAAACAGTATTGTTCAACAGATTAATTAACTCAAGCATTGAATCACTTATTCAAAAGTTACCAACTAGCATTTATTTACGAATTGTTAACTGTAATATACCAGATTTAAGATCACTAATCAATTAGTTACAAGAAAAAGGCCTTTATGAAGATCCTGTTCAAAAAACCCAACCAAAAGTAGTAACTGATTGAAAGCAAAATAAGCCCCGTTTTGATAACCGTACTAACGTCACAAATAATTCATACAATCGCAATACACCGCTCCAACCGTTTTTCAACCCTATAATGATGCAACCAAATTATCAAGGGCCACCCACGCCAAACTATCCTTACCCAAATTATCAGCCTCACAGTAACAATATACCTTGTCCAACTCCCTCAATACCATACATGCCCAGACCCAACGTACACATGCAACGGCAAATCGCCTTTGATGCAAATCGCTTTGGTCAGTACCAAACCCAACAACAACCACAAACACGACAACTGCCTAACGCAAATCCGTTTACAAATAACAACCCAACCAAACGTATGAGATCTACTGATAGCGGACAGACAAAAATGAGTATAGGAGAAACTCGAAACCAAGAAGAAGAAAGTAATTTACCATATGACCCATATAATTTCTATCATGACCCAAATTTTGATTACTATCCAGCATACTATCCTGAACAATACCACCCACAATACTTAAACTATCAAGACCCTCAAATACCCATAAAAGAGGAACAAAATGAAGAAGAAAAATCTGATATTGTCACCGGGCCAACTGAAAATTTTCAGCCACCAGCCTCGGAACCCTCCAATACATAATTATCCCTCACAAAGGAGATAAATTAAAATGTCTAATAGATACAGGATCCACAGTTAATATGATGAGTACTAATGTTTTCAACTTACCAGTCAGTGATACAGAATGGGTTTCACCAAATTGAAATGGATCATGATCGCCAAAACAGCTTTCTCCACCAAAAATGGCCACTATAAATATTTACGTATGCCATTCGGTTTAAAAAATGCACCTGCAACATTCCAACGTTGCATGAATAATATTCTTCGCCCCCTTTTAAATAAACACTGTCTTGTTTACCTTAATGATATAATTGTATTTTCCACATCGCTTGATGAACATTTAAATTCACTCCGATTAGTCTTTAATAAATTAGCTGAAGCCAACCTAAAACTCCAACCCGATAAATGTGAATTTTTAAGGCAAGAAACTACATTTTTAGGACACGTCATAACACCACATGGAATAAAACCCAATCCTCAGAAAATCAAAGCTATCACAGATTATCCGTTACCAACAAAAACCAAAGAAATTAAAGCATTTCTAGGATTAACTGGTTATTACCGAAAATTCATTCCCAATTTCTCTGACATTGCAAAACCCATGACAATAGCACTAAAAAAGATGCAAAAATAGATACAAAAAACCCTGAATATGTTTCCTTATTTGAAAAACTTAAATGCCTCATATCAGATGACCCGATTTTAATAATTCCAAATTTCAATCGTAAATTTTCCTTAACCACAGACGCTAGTAATGTAGCTCTTGGTGCTGTACTTTCACAAGATAGCCATCCAGTTAGTTACATAAGTCGAACATTAAATAATCATGAATTAAATTATAGCGCCATCGAAAAAGAACTTTTAGCCATTGTATGGGCTACCAAAACCTTTCGTCACTACTTGTTAGGACGCCATTTTGAAATACTAAGTGATCATCAACCATTATGTTGGTTACACCGAATGAAAGACCCAAACTCAAAAATACCCCGTTCGAAAATTAAATTGTCCGAATATGATTTCGATATCAAATACATTAAAGGTAAAGAAAATTACGTAGCTGATGCTCTATCCCGAGTAAAATTAGAACATACTTACTTCGGCGAGCAAACACAACATAGCTCCAATGAAGACAACAGTAATCTCATTACCATCACTGAAAAACCAGTTAATACATTCAATAGACAAATAATATTTTCCAAAGGCCCATCAAGTATTAAACACGAAACCTACTTTAATAAACAAATAACTCACATCTCTTATGATGAAATAACAAATGAAAAAGCAGAATTATACCTAATCAACCACTTCTGTACTAAATCTAGTGCTCTGTACATAGACAATGATGCAGATTTTGAAATGCTCCAAGTAGCACATCAAACGATTATTAACACAAAACATACCAAAATTGTTCGCAGCCTCATTTTATTAAAAAATATACCCTCATATGCTAAATTTAAAGAATTAGTTCTGACAACTCACGAAAAACTCTCACACACAGGAATACAGAAAACAAACAAACTCTTCGGCGAAACTTATTATTTCCCAAATAGTCAATTACTCATTCAGAACATAATAAATGAATGCCACATTTGTAACCTATCCAAAACAGAACATCGTAATACGAATATGCCAATGAAAATCACGCCTAAACCCGAACACTGTCGCGATAAGTTCGTAATAGACATCTACTCTTCTGAAGGCAACCATTATTTAAGTTGCATAGACATGTACTCAAAATTTGCCACTCTCGAAAAAATAAAAACAAAAGATTGGATAGAATGCAAAAATGCTCTAATGCGAATATTTAATGTTTTAGGGAAACCCGGACTATTAAAAGCAGACAGAGACGGCGCATTCTCCAGCCTAGCCCTTAAACGATGGCTCGAAAGCGAAAATATAGAGTTAAAACTTAATACAGCAAAGACAGGTATAGCAGACATAGAAAGATTACACAAAACCATAAACGAAAAAATTCGTATAATAAAAAATTCAGACGACAATGAAAACAAACTAAGCAAGATAGAAACAATACTTTACATATACAACCACAAAACCAAACATGACACTACAGGACAGACTCCCGCTCACATATTCCTTACGCCGGACAACCAACTCTAAATACTCAAGAAATAAAGGAAAACAAAATCAATGAAATCAACAAAAACAGACAGGAATATGAAATCGACACCAAATATAGAAAGGGCCCGCTACAGAAAGGAAAATTAGAAAACCCATTTAAATCCAATAAAAACATAGAACAAGTTGATCCCGACCATTACAAAATCACTAAAAGAAATAGAGACACATACTATTATAAAACACAGTTCAAGAAAAAAAAGAAAATTAATCACATCCCAATTCCGCAGGTCTCTGGATCACAGTGATGACACTCCTTTTACTTATTACCCCAGGTCACACTCAACAAATTCAAATAAGTAACATCGATACAGATCATGGTTACCTACTCTTCTCAAGTAAACCAACTCAATTGCCATCACCAGTTAAACATCATTGTTTAAGAATAAATTTAACAGAAATTAACACAATAACTGAGTCATTCGGTAACAAAATACTCAATACCTTAGCACCAACCAGAAATACATTTTTTATACAATAAACTACTCAAAGAATTAAATGGGATAACAATTCATCAAGAAAATAGACAAAAACGAGGATTACTTAACATAGTAGGCACCGCATACAAATATCCTTTTGGAACACTCGACGAAAACGATAGAGTAGAAATTCAAAATAATCTAGAAACCGTTGCTCAAAATTCAGTCAAAGTCCACGAATTAAATGACGTAATACAATTAGCAAATAGTGGATTAGAAAAACTCAAACAATATGAAGATAATCGCAACAGTATTGACACACTTACATACGAACTCATGCAATTCATTGAATTTATTGAAGACATTGAAATGGGAATGCAACTTTCCCGACTCGGACTTTTTAACCCAAAACTATTAAACTATGACAAATTAGAAAATGTCAACACCCAAAATATACTACTTATTACAACATCCACTTGGATTAATCATAAAGACAACCATTTACTTATTATATCCCACATACCTATTGCACATGAAGAAAAAAATACAGTTAAAATTACTCCCTACCCTGACCACAATGGTTATCAATTAGACTACACTGATACTAAGTCCTATTATGAAACAAAAATAAAATCTACAATCTACAATTAAGTGTAAAAGTTAAGAAAATTAATACTTAAAATACAAAATTATCAAAATGGCAACACCACCAGCAGTAACCCCAGCAACAAGCGCTCTTTCTGACAGTAACATGTCACAATTAGAAAGACAAATACAAGCTATAGAGACCTTCCGAGGAGATCACAACACCCTATACACCTTTATAAGCCGCATCGATTTTGTGTTGACGCTATATCCCACTACAGACAGTCGTCAACAATACATTATTCTTGGAATCATCGAACGCAACATCAGCGGAGAAGTAAGCGCACTATAAACTCAAGCAACATAATAACCTGGACGGAATTAAAGAAACAACTCATCTTATCCTACAAACCGCAAGTTTCAAATCATCAACTGCTAGAAGACTTCCGGAATACGCAATTCAAAGGCAACGTTCGCAGCTTCCTAGAAGAAGCCGAGTCAAAAAGACAACTACTGGCGAGTAAGTTATCATTAGAAAACGATACATCAGAAACAGTATTGTTCAACAGATTAATTAACTCAAGCATTGAATCACTTATTCAAAAGTTACCAACTAGCATTTATTTACGAATTATTAACTGTAATATACCAGATTTAAGATCACTAATCAATTTGTTACAAGAAAAAGGCCTTTATGAAGATCCTGTTCAAAAAACCCAACCAAAAGTAGTAACTGATTGAAAAGCAAAATAAGCCCCGTTTTGATAACCGTACTAACGTCACAAATAATTCATACAATCGCAATACACCGCTCCAACCGTTTTTCAACCCTATAATGATGCAACCAAATTATCAAGGGCCATCGTCCACCGCCAAACTATCCTTACCCAAATTATCAGCCTCACAGTAACAATATACCTTGTCCAACTCCCTCAATACCATACATGCCCAGACCCAACATACACATGCAACGGCAAATCGCCTTTGATGCAAATCGCTTTGGTCAGCACCACACCCAACAACAACCACAAACAGGACAACTACCTAACGCAAATCCGTTTACAAATAACAACCCAACCAAACGTATGAGATCTACTGATAGCGGACAGACAAAAATGAGTATAGGAGAAACTCGAAACCAAGAAGAAGAAAGTAATTTACCATATGACCCATATAATTTCTATCATGACCAAAATTTGTATTACTATCCAGCATACTATCCTATACAAAACCACCCAAAATACTTAAACTATCAAGACCCTCAAATACCCATAAAAGAGGAACAAAATGAAGAAAAATCTGATATTGTCACCGGGCCAACTGAAAATTTTCAGCCACCAGCCTCGGAACCCTCCAATACATAATTATCCCTCACAAAGGAGATAAATTAAAATGTCTAATAGATACAGGATCCACAGTTAATATGATGAGTACTAATGTTAAATTCGGAAAATTGACCAGTCAGTGATACAGCAATGGGTTTCACCAAATTGAAATGGATCATGACTCTATTGCCAAAACAGCTTTCTCCACCAAAAATGGCCACTATAAATATTTACGTATGCCATTCGGTTTAAAAAATGCACCTGCAACATTCCAACGTTGCATGAATAATATTCTTCGCCCCCTTTTAAATAAACACTGTCTTGTTTACGTTGATGATATAATTGTATTTTCCACATCGCTTGATGAACATTTAAATTCACTCCGATTAGTCTTTAATAAATTAGCTGAAGCCAACCTAAAACTCCAACCCGATAAATGTGAATTTTTAAGGCAAGAAACTACATTTTTAGGACACGTCATAACACCACATGGAATAAAACCCAATCCTCAGAAAATCAAAGCTATCACAGATTATCCGTTACCAACAAAAACCAAAGAAATTAAAGCATTTCTTAGGATTAACTGGTTATTACCGAAAATTCATTCCCAATTTCTCTGACATTGCAAAACCCATGACAATAGCACTAAAAAAAGATGCAAAAATAGATACAAAAAACCCTGAATATGTTTCCTTATTTGAAAAACTTAAATGCCTCATATCAGATGACCCGATTTTAATAATTCCAAATTTCAATCGTAAATTTTCCTTAACCACAGACGCTAGTAATGTAGCTCTTGGTGCTGTACTTTCACAAGATAGCCATCCAGTTAGTTACATAAGTCGAACATTAAATAATCATGAATTAAATTATAGCGCCATCGAAAAAGAACTTTTAGCCATTGTATGGGCTACCAAAACCTTTCGTCACTACTTGTTAGGACGCCATTTTGAAATACTAAGTGATCATCAACCATTATGTTGGTTACACCGAATGAAAGACCCAAACTCAAAAATGCCCCGTTCGAAAATTAAATTGTCCGAATATGATTTCGATATCAAATACATTAAAGGTAAAGAAAATTACGTAGCTGATGCTCTATCCCGAGTAAAATTAGAACATACTTACTTCGGCGAGCAAACACAACATAGCTCCAATGAAGACAACAGTAATCTCATTACCATCACTGAAAAACCAGTTAATACATTCAATAGACAAATAATATTTTCCAAAGGCCCATCAAGTATTAAACACGAAACCTACTTTAATAAACAAATAACTCACATCTCTTATGATGAAATGACAAATGAAAAAGCAGAATTATACCTAATCAACCACTTCTGTACTAAATCTAGTGCTTTGTACATAGACAATGATGCAGATTTTGAAATGCTCCAAGTAGCACATCAAACGATTATTAACACAAAACATACCAAAATTGTTCGCAGCCTATTTTTATTAAAAAATTTACCCTCATATGCTAAATTTAAAGAATAAGTTCTGACAACTGACGAAAAACTCTCACACACAGGAATACAGAAAACAAACAAACTCTTCGGCGAAACTTATTATTTCCCAAATAGTCAATTACTCATTCAGAACATAATAAATGAATGCCACATTTGTAACCTATCCAAAACAGAACATCGTAATACGAATATGCCAATGAAAATCACGCCTAAACCCGAACACTGTCGCGATAAGTTCGTAATAGACTTCTACTCTTCTGAAGGCAACCATTATTTAAGTTGCATAGACATCTACTCAAAATTTGCCACTCTCGAAAAAATAAAAACAAAAGATTGGATATAATGCAAAAATGCTCTAATGCGAATATTTAATGTTTTAGGGAAACCCGGACTATTAAAAGCAGACAGAGACGGCGCATTCTCCAGCCTAGCCCTTAAACGATGGCTCGAAAGCGAAAATATAGAGTTAAAACTTAATACAGCAAAGACAGGTATAGCAGACATAGAAAGATTACACAAAACCATAAACGAAAAAATTCGTATAATAAAAAAATTCAGACGACAATGAAAACAAACTAAGCAAGATAGAAACAATACTTTACATATACAACCACAAAACCAAACATGACACTACAGGACAGACTCCCGCTCACATATTTCTTTACGCCGGACAACCAACTCTAAATACTCAAGAAATAAAGGAAAACAAAATCAATAAAATAAACAAAAACAGACAGGAATATGAAATCGACACCAAATATAGAAAGGGCCCGCTACAGAAAGGAAAATTAGAAAACCCATTTAAATCCAATAAAAACATAGAACAAGTTGATCCCGACCATTACAAAATCACTAATAGAAATAGAGACAAATACTATTATAAAACACAGTTCAAGAAAAAAAAGAAAATTAATCACATCCCAATTCCGCAGGTCACAGTGATGACACTCCTTTTACTTATTACCCCAGGTCACACTCAACAAATTCAAATAAGTAACATCGATACAGATCATGGTTACCTACTCTTCTCAAGTAAGCCAATTCAATTGCACATCAGCAGTTAAACATCATTGTTTAAGAATAAATTTAACAGAAATTAACACAATAACTGAGTCATTCGGTAACAAAATACTCAATACCTTAGCACCAACCAATATTTATACAATAAACTACTCAAAGAATTAAATGGGATAACAATTCATCAAGAAAATAGACAAAAACGAGGATTACTTAACATAGTAGGCACCGCATACAAATATCCTTTTGGAACACTCGACGAAAACGATAGAGTAGAAATTCAAAATAATCTAGATACCGTTGCTCAAAATTCAGTCAAAGTCCACGAATTAAATGACGTAATACAATTAGCAAATAGTGGATTAGAAAAACTCAAACAATATGAAGATAATCGCAACAGTGTTGACACACTTACATACGAACTCATGCAATTCATTGAATTTATTGAAGACATTGAAATGGGAATGCAACTTTCCCGACTCGGACTTTTTAACCCAAAACTATTAAACTATGACAAATTAGAAAATGTCAACAGCCAAAATATACTACTTATTACAACATCCACTTGGATTAATCATAAAAACAACCATTTACTTATTATATCCCACATACCTATTGCACATGAAGAAAAAAATACAGTTAAAATTACTCCCTACCCTGACCACAATGGTTATCAATTAGACTACACTGATACTAAGTCCTATTATGAAAACAAAAATAAAATCTACAACGAAGAACATGAAGAAGTACACAACGATTGTATTACAAGTATAATTAAAAGTAAAAACCCGATCTGTAATTTTACCCCCATAAATACAAAAGAAATTATTAAGTATATCGAACCTAATATAATTTTAACTTGGAACCTTACCGAAACAATTATCACACAAAATTGTCAAAAATCAAATAGCAATATAAAAATTAGTGGAAATAAAATTATAAGAATAACCCAGTGTAAACTTGAAATTGGAAACATTATTCTAAGCAAAAATTATTTAAAACCTGAAATAGACCTAACACCATTATATCCACCACTTGAAATAACTAAAATCAAAAATATACAGCAGAATGACATTGTTAAGCTTATATCACAAAATAATTTTACATTTTACATGATTATAATAATTATAATTTTTATTCTCATTATACTATACTTGTATTCAAAATATGTAACAAAAAACCCAATTACGATGCTATACTTAAAAATAAGAAAAAAGAAAAAAAAATGAAAATCATACTTCGTACCCCAGAAAATTCTACAGTCAATATTGAAACGACACAAAACCCATTGCCCACATTATATCCAGCAGTCTCAGCCTAACCATAGGATTCCTTTTAAGAGAAGGGAAGTAACGTATTATATACTCACATTATTATAAACACATAAACTATACAGTATGAACCCCGCACATAAGCATAAACAAAATATTCCTGCACTTAAGATAAGTTAAACAAATGGCCAAAGCCAAGAACATTTCACAGCATCAAAATATTTCTAAACACAAAACTGTCGCCAGTGCATCGCGCACTCAAATAACCACTTATAAACAAAACGACCACCAGCGCATCACACACTCAAATAATGTAAACATAAAATCCAATCCGATTCAGGGTACCAAGCTAAGAAATTGTATTGTACATTTTAGTCTTAAACTGGAGCTCAATAAAACAACAGGCCAAGAAATTGTGTCGCATTTTTTTAATTTGAATTATCCAGGGTCTACCTCAGTCTATTGACGGGTAGTTTGTTGGACTCACAAATTAGAAAAAGCAATATTTTACTATTTATGTCTATATATATCTATAAATATATACATATATGTCGGAGTAATAATAATAGTAGTGGTAGTAGTAGAACATTACGCATGACCTCGAATTATTTCATCATATTATGTTTTGCGTCTTTGCTCGGACACCTCGTGGTGTCCGTCGTTTTTCTGCAAGTACCGTTGCAGCGGTGTGACAACGCCGTGTCGTCTGTTTAACTGCACGGTGTGTCCGTCGTTTTTTTGGCAAGTACCGTTGGAGCTGGGCGACAACGCCGTGTCGCCTGTTTAGTTGCACGGCGATGCGACGTAGCCGCCGAGTGTGGTTCGAAGGTTTCGTATAGGCTGTTAGAAAACGAGCAGGGCAGTTTGCTTGGGGAACTGCCTGTGAACAGTTTGAAACACGCTACGCTCTAATGGGAGATAAAGTTAATTCGACATCAGAAGTGGGATCGGGTCCTATACCTTCAACAATAGATGGACCATGGCGAACAATTATGGAAATGCAAAATAAAAATTTAATTGAACTTGTGCGGGCCATACAAACCACGGCATCTGATGCGGGGCAAAGTAAAGCGGTGCAACTACCCAAATGCAACCCAGACAAGGCAGGCGCAATCGCTACGTCGTGGTGGAACACCGTTGAAATTATTTTGAAAGAAAAGCTAAGTACTAAATTTTCTGGTAAAAGATTTAATAATGTTGTTAAGTTGAAAGGCATAGGCAATTATGGAATATGTAGTACTGTACAGATAATGAAATAATACAGGTTCTGGAGGGTGACAGGTACACTTTAAAGTCCTTAACCAATAAAAGAAATTATAAATATCCACATGAAGATTTGAGAAAAATGCCAGAGGGGCAAGTGCCCGAGGAGTTGAATGTGTGTGAAGAGAGCGAAAATGAAAATGTTGAAGCCACTGAAGAAAGTGAAGCACACCAATAAAGGTGATGAAAGAATTACTGCTGGCCAAAGAAAATGGCAGAGTAACGAGACAAGATAAATAATGCAAGCACAAGTGCAAAACAAACTGATGTTTGTTTTGATCATGGCGTGTGGGGCATTGAATTTGTAATGTTGAATGAAGAAGAATAATTGATTTTGTTAAAAATTACATTATAGTAAGAATTATGTAAAGATGTTGGTTAAGAAGGCTTGATACTGTTTTGTGAAATTAACTTGATAAGTTTATACGAATTGAATGGAACAACGCCGTGTCGTCTGTTTAACTGCACGGTGTGTCCGTCGTTTTTCGGCAAGTACCGTTGGAGCGGGGCGACAACGCCGTGTCGCCTGTTTAGTTGCACGGCGATGCGACGTTGCCGCCGAGTGTGGTTCGAAGGTTTCGTATAGGCTGTTAGAAAACGAGCAGGGCAGTTTGCTTGAGGAACCGCCTGTGAACAGTTTGAAACACGCTACGCTCTAATGGGAGATAAAGTTATTTCGACATATATAAGTATATATAATCACTTATGTATGTGGTATTTATGGTCATATATATGTTTGTATATATCTGTTAAATGCATTGCCTACCATATTTTACCATAACAATCATTAATTTCTGCAATTAATAAAATCAATGTTTGCGAACAAACAAAGTCAATTGCACACATGCCTACATACATACATACATATTGCAAACGAAAGCTCACGCAATACTGATCAGCTGTTGCGCTGGTTCAATGATCGGCTCAACTACACTACCCTACACAAACTACGGAGAGTACATGAATATTTCTGCGTTTGATAATTTTGCACTGTTAGACTGTATTGAATATTAATTTAAAAAAAAAGAAAAAGAAAAACAAAATTTATTATGAGCTTTTTGCTGGTACACCAGTGAACAACCAAATAAGTACAATTTAAAAATAACAAAAAAAAAAAAAAAAATGAATTGATTATAACTTGAAAGTTTTGAAAGAGTTTGCTTTTAGACAATTGTCAGTTAGGGTCAAGAATGCCATATGGCTGAAAATATGTATTATGATTTAAGAAATAAACGTTGCCATTAATAATGAATCTTTGAATGTATTATTAATTCCTGAAGACATGGTATAGTGAACAGGTAGACAATTCTGTTTTTGGGATACACTCTTACTGCCTCGCGCTGAGTATCATGGTTGGGTAGGGTACAGACTGCGAGCGTCGAACAACACCTCAGACGTCGCACTACACTAGATGCATACTTGTAAAAGCCTTCCTTATATTTTTTTCTCTTTTTGGCCTTGTTGTGTATAATTGTATTGGGAGTATATCTCAATGTGTATAGTTTCTGAGGAATCCTAAATAAATTTTATGTACTGGAGTCGATGATCAGCAAAAACCCACCCCACCCCGAACGAGCTTAGGGAACCAGAGGATTCCGATCGCTGTACACATTCGACTTGTGAACTTCCCGTTCATATACTAAAGACCAGTATGTTACATAAATTTTTGGCGCCCAAACGTGTGGGGCCCTCTCTAGACGTAAAAACAAAAGAAAAAAGGAATAAATAACACCTACTTTCCAAAGCTTTATTTGCCCCGTGCGGACGCTTGTATACATATATGCGCCCAAACGTGTGGGTCCTCGGCTATCAAATAAAGTTTGATTATGTAGATTTCCCCACACACAACATTTGTGCTGAGTGAAAAATTTGGCATGCGTGTCTTGCCAGCTGACGTTGCTGCGATAGTCTTGTCTAGCATCCGCAGGTACAGATACATTCGGTTAGTTAGAATTGTTTTAAGGACTACGATTGTTGGATAATTCTGTACTAGGATTACCTTCCGAGAAACCATTGACTTTTCTTTTCCGATTTGCTAAAAAATAGCAATGAACATCAGCTATGCATATATATGTATATCTTTTATATATATATATGATTTTCTTCTCTCACATTATTGCTCGCTTTTGTTTCTTCGTTAGGTCTAGGAAATACTATTGTTTGATAAGCTATCGCTGTGAAATACTGTCATACCCAATTTCAGAATATTGAAGTCAGAGCATTGTTGCCTACCAATACTGATTGCTAGTTTGACATATTTTTCCTGCGGACCTGATTAAATAAGCGTGGACCCTAGTACCATAACATTTGATTGGATTATTTAGTTATTTTGTTTTCGTTGAAAGTTTAGTTAGTTGTTGTCATAGAACTCGTGATCATGCTGCTTTTGCATACACTTGCCGAATAGCTTTACTAGATAGACAGCGCAAATCAAGAAATTAAAACCTTTCCTTAATTTCAATAGCCCATATAATAAAAACCTGCTTTTTACAAACTGCATCTTTTGTATTTTTAATTGTTCTATCTATTCATTTACCGATATATGTCATTCAGGAAACCTTTTATTATGAAAATGCCTGTTACAAACAGCCCTCGAACCACGCCAACTCCTTTGGCCTCTACAGATAGTGTTGGCGGCAGATCACTGCTTTATCTCATTGTTCAAGGTTGCCATACGATTAGAATCAGCTGTCCTAATCTATGTTCTAAGCATCTGTTAAATTTATGATAACCTACTCTTAAGTCTTATGTTAGCAGCTGTTAAGTCTCATGTTAACAGCTGTTAAGTCTAAATCAAATCAGTTGAAATAAATCTCTTCTCACAAGACATGTAAAAAGTGCAGCGGCACAATTAAATTTAAATAAAAACTACGAAAGTAAGGCGGTTGCACAAATCAGTGTACCCGTAAACATTGGTGACCCCGACGTGATGTTATAAAAATTAAATGTGATTCTAAACCCTTTAATATCACATTCGCAATTTATTCGCGCAATCGCTGCTGCTGCATTTTTTGATCTCGCTTTCGTTCGCGTACATACGTACATACATACAAACATTTTCGATCTCTCTTTCGTTCGCGTACGTACGTACATACACACAAACATTTTTCGGTATCGCATTTGTGCATACATACATACGTGCATACGTCTTTTGACAACTTTTGAGCGCGCGCCGTACAATTGTTATTCCGCAGAATACTGTCAATCAATATTCTCATTTCTAAGCTGTTTTAATACAAATATTATTACACACTCTCGCAAACAATTTGGCCCTCAACAAGTGAACTTCGTGGACACAAACATTGCCCTATCACCTACATACATACATAAGTGACTATACATTGCGCAAGTGCATTGAACCGTTTCAGCTGTTCTTATATACAACGAACATTAGCGGTTCTCATCTCCTTCGTTTTCTTACGGTTTCGTGGTGACAAAAAGAAACGGTAAAGAAACTTTTTCGCGCGCGTTTTACTTTGGTTCATCACAGTGAACATTAACTAGAATGGCCGAACCAAGTTCTATTGACTTTTATCGCGCAAAATGCTCACAAGTGAAACGTCACATGACCTCTATGCTCGAGTTCTTCAAATCTGACGAAATTGAGAATCTTGATGAGAGCGATTTGTCCGTGAGAATCGACTCCGTAAACCAGATGCAGGCCGAATTCTTGGAGGCTCAGAACGCGCTTGAGAAACTTGACTTCTTGGAGCTGGCGTCGAATACGCGCACTGAATTCGCCGAAATTTATTGGAAAGTTAAATCAAGGCTCACTCGTCAATTGGATGCACTCAAGGCTCGTCACACTGCTCTCAACTCAACGACAATTCCCAGATTCAACGACCATGTGAACCAAACTTGCACTCGCAGGTCTCGACTACCGGAGATGCAACTGGCAACATTTAATGGAAAATATGAAGATTGGCCCGAGTTCTAGCAATGTTCAACACAGCTGTTGGTAGCAACGAGGATCTGAGTAAGATTGAAAAACTACAGCATCTGCGTTCTTGCCTAAGCGGTGCTGCAATTGACACCATCAAGTCATTGAAGCCCTCTGAAGATAACTACGAAAAGGCAATGGAACTTCTTATAAGACGCTTTCATAACAAGTTGCTTCAATTTCAGGGGCACATACACTCGATTTTTGGGTTGCCGGTTGTTGAAAAAGGATCTGCACAGAGCCTACGTGCGTTTAGCGATAATGTAAACGCTCATCTTCGAGCTCTCGGTACAATAGCAACAAGTGAGCAAATCGCAGATGGCCTACTTATTAACATTATAAGTCGCCAGCTAGACGCAAACTCGCAGGAGAAATGGGAAGAGTCTCTGGAATCCGAGAAGATCCCAAAATGGTCAAATATGGCGTCCTTTATCGAGCGCAGATGTCGCAAGCTGGAGAACATGGAATCAGCCAGTTTACAGGTTGCACACAAGAAGAATGGTGGAAATTCACTTGTAGCCTCTACCAGCAACGCAAAATCATGCCATTTATGCGACTCAAAGGATCACTTCCTGCCTAAATGTCCTCGTTTTGCCAACCTATCTCCGTCTCTCCGCTATAATGAAGCTAAGCGTATGCATCTATGCTTCAACTGCCTTCGTAAAGGTCATGCCTTACAGCAATGTCGAGCTGGACATTGCAGACACTGCCAGCAGAAGCATCACACCCTGCTGCATACAGGCCAAATTCCCTCGTCGTCAACCGCTTCCAATGCTCAGCATGGAACAATTGAGCGGCAGCAAACGCTAATCACAACTGGCTCAAACCATACACCTGAGAACACAAAAACGCAGTCAGCTGATTACGTATTGTTGCCCACAGCCATCATATACATTAAAAACAGAGCAGGTACTTTTATACCATGTCGTGCCTTGCTCGATTCAGCATCACAATTAAATTTCGTCACTAGTAGACTGGCCAACCAATTGCAGCTGGTCACACGAAAATCAGCAGTTTCAATTTCCGGAATAGGTGAAGCTTCTCTGTCGACAAACGCAGCAGTCGATCTCGCTGCTCAATCGCTTGATCGGAAATACAGCACAGCATTCTCGGCCGTTGTCACACGGACGATCACGGATTACCACCCTCATATCGGAATCGACATAACCAGCTGGAATATCCCGAAGAACTTAGCACTTGCCGATCCATCGTTCTACAAATCGCAGCGAGTCCATGTATTACTTGGTGCTGGCCTGTTCTTCGAATTGCTTTGCGTTGGGCAGACTCACATAGCCAGACACTTGCCAATTTTCCAAAAAACAAGACTTGGATGGATCGTTTCAGGAGCATTATCTCAGCCCATCAAGCATCATGCGTTAGCAGCCGTTCGCAAGGAATCTCCAGAGGATGGCAACCTGACTGATATAGTCAAACGATTCTGGGAAATTGACAGTTGCTATGGCTCCACATCAACAGCCACAGAGGAAGACATGATTTGTGAAAACTTCTTCCTGAAAAGCTACACGCGTCTGGAGAATGGACAATACTCAGTGCGCTTACCAGCAAAGGAGGGTCTGGATGCCCTTGGAGACTCATTCCATCGAGCCTTAAGGCGCTTCAAGTCACTCGAGTCTAGGCTTCAGAGGAATCGACAGCTGAAAGAGCAGTATTCAGCATTTCTTCAGGAATACATCGACCTAGGACACATGTCATTAGCCTCCAGTCATCATGACGGACCTCGTTTTTATTTGCCTCACCACTGTGTGGAAAAACCGGACAGCACGTCCACAAAGTTACGCGTAGTTTTTGACGGATCAGCAAAAACTACAAGTGGCGCATCTCTTAATGACCTTTTATTCGCTGGCCCATCAATTCAATCCAAACTTTTCAATATACTGATCAGATTTCATTTCTTCAAGGTTGCTATGTGTGGAGATATTTCAAAAATGTATCGTTGCGTGCGTGTTTCACCACCAGATCAACATCTGCAATGCATTCTGTGGCGCAACAATCCCGACGAACCAATAAACGTGTATACCCTGAATACAGTTACGTACGGGACAAAGCCTGCAGCATTTCTCGCAATTCGCGCCATGCATCAGCTCACCTACGATGAGGAACCGTCATTTCCGCTTGCCGCAAAGATCGTCCGAAAAGATTTCTACGTGGACGACTTGATGTCAGGTGGTGAATCTATTAAAGAAGCGAAGGAAATTCGACAGCAAGTCAAGCAGCTGCTCGCCAGAGGATTATTTCCAATAAGGAAGTGGTGTTCGAATGAGCCTGCCGCTCTTGAGGGTGAAGCCGAAACTGATTGCGAAAAGCTTATGCAGTTTCACGACGGCACAAGTATTGCCAAGGCACTCGGCTTAGCCTGGGACCCCGCATCTGACTTTCTGCTTTTCAACTTCACCGACATTATCTGTAACGGACCTACTACAAAGCGCAGCGTATTATCGACACTAGCAAAATTCTACGACCCACTGGGACTCATCTCGCCTATCATTACAAGGATGAAAGTGTTCATGCAAGCACTCTGAAAGGAAAACATCGATTGGGATGAGAGCCTTCCGCAGCATCTTCATTCAGCATGGACGGAAATAACATCGCAGTTATCCTTTGTTCGCAGCCTCAAGTTTCCACGTTTCGTCATAGCACCTGCAGGAAAATATGAGATCCACGGTTTCTGCGATGCCAGTATAGCAGCATATGGAGCATGTATCTACGTGAGATCTGAAGTCTATGGAGACTACTCAACGCATTTGCTGTGCTCAAAGTCGAGAGTAGCTCCGTTGAAAACATTAACGATTCCTAAACTAGAACTTTCTTCTGCACTAATCCTATCGGAACTCATATCAAACGTCGCAAAGGACATTTCATTCAAATGTGAATATCATTGCTGGACAGATTCAACAGTGGCGTTAGCATGGATGCGCGACTCTCCTTCCAATTACAATGTGTTTGTGGCAAATCGTGTAACGCAAATCCAGGACCTTACAAGAGGCATGACATGGCATCATGTTACTTCACAACTGAACCCAGATGATATCCTATCGCGAGGATGCACACCACTTGAACTATAGCATTATGGACCATCCTTTTTGCGCCTTCCCACGTCAAAATGGCCGAAAACGGTAGTCCCATCAGAGGAACTTCCAGAGCGACGAAGCAGAGTCCTCATTTCTACATCACACAAAGACATCGCAACCGATTGCAAGTTTCACAACTCCTTTGCAAAGTTGCAGCGAATATTTGCGTATGTACATCGATTCGTGACAAGAGACTCTCCAAAGCAAAAGGGCTCTATCACACTGCAGGAAATTAAATCGGGTACTCATCTCATGATTCGGAGCATCCAGAAGAATCATTTCCTCGAGGATTACAAAGCACTAAGAGAGAGCAAGTCGCTGCCTGGAAGAAGTTTGCTGAAATCTTTGCAACCATTCATGGACTCTACAGGACTTATGCGAGTTGGAGGAAGGCTGCAGAACTCATACTTGGAGTATGAGGCCAAGCATCCAATTTTATTGCCCAAACAGCATCCTGTGACGCAGTCAATCATCATGCATTACCACGTTCAATTTCTTCATGCTGGTCCTCAATGTCTACTTGCAAACATAAGGCAACGCTACTGGCCCATAGGAGGAATCAAAGCTGTCTCTAGTGTTGTCAACAAATGCATTCGTTGCTTTCGCGCTCGACCTAACACACTGCAGCAAGTAATGGCTCCACTACCAGCGGATCGCGTAACACCCAGCCCTACGTTTCATGTAACCGGAATAGATTTTTGCGGGCCCTTCTTCTCAAAATCAGAAGTGAGAAATCGTGCGGCCCCAAAATGCTACATAGCAATATTCATTTGCTTCTCAAGAAAAGCATGCCATCTAGAGCTCGTGGAGGACCTTTCGACACCTTCTTTCATCGCTGCTCTAAAACGTTTCGTCAGTCTTCGAGGGAAGCCACGAGACATTTGGACGGACAACACAACAAATTTTGTCGGCGCTCGAAACGAGCTAGCTGAGCTTAAGGATCTTTTCCTCAGCGAACCTCAGCGCCAGCAAATTGTCAACGGCGCCCTCGCCCTCGGAATTAATTGGCACTTCATTCCACCACGATCTCCGCATTTTGGCGGGTTATGGGAAGCTGCTGTCAAAGCAGCGAAGCACTATTTCTCCCGCATCGTTGGCAACTCAACTCTCACATTTCATGAGCTTCGCACGTTCATTTGTCAAATCTCAGCCATGTTGAACTCAAGGCCTCTATGTTCCATTTCAGAGAATCCAAACGACCTAGACATTCTCACACCGGGTCACTTTCTTTGGGGAAAAGCAAATGCGAACATCGACGAGCCGAGCGTTACACACCTCAGCATGGATCGCCTCAGTCGTTGGCAGCGTGTTTGCCACATACAGCAGACGTTTTGGCAGAAATGGAGTATCTCATACATCTCTGCGCTACAGGAGCGCACCAAATGGAACTCTCGCCAGCCAAACATTCATCCTGGAGACATCGTGCTGTTGAAGGAAGAAAACGCGCCCCCGCTCAAGTGGCCTCTCGGACGAATTGAAAGCACAATAGCAGGAGACGACGGCGCAGTCTGAGTATCAGTTTAACGCACAGCCACAGGAATAACAAAGAGAGCCATCGCCAAGATAGCAGTGCTGCCAATCAAGACCAAATCGATTGAAAGTTATTCCTTCCAATGGGGGGAGTATGTTGGCGGCAGATCACTGCTTTATCTCATTGTTCAAGGTTGCCATACGATTAGAATCAGCTGTCCTAATCTGTGTTCTAAGCATCTGTTAAATTTATGATAACCTACTGTTAAGTCTTATGTTAGCAGCTGTTAAGTCTCATGTTAACAACTGTTAAGTCTAAATCAAATCAGTTGAAATAAATCTTTTCTCACAAGACATGTAAAAAGTGCAGCGGCACACTTAAATTTAATAAACTTAAACCCTTGCTTTTCAGCAAAATAAAAACTACGAAAGTAAGGCGGTTGCACAAATCAGTGTACCCGTAAACAGATAGTAAATGTGCTATCTGTAATCAATTAATGTACAACACGCACCCATGCTACTCCTTAGCATGTTTGCATGTCTTTCACAAACTTTGCCTAGAAAATTGGATGGTCAGTCATTCTTGTTGCTATTCTTGTAATGTCGCCATTCAACCTAACGATCCTAAGCTGGTCGTCGGTAATTGCTCTCCTCCTAGAGCACAGCCGATCGCACCGACTGCACAAAACACAACGAGAGTTATGACTCGTAACTTGACCAAAGCTTTAGAGCAAGTTCAAGGACCGAGCACCTCGCAGGATCAAGAGCCTCGCTCTTTGAATCAAAGCGCTGCCGCTTCATCAGTTTTGGACGTGAGTTACAGTCCTACTCAAGCAGCTCCAGTTAGATCCACTCGTGGTAGACAACGAGGAAGGTCTTATCGCCCTCCACCTGCCCACCGCAACAACGAGTTTGATTATACTATTATTCAGAATATGATTGAAGAAACAGTAACTCGATTAATTTCGTCTTTGAACACCCAAACAAATCCGGTGCATGTTCAAGCCCAGTCTGTTCCCGTGCGAGAAACACCATCTCCCGTAACTTCATCCCTTTTTACCCGTAAGACTGCAGATATTATGCAGAAGTGGAATTTACATTTCGATGGATCTCCCGAAGGTTTAGGGGTGGAAGAATTTATATATAGGGTAAAATCACTAACAGATGAAACTTTGGATAGGGATTTTACGGCCATGTGGAAACATATGCATGTGTTATTTGCTGGCAAAGCCCGAGATTGGTATTGGAGATACCACAAGCAAGTCAACCGCATCGTCTGGTCTGATTTCTGTTTTGCTCTTCTCCAACACTATAAGGATTACCGCTCCGCTTTTATGTCAATGGAGTTAATAAGATCGCGAAAGCAAAAGTTTGGAGAACCTTTCTCAGCTTTTTATGAAAGCGTGGCTTCGCTTATCGATAAATCCTCCATAAAAATTGCCGAAGAAGAATTAGTCGAAATTCTTAAAAACAATTTGTTGCCTGACACACGTCAGAAATTGCTGTACCAACCTATACATTCTGTGGGACATTTGCGTCGCCTTGTACAGATGAATGAGAATGTAGCGTACGAACTCAACTGTCGAGCTGAGCAAATACGCAAATCAAAGCCTTTTACTCCTCAAAGACAAATTCACGCCCTTGAAGAATCGTGTGCTGAACCTAAAGAAGAAGCCGTTCAACATGATCTCGAGCTCGCTGCTCTTCGCAACGCCCATGAAAAACTTACTTGCTGGAATTGTGATGAGCTTGGTCACATTTGGGAGAATTGTCTTGCGTCTCGACGTATTTTTTGCTACGTTTGTGGTAAACCTAATGTTTACAAGCCATAATGTAAAAATTGCTTGCAAAAACTGTCGGAAAACCGTCGACAGGGAGCATCCAACAACACCCGGATGCCCCCAAAAACATAAATTTGAATATTTCCAATCCCGTACAGAGTACCACATCAGATTTGTCTGATCCAGTATCCTCTATTTCTGTCCCTCTTTATCATCGCTCGTATGATGAGCGACTGAAAAACTATTTAGAAATTAAGAATCGTATTTTTAGTCAACCCATTCCCGTTAATAATCGCGTTCGCCGATTAAAAACTTATTATGCTAAAATTAAAGAAAATAATAAACACATCATATCCACCATCTTTAATAATAATGAAGAATTACGTAGCTATGCAGAAGTATCGTTTCTAGACTTTACAGAACTTGGTCTGTTAGATACTGGCGCGAATATCAGTTGCATAGGCTCCACTCTAGCTGCTAAAGACTTTTCAGCGCTTGTGCAATACAAACCTTTGAAGTCATATGTCCACAAAGCAGGTGGAGAAAAACAAAATATTACCGGTGTTTTGAACGTTGAAGTAACATATATTAATTTGGTGAAACCACTCAAACTGTATGTTATTCCGTCAATAAGGCAAAAACTTATCTTGGGTCACGATTTTTGGAGAATATTTCAGCTTGCTCCCAATATCATTGGCGCACTCGATTCACCCTCCGCGTCGTTAGACCTGCCTGAACCAAATTCTTATCCATTGCGCGTCCAACAGCTTCATCAGCTCTCTGTTGTTAAAGAGTTGTTTTCGTTTTTGCCTCGTGCGAATCTCATTACTAAGCTTGATTTAAAAGACGCTTATTGTCAAATACCGTTGTCTCCGCAATCTAAGCCTTTAACCGGCTTTACAGTCCCTGGTCGCCCACTTTACCAATTTAAAGTGATGCCTTTTGGGGTCCGTAACGCTCCCTCAACTATGTGTCGTCTTATGGATGATATTATACCGCCAGATCTTAGACATTGCGTATTCGGATATCTCGATGACCTTTGTATTGTCTCTGAAGATTTTTCTTCGTATATCGCTGTTTTAGTTAGACTCGCAGAGCAATTCCGCAAAGCCAACATTACTTTAAATCTAGCTAAAAGTCAGTCTTGCGTAACCAGTATTACCTATCTTGGTTATGTAATTGGAAGAGGTGGTATTTGTACTGATCCTTCAAAAATCTCTAGTATCGTTAATTGTCCTCCACCAAAGAATCTAAAACATGTTCGTGGATTTTTAGGAATTTGTAGATGGTACCGTCGATTTATTCACAACTTCGCAGACCTGTCTTGCCCCATTACTAATGTGCTTTCCACAAAATCTAAGTTTGTGTGGACTTCAGAAGCTCAGTCGGCTATGGACAAGTTAAAAATCGTATTGACCTCCGCCCCCGTATTAACCAATCCCGATTTTGCTAAGAAATTCTATTTACATTGCGATGCCAGTGATTTTGGCATTGGCGCAGTCCTAACTCAGCTTTCCGATGGCAAGGAAGAGAAACCTATTGCATATATGTCGAAGGAATTAAGTAGCGCACAACGTAACTACAGCGTCACCGTACGTGAATGTTTAGCTGTCATCCTTGCTATAGAGAAGTTTCGATGTTGTTTAGAACTTCAAGAGTTCGAAGTAATTACCGATCATTCAAGCTTGGTTTGGCTTATGTGTCAACAAAACGTGACCGGAAGACTCGCTCGCTGGATTTTTCGCTTACAGCAATATAAATTCTCAATCTCTCATCGTAAAGGAAAGGAACATGTTGTCCCCGATGCACTCTCTTGCTTATGCGAGAATGAAATCGCAGAATTAGATATGAGCCCAATGGTTGATTTGAAATCTAAAGCCTTCTCAGAAACCACTTATAACACGCTTAAGACTCGTTATAGCGTAAATCAAGCCCGGTTTCCAGATCTGAAAATCGTTGATAACTACTTGTATATTCGCACAGAGCATTTTTCCGGAGAGGAAGTACAAGATAAACTTTCGTGGAAATTATGGGTTCCAGAGAGCCTCAGACTTGATGTTCTTAAACAAGCGCATGATAGTTGCACTTCAGCTCATGCAGGAATGCATAAAACTATTGAAAAGATTCGTCGCCACCTCTTTTGGCCTGGTTTGGCAAAAGATGTAAGAGAATATGTACGCTCATGCGACAAATGTAAAGAGAACAAAGCACCAAATTACACGCTTCGTCCTCCCATGGGTGCTCATAATCCCACCTGTAGACCTTTCCAGAGGCTTTACATTGATCTTTTAGGCCAATATCCCCGCAGCAAAAATGGCCATGTAGGCTTATTAATCGTGCTTGACCATTTTAGTAAATATCATTGGTTACAGCCTCTTAAGAAGTTCACTTCTAAAGCTGTACAGGATTTTTTACTACATCAGATTTTTCACAGTTTTGGTGTGCCCGAAACCATTGTCAGTGACAACGGCACCCATTTCAAAGCCCATGAATTTAATGCCTTTCTCACCGAGCTTGGTATTAACCATACTTATACCGCCTTATATTCGACGCAAAGCAATGCCGCTGAACGTGTTAATCGATCTCTTTTAGCCGCCGTCCGTTTATATCTAAAACACGATCAGACTGAATGGGATGCTCATTTGAAAAGTATCTCTTGTTCTCTTCGATCATCAGTTCATCAGTCTATCGGATGTTCCCCATACAGAGCTCTATTTGGCTTAGATATGATAACACATGCCGCCCTTTATAAGCTGCTAAAATCCTTAAATTTATTAGAAGAACCTGTTGTGCCTATTTCTCACTCTGATAACTTAGCTTTACTAAGAAAAGATATTCAAGCTAATATTCGCCGAGCCCATGATAAGAATACAGCACAAAATAACCTTCGCAGCAGACCTGTATCCTTTAAAGGTCAGGAAGTATTTCGTCGAAATTTCGCTCTCAGCAAGTTTACGCATAATTTCAATGCCAAACTTGGCCCACAATTCGTCAAATGTCGTATTGCAAGAAAGCTTGGTAACTGTTATTACCAATTAGAAGACTTGCAAGAAAAAGATATTGGAACCTATAACGCTAAAGATCTTCGTAGCTGATTTCCCGCTAATCTTTCCGTCTGACGGTGTCAGATTATCGGGTGGTGTAATGGTCGCCGTGGCAATTATCGCAATAATTTTTGGTAGCGATAAAAATATATCTTATTTCAAGTATCTAAGTCATCAACCTTGCTTAGCAACATAATTACGTCCATACAACATAATAGCAAGATCGCATCAAACTTGTTGCTTCGAACATGTTCGATGATGTTTGCTGTTGCCGTGCGTAATGTTCCCCTAGTTTCGAACCAGCATCCGCCAATTCGAATTGCATGTCAAAGCTTTCAAGCGTAGGCGTAAGGGTCATGTTCCGCTCAGATGCATCTTTGTCGGTGCTGAATCATAGAAAAAGCTCTTTTTGCAGAGAGCCTGGTCTATAAATGTTGCTGCCCTCCTCTATTTGCCCTCTTTTTGATCGGTCGAATTCTAAGTTCACCTCCACGTCGGTTAGCACAGCGTTTGCTACAAGTGTTTAGTATATACTCGTGCGTCAAAATATCGTTAAGTCTGTGAAAAATAAAAACTGCACATATATGCAGTTCAAATTATTTCCGTGTCGGTGCCTTTAAATGCCCAAAAAGATTCACCGAAATTACCAGACCAGAAGATGTAACCTCACTTGCCACGCCCATTTTCGGCAAAAGAAAATCTGGACACATCAGCCTTCCCGATCAGTTTACGAGCCCATTTTTGATTTCTTTGTGCTCAGCACAAGAAAAGGGGGGGTGCAGTGCAAGTGCAGCTGCGCAGCCACTAGAAAGCTTTCTAGCATTGGCTTATGTTTAGTCTTAGTTTTACTTATCTTTGCTTGCAACCGGTCAGTGCAATTGTTCATTTATATTTTTTTTTTATTTTTTTTTTGAATAATATCCTGAGTATAGAATCTATTTATCGCAGTGAACAGGGTATAATTGTGTGTGTGAAGCCAATCAAGAAATAATATAGCTAAAATTATTTAAAATATGCTATGTATGTGAGCTTTTGTATTGGCGTACATTGATTTGGTCAGATCAATTCGCAGATCAATTTTTCTAATTAATCATATAAAATCATTGCCAGTCCCATAAAGAAAATTGCCCCTAAATTGAACATTTGCAGAATTTATGATAATAAGAACAATATAAGAAAATTAGTGCTAAATTAACCTAACAAAAACATACACCTACATCTGCATCGTTGGAAGGCCTTTCATCGTGGAGATTCATGTAATTGACAAAACTTATTTTTTATATTGCTTTAATCTCATTGTTCTGCAATGATCAGTTCATTTTAATTGTTTTCCTTGGTTTGCTTATCTGTACATAAATTGTACGTATGTATATATGTACACGCGCATGTACAGCGGCAAAGTTTTACCGCCGGTTAAGTGCTTGTATGTACGTATGTTTGTATTTATGCGCAGCCTCTGATCATATACATGCCGGCATACCTACATACCAAAGCTCGAGCTGTATGTACATACTGACAATAAATTGTCTGCTTTGCGAACAACGTGAAATCAATAATTATTTTCTCATTCCACTGCTGAATTATTTACTATAACAAAAGATAATATTAAGCCGGACTAAAATTTTCAATTATATATGCATATGTATATATGTCTATATATATCTATAAATATATACATATATAAGTATATATAATCACTTATGTATGTGGTATTTATGGTCATATATATGTTTGTATATATCTGTTAAATGCATTGTCTACCATATTTTACCATAACAATCATTAATTTCTGTAATTAATAAAATCAATGTTTGCGAACAAACAAAGTCAATTGCTCACATGCCTACATACATACATACATATTGCAAACGAAAGTTCACGCAATACTGATCAGCTGTTGCGCTGGTTCAATGATCGGCTCAACTACACTACCCTACACAAACTACGGAGAGTACATGAATATTTCTGCGTTTGATAATTTTGCACTGTTAGACTGTATTGAATATTAATTAAAAAAAAAAAAAAGAAAAAGAAAAACAAAATTTATTATGAGCCTTTTGCTGGTACACCAGTGAACAACCAAATAAGTACAATTTAAAAATAACAAAAAAAAAAAAAAGAATGAAATGATTATAGCTTGAAAGTTTTGAAAGAGTTTGCTTTTAGACAATTGTTAGTTAGGGTCAAGAATGCCATATGGCTGAAAATATGTATTATGATTTAAGAAATAAACGTTGCCATTAATAATGAATCTTTGAATGTATTATTAATTCCTGAAGACATGGTATAGTGAACAGGTAGACAATTCTATTTTGGGATACTCTCTTACTGCCTCGCGCTGAGTATCATGGTTGGGTAGGGTACAGACTGCGAGCGTCGAACAACACCTCAGACGTCGCACTACACTAGATGCATACTTGTAAAAGCCTTCCTTATATTTTTTCTCTTTTTGGCCTTGTTGTGTTATAATTGTATTGGGAGTATATCTCAATGTGTATAGTTTCTGAGGAATCCTAAATAAATTTTATGTACTGGAGTCGATGATCAGCAAAAACCCACCCCACCCCGAACGAGCTTAGGGAACCAGAAGATTCCGATCGCTGTACACATTCGACTTGTGAACTTTCCGTTCATATACTGAAGACCAGTATGTTACATAACGCGCTCGAAATTTAAAAACCCCTTTAGGAAAACAGGCAGAATTGAACAGCTAGATGAAAAACATTACAACGAAAATAATAGAGACCAAAATGTTACACACTATAAAAGTAAATTTAAAAAGAAAGAAAATGTTAATAACAGCAAATATTTACAGCCGACCGACATCCAATAATCGGACTCATAATTATTATAATGACTCTTAGGATGACACAAACTACAGTAGGAACAATCGAAGTAAACCCCATTGAAAAGAATCAGGGATTTATTCTATTTGAATCAGGAACGATACAACTCCCTATTACATTCATGCACCACTGTCTTACAGTTAACATTACACAAATTGAAGAAACATATAGCACTCTTATTAAAGAAAGCCAGAAATTTAATAACATAACACCTAATTGGGAAAATTAAAAGGGAAATGAACCGAATAGGTATAACAAAACGTAATAAACGAGGACTGTTGAACTTGGTAGGTTTTACTAGACGAAGACGACAGACAAAATTTTGAACACCAAATTTCATCGCTATCCCAAAGCACCGTTCAGATTAGCAGTCTAAATCACGTTATTGACAACCTACCTTAACAACGGTATTCAAATGATAAACACCAACTCAGAATCAATAAAAAAAGAACAAAAAATCTCCCTTTTAATATTTAATATCGAACACTTTACTGAGTACATTGAATGGGTTCACAATTAACCCGATTTTGAATATTCAATCTAAAACTTCTTAAGCACGACAACCTTGCTAACGTTAACTACATAAATTTAATGGATATAAAATCTTCTGCCAGGTACTAACGAAATTTTCCTAATGTCTCAGATCCTCACCACAAACACAGTTAAACAGCCTACATTCCGTATCACCCTTACCCAGACTGTGATGTACAAAGAATTAACGAAAATTTAGAAGGCAAATTCTATCTACACAATAATAATGTTATAAATACACAAACTAAAAATATTATTAAAGACCATTGTATTGACCAACACCAACGTGTATTTTCAAGAAAGTTATATTGAAAATAACAAAATTATAAAAATAATTAATTGTACAGCATAGTTAAAAGAATTTTCAATATCAACTAATATTCATTAATATACAAATCTAATATTCACCGAGCATAATGTCACAAAAGTTGAACCTATGTCACATATTGAAATAAAAGAAATGATTATGCTAAACAATAAGAATTATAAAATCTATAAAAATATATTAATAATCCTCATGTTTGTATTAGCTATAATATCTATATTTTACCTATACATGAAATGTAAAACACCTCATAACATTATAATAACATATCTAAGACCTAAAGCAAACAAATCAGTTGACAAAAATATTGAAACAGTTAAAGAAAATAATACTGAAATAGTAAAAACTTAAGTTCCAATTCCACAATTATATCCAGAAGTAAAGGCTTGAGGACAAGCTAAAATCTAAAAAGGTGGGGGAGTGAATTACTTAAACCGATCTTTTGAAAAGCTTCACTCTTCAAAAGCCTCACAGTTCATTCTCCATATGAAAACTTAAACCGATCTTTTCGAAAGCTTCACTCTTCAAAAGCCTCATCATTAAAGTTCTCTCAAGACACCAATCGTCAAACGATATGAAACAAGGATGTAAAGCTCTGTATAACTTTAAGGTTTGCTGGACTATAAAAATAATTCTGTCAGTTAGTTTATGAGTAACTCTGGTGTAATAAATAACAATAATTCCATCAAATAAAAAATATATTTATTTTTATTTTTGATGAACACCTAAATACGAGGGTCGTTTGATAAGTCCGTGACTTTTTGTATTTGCCGCGCACCTGCTCTAAATACAACACTGCTCCTGTCAGCAGTTATCGATTAACAGCTGACTGTAAAATTTTGAGAAAGCTGCGTTTTTTGGTTTGCGTTTTATAGGCATTGAAAGCAGACGATCTCGTGAATTTTAACGAAAATGGAAAAAAGTGAATTTCGTGTGCTAATGGCAAAATTTCATAAATTGGGCTACGAACTGCTACCCCATCCAGCATATTCTCCAGATTTAGCCCCCTGTGACTATTTTTTGTTTCCAAACATGAAGAAATGGCTCGGCGGTAAGAGATTCGGGTCATCACAGAAACAAACGACTATTTTGAGGGCCTTGAGAAAACCTATTATTTGGAAGGAATAAAAAAATTGGAAAAACGCTGGACTAAATGTATAGAGCTAAAAGGAGATTATGTTGAGAAATAAAACGCTTCTTTGACGAAAAAAATATATTTTATTCAAAAAGTCACGGACTTATCAAACGACCCTCGTACTTAATTATATTTTCTGAATCAGTATCAACAGCCGAGTCGTCAGAGTCTTCAAATTTTTTTCAAATTATGACAACATTCGTATATGTTGCAGTGTTTCAAAGTTTTTCTGAAATTCGGCCACGCCCCTTCCGGCCTCTGTAAATCAGTAAAAAGTATTTAAAATTCACAATATACACCCAACAACCAAAGTTGTACATCTCACAAATACCTTTCTACGGGTGTTTTCTGAAAATTTCATTTAAATCCGACTAAAAATAAGTTAGATATGATCCGAATTAAACCCAATTTGAACGTATATGTCGAATTAACTTTATCTCCCATTAGAGCGTAGCGCGTTTCGAACTATTCATAGGTGATTACTCAAGCATACTGTCCTGCTCGTTTTCTAACAGCCTATACGAAACCTCGAACCATACTCGGCGGCAACGTCGCGACGCATCGCCGTGCAACTAAACAGGCGACATGGCGTTGTCGCCCCGCTCCAACGGTACTTGAAGAAAAACCTCGGACAACCACAATGCAATGATGAAATAATTCGAGGTCATGCGTTATGTTCTACTACTACTACTACTATTACTCCGACATATACTTATGCGTATAATTATTAATTAGGACCTAACTCTAGCGGCGGAAACACAGCATTTTACAAAACTTTTTATTTGCAAAGAGTGGTAACAGAATTGAATCATAATGCAACTTTGACGATCGAACAAAAATGTGGCGGTGGCTTAGCGGTTAGAGTGGCGAACGGTCAACCCTTAAGGATTTTGTGTGTGCGCGTACATAAGTTCAAGTCCTCTGCGTGGCTGGTGCAACTTTTTATTTTAATTACTATTATTTGGCTATATTTTTTTATACTTGTTGGTACAGTGCTAAATGCTGAATTATTTAATTAAATATCAATAAAAATATTTTCAAAAAATTGGATTTCATATTTTTATACCCTTCGACCATTGAAAATGGTCAAAAAAGGGTATACTAACTTTGTGCAAATTTATGTAACAGCCAGAAGGAGGCGTGGGAGACCCCACAAAGTATATATATTCTTGCTCAGGATCACTAGCCAAGTCGATTAAGCCATGTCTGTATATCTGTCCGGATGTCTGGATTTCTGGATGTCCGGATGAACACACAGATCTCAGCTATAATAAAAGCTAGAGACACCAAATTTGGCATGAAGGTTTCTGTTTATCCGGGACAGGTGAAGTTTATTTCAAATGTTGGGTGCCACGCCCCCCGCCCATGCAAATCAATAATTTCATTTTTTAGTTGATTTGCGAGCGACATATAAAAGATACAACATTCTGAGTAAGACTGTTCTTAGCTTATTATAATACCAACATAACGTCAAAATTCCAGTCCGATCGGACAACAAACACAGAAGTTATTAAACAAAAACCTTGTTCACTTTGATTTTGTATACAGACCAGCAAGCTGTGACGTCATTGCAATGCTCATGTAGGAAAGAAAACAAAAGAGAATGCGAGCGCGTAGCGCCATCTGTTGTTCTTCTCTTCTTTTCTATGCACACGCATTTTTTGCGTTCAAACACACACACACATACATACATTTGTGCTTGACCAATAAAATCATACACGCATATACACGTGTTCATACATAGACGCATATAAAGGCTTACGTTACGATATTTCTATTAAGTAGAAGTATTGTACAATTATTGACTCTTTACGTTTCAAAAAGGTCGAAGGGTATCCCACTGTCGCGTGCCGCTCGACTGTTGCTCTTGTTATCCAATAGACAATCAATGTATACGAATGTTATGCACAATTATGTTTTGGTGTCCCGCTCTAACACACTTCAATTGCCGTATTCCGCACACACGCAACTGTCAGATTTGTGCAACAGTCGGCAAAGTTTATAAAAGTGTTCTAATTACATGTGTTGCGTACCAAAAAATTAAAAAATAATTGTTTATTAAGATTTGAAATTATTTAATAGAAAATAAAGAAAAAGCAACATTTCACATCTCGATCGCGGCAGCAATCGAACCCGAACACTATCGACATCATCGCGCTATGAATCCGGCACTCACTCTAGTAAGCTACTGTTCAACTTCTGCGGACGCCACAACTGTTTGGCATTACGTAAAAATGAAAACATACTTATTGCTCTCTCGCTCTATCTAATGCTTATACTTCTTGTCTATTCGCTTTTGCACGGTTTATGCGTTCTTCTTCATCTGTCAATTGAGTTTGCGCGTTTCGTTCGAATTAAATAATAAGAATACAAATTACATATTTTTAAATGCTTGATAATAATAAAGCCAAATTTCCATTACTATGATAACACAGGCAAAAAAAAAAGTGTTATGATCTGGGTATGCGGCATATGCAGTTATATGTCAAAAATTCTCCATCACGTTTGGATTTCGACATAACCTCAAAAAACTGAAACGCCTTTAAATAACCCCCAAAAAATATAGAAACATGATCTGCGCATGCGATATATGCTTTAATGTGTATTTTGACCATCTAAGTCCGAATTTACACTAGATGTCTAAGTTTCGATTTAACCTCAAAAAACTCGATACTTAGACTCCAACTTAGACCTGACTGTAGCGTTCGCCTGGTTAGGCCATGGATTTTAAAAAAATTCAACAGCCGAGTCGATTGAGCGATGTCTGTCTGTCCGTCTGTCCGTCTGTCCATATTACATTCATGCACCACTGTCTTTCAGTTAACATAACACAAATTGAAGAAACATATAGCACTCTTTTTAAAGAAAGCCAGAAATTTAATAACATAACACAAATAAATTACCTAATAGAAGAAATGAAAAGGAAAATGAACGGAATACGTATAACAAAACGCAATAAACGAGGACTGTTCAACTTTGTAGGCTCTACTTACAAATACCTTTTCGGTATACTAGACGAAGACGACAGACAAAATTTTGAATACCAAATTTCATCTCTATCCCAAAGTACCGTTCAGATTAGCAGTCTATATCACGTTATTGACAACCTTAATAACGGTATTCAAATGATAAATACCCACTCAGAATCTATAAAAAAAGAACAAAAAATCTCCCTTTTAATATTTAATATCGAACACTTTACTGAGTACATTGAAGACACCGAAATGGGTTCACAATTAACCCGATTAGGAATATTCAATCCAAAACTTCTTAAGCACGACAACCTTGGTAACGTTAACTACAAAAATTTAATGGACATAAAAACTTCTGCTTGGTATAATACAGGTACTAACGAAATTTTCCTAATGTCTCATATCCCCACAAACACAGTTGAAGAGCCTACTTTCCTTATCACCCCTAACCCAGACAATAATGGACAAACTATTAATGAAAATTTAGAAGGCAAATTCTATCTACACATGACCGGAGAAAAACTTAACCAAAATTGTAACAATCAAGAAATTTATATTAAAAATAACAAAATTATAAAAATATTTAATTGTACAGCAGAGTTAAAAGTAGTATGGAAATGGGGTGGGGGTAAGGGATTAAGGATTAAATGTAGGGGGTGCGTGGGAATTTAGGGTTAAGTGAGGGTGATGGGTGAAGAGGGGTTGACGAGGGTTGACAGGTGCGTGGGAATTTAGGGTTAAATTAGGGTGAGGGGTGATCGCGAGGGTCGCTGATCGTGTTTACATGCACACGTGTTAGGGTACATGCATGGTATTAAGGGTGAGGGGTGATCGCGAGGGTGGGTGTGTGTGTGTGTGTTAGGGTGCATGCATGAGCATGGGATTAAGGGTGCGGGGGACAAAGTGATGAGGGTCGACAGCAGGTGAGTATGTGTGTGTGTGTGTGTGTGTGTGTGTGTAAATGAGGATCGCTGCTCGTGTTTACATGCACACGTGTTAGGGTGCATGCAGGCGTGTGTGTATGTGTGTTAGGGTGCATGGGATTAAGGGTGCCCGAGGCGATAAAGTGATGAGGGCTGAGAACAACAACAGGTAAGTGTCTGTGTGTGTAAGTGAGCATTCATGATCGTGTTTACATGCACACGTGTTAGGGTGCATGCAGGCGTGTGTGTGACTCATGACTCATGACTCATGAGGTCGATCGATCGGTAGCTCGGTCGGTCGGTAACTCGGTAGGTCGTTGACATCAGGTGAATCTTAACACATGAGGGTCGCTGACGAGGGTAATGCCATATTTGACAGGTCGGGGCACCCTAGCAAAACATGTTAATCTGTTATAACAAAACACTGCAACCTGTTGACGTCGTCATCGTCATTGTCGTCGTCGTCGTCTATTATCCTAATTAATTTCTATGAACCGAGGGTTAGGGTTAGGTGTACTATATAATAAAATCAGCTAAACAGCTAAACAACAACAACAACAAAATCAGCTAAACAGCTAAACAGCTAAATAGCTAAACAACATCTGCTAAACAGCTAAACAGCTAAACAGCTAAACAGCAAACAGCTAAACAGCTAAACAGCTAAACAGCTAAATAGCTAAATAACATCAACTAAACAGCTAAACAACAATAATAATAACAACAACAATTTGGTATTATATAAATTTTTATTTCATAAAACGTAAGGCAAGTTCAGCTAAACAGCTAAACAACATCAGCTAAACGGTTAAACAATAATAATAATAATAACAACAACAACAATTTGGTTTTATATAAATTTTTATTTATTTCATGAAACGTAAGGCAAGTTTATCATAATAATTTATAACACCGTTAGACCATGGACATGAAGATCTATGTCTTCCATATTTGGATGTCTTAAACGGAGTCTTTTCCGCTAGCTTTAGGGATGCTTCTATTTGTTCCATCCTTTTGAGATCATTATGATAGATAAAACCATCCCAATGCCTTAGAAACTCTTTTATTTTTAGTGAGTTCATGTTGCTCATTTAGTTGTTGTCGAATTCGTTCTTCGTTCTTTTCCAAAATGCGTCGTTTTATCGCAATAATTTTTGGAAGCGATAAAACTATGTCTAACTTCAATTATCTAAGTCATCAACCTTGCTTAGCAACATAATTAAATCCATACAACACAATAGCAAGATCGCATCAAACTTGTTGCTTCGAACATGTTCGATGATGTTTGCTGTTGCCGTGCATAATGTTCCCCTAGTTTCGAACCAGCATCCGCCAATTCGAATTTCATGACAAAGCTTTCAAACGTAGGCGTAAGGGTCATGTTCCGCTCAGATGCATCTTTGCCCTCTTTCTGATCGGTCGAGTTCCAAGTGTCAACTCCACGTCGGTTAGCACTGCGTTTGATACACGTGCGTCAAAATCTTGTTAAGTCTGTAAAAAAAAAAAATAAAAACTGCATATAGTGCACATATATGCAGTTCAAATTATTTCCGTGTCGGTGCATTTAAATGCCCAAAAATCACCAAAAATTACCAGACAAGAAGACGTAAACTCACTTGCCACGCCCATTTTTTCGGCAAAGGAAATCTGGACACATCCGCCTTCCCGATCAGTTTACGATCCCATTTTTGATTTCTTTGTGCTCAGCAGAAGAAAAGGTATGTCACCCCCCGTATATTTCGTTCAATTTGAAAATTTGACTAAAGTCATTTGCACCTAGATAACCTGGTTGACACGAGTCCCAGTTACCCAGCCTGCGCCAATTGTCGACTTCGTAGCCCACCTGTATGCAGAGGCTTGTGCTTGGGATTGGTGGGGGCTTGTCGAATTGGCATTGGACATTTGCAAATCCAATAAAATTCGCCTGCAGCACGCAGCGCTGTCACCAAATTCTGTTCTACTGAACAGCGTTGGATTTTCCATTTGGAGTCTGTTGCAGCAGAAACATCCACCGTGGGATACAGAATGCATGTGTGCATCGCCTCGCTTTGCACTGAGATCGAGCTTAATTTTGCCACCCCCTTGCAGTGCAAGTGCAGCTGCGCAGCCACTAGAAAGCTTTCTAGCATTGGCTTATGTTTAGTCTTAGTTTTACTTATCTTTGCTTGCACTCGGTCAGTTCAAAAGTTCATTTATATTTTTTTATATATATTTTTTTTAGAATTATATCCAGAGTGTAGAATCTATCTATCGCAGTGAATAAGGTATAATAGTGTGAAGCCAATCAGTGAAACCATATAGTCGAAATCTTTGAAACAAAAAAATAATAATATGTGTGTGAGCTTGTAAATTTGCATACATTGATTTCGGTTCGATCGCAGATCAATTTTTGCAAATTAATAACATCAAATAATTGCCAGTCCCGTAATGAATAAAATTGTCCCTAAAATGAACGATTTGCAAAAGTAATGAAAATAGGAACAATATAATAAAAGTGCTAAATTAACCTAACATTAAAAAACCACCACCAACACACACCTACATCTGCATCGTTGGAAGGCCTTTCATCGTGGAAATTCATGTAAGTGAACAAAACTTAATTTTTTATATTGCTTTAGGCTCATTGTTCTGCAATGATCAGTTAATTTTTAATTGTTTCCTTGGTTCTGCTAATCTGTACATAAATTGTACGTACGTATATATGTACACGCGCATGTGCAGCGGCAAAGTTTTACCGCCGGTTGAGTGCTTGTATGTACGTATGTTTGTATTTATGCTCAGCCTCTGATCATATATATGCTCAGCCTCTGATCATATATATGCTCAGCCTCTGATCATATACATCATAGACATACGTACATACCAAAGCTCGAGCTGTATGTACATACTGACAATAAACTGTCTGCTTTGCGAACAACGTAACATAAATAATTATTTTCTCATTCCAATGCTCAATTATTATCTATGACAACCGATAATATTAAACCCGACTAAAATTTTCAATTATATATGCATATATATATGTCTATGTATATCTATAAATATATATATAATTATATATAATTACTTATATATGTGGTATATATAGTTAAATATATATTTACGTAGTTATTATTTTTGAGTCAAATCAATGATCCGTCAGTAACAAAGACAAAGATCAACGCTGAAGCCACTATAAATCGAAACGAATCGAACAATTTCGGTGAGCGTCTTTATTTAAAAACTGTCAGCTTAATACTAAATGTACAGAGAATCGTGAGAGACGGAAATGTCTAGTCAATTTTGCAGAGTTTGTTCTTTTAGGTGCATACAAAAAGAAGAATGCAATTATACAACGTTCATAATCATGCGCGTTACGTTACGTACGTTACGTACCCATGGATGCGCAAGATTGTAAGTTCAGCGGTTTTGCTAGATCGAATTTAATGTCAGTGTAATATGTGAAGCATATTATGCTACTTCCCTCCCCTTAAAAAGGAAGCTTCACTTCACTTCTGCTTCTACTTCTTCTATTGGGGTTGATGCATGCAATCTTGGTGATGCAGTTGGGTTTGTATCCTGTATTTCAACTGTTATTTTGTTTTTAAGTTTTAGGTAGTTACAAACCATACAAGATGGGAGGCTTATGATTGATACCATTATATAAACTGTGATATTATTCTTTGATATTAATTGTACAAAGTCCAGTTGTTCTATTGGTTTTATTTTTATTAAGTCCGTGAACGGACGTGTTTTTTTTTCTGCGCTTCGATATTTTCGCGTTTTTATTAAAAACAACCGGTGTTTTATAAAGCTTTTATTTTAAAACCGATTTTCTTTTGATAGCCCGTTCACGACGCGTGTGCATGCCTTTCAAATTAGTCAAACTAATCTTTGTTTGCTAATTTTATATTTTTTGTGCATTGGTTCTGCTCCTCTGGTACTTTGTTTACATCTTTACTCTTTTCGGTAAGCAACGTTGTTGTTAGTGGCTCACCGCTATTACTCTCTTTCTTATCTATCCTAATTCTTTGAGCGCGCCTAAGCACCTCTCACGCTTTGCCGCTCTTTCTATTGCACTTTTTTGAGCGCGCCTAAGCATCTCTCACGCTTTGCCGCTCTCTCTACTGCACTGTTGTTGCTTGATCGCTTTTGCTCTCTCTGCTCTCTGCCTTTGCGCGCTAATTTCTTTTTCTTGCGCACATACTTCTTTTTCTTGTTTTTGTTTTGTTTTCTTTGCGGCTGTTTTTATTTGTTACAGTAGGTGTCCCCAATAATGGACGGTTTGATTTGTTTTAAAAAATCCTGCCTTAAGGAGGTGACGGCTGCCCAGCCAAGCATTTCGTGTTGGCTATGTGATAACGTAGTACACGCGAAGTGTGCCGGATTTTCTGGCCCGACGGCTGATGCCGTAGCCAAGCGCACTGGGTTGCGTTATTGCTGCGATATGTGTAGGGAAGTGGAGGGCGAAATTTGTTCGTTTATGCGGCAAACAAAGATAGGATTTAGGGAACTGCTTGGAAGTTTTCGCACACTATCCGACCAGTTCTCAGCGCTCGATTCATGTTTCAATAACCTTAAGTTATTGAACGAATCCCCAAAGCGAAAAAAATCCACCCGCATAGAGGAGCCTATTATCGCCACCCAGCTCCCTATAATTGACCAGCCAGGTACGCCAATGATACAGCCGTTAATGTCGTTCACCAATCCCCCAATGGTAACGAGATCAGCGGCTAAATCAATTTCGATTCCCGAAAATGTCATTGAGTGTATGCAACCAGTGACGCCAAAATGTTCCGTTATGTCCGCTGTGGTCTCGTTGCCCGTGCCACAGAAAATAGTGTTACCTAAGGCGTGTTCAAGTTCTGGTTTACCAGAAGAGAACCTCTGCTCTGGAATTATACCTGAGGCGCCTAAAAAGATTGTAGGTGTTCCACAAAAGAAACAGATCTTTGTTTCTAGGCTTGCCCCTGAACTCACATCAAATGATGTTAAAGCTTATATTCAAGCTAAAACTCAAGCCGACGACGTAAAAGTGGAAAAGTTTAAGTTTTCTTATGAGAGGGACATATCTTCCTTCAAAATAAGTGCCCCAAACGAACTCTTAGGCATTATATGTTCGGCTCAATTTTGGCCGGAACATGTAATGGTTAAAGAGTTTGAAGCAAGGAAAAAGAAAAATCGCCCACCGATTAAACTTCCTTTGCCTCCTCTAGCAGCAGCCCAAACAAAATCAAATAAAAAAAAACTAACAAGCTTCTTAACTCTTTCATATCAAAATGTTAGAGGTCTCTGTACTAAACTTTCAACTTTATACTTAAACAGTCTTGCTTTTTCTTCTCAAATTGTTGTGTTTACTGAGACTTGGTTAAAGCCGGAGATTCTGAACTCCGAAGTCTTTCCAAATAAGTACACAACCTACAGGTGTGATCGACCTGACCGACGTGGTGGTGGAGTTCTAATTGCAGTTGATTCCACCATCAACTCGGAACTCTTAGAACCGGAGATTCAATCTGGCATTGAATTACTCTGTGTAAAATTACACTTTCCCGGTTTTTTTCATTATATAACCTGTTCCTATATTCCGCCGTCGTCGGAATTATCAGTCTATTTGCAACATTTGTCTGCAATACAGACCATATTTAATCTGTTATCAGACAGAGATCAATTTTTAGTCCTGGGTGACTTCAATATCCCCGATTGTAATTGGACAACAAGTGCTGATTCAAACTCTCTTCTGTCCTCACGGCAACACGACCTTTTTGACGGTCTGTTTGACATGTCATTGTCTCAGGTCAATCATGTCTTAAACAGTAGTAACAGATCGTTAGACTTATGCTTTGTCTCGGATCCATCTAGAGTGAGTCTAAACAAGACACAACCACTTTCTCTTCCTGAAGATCCTTACCATCCCACTCTTGAAGTTACTATTGATTTTGGTGCTTGTATGGTTAATGATGAAAAACTGTGTAATCGTGTACGCTGCTTTAGAAAAGCAGATTTTAACTTATTGAATGGGATGATTTCCCAATTTGATTGGTCAGAATTGTATTCGTCTACTGATATTTTAGTAGCGACCAATATTTTTTATAACACAATTAACTACTTTTTAGATATTTGTGTTCCGTGTTTTTATCCAACTTCCTCGAGTAAGCCGCCATGGTTTACAAGAGAGTTGTCACGGTTAAAAAATTTAAAGTCAAACTTATTTAAAAAATATAAAAGTAATAGCTCATCTTCTGCCTTTTCCCGCTACTTAAGCGCGCGGTCAGATTTCACTGTCTTGAACGCGAAATGTTATAAGAATTATTTAACTCGTTGTAAGGCTCAGTTTATTCAGAACCCCAAACAGTTTTATAGTTTCGTTAACACGAAGCGTAAGTCTACCGCATTTCCAACAAAATTAACGTTTGAAAATGCTAGTGCAGATACCGACCAAGCCATGGCCGATATGTTTGCAAAGTTTTTTCAAACGACTTATTCTCCCTCTACACAGAAAACTCACTTTTATCCATACAACATTCCAAGCTCAAATGGTATCTTCTCTCCCTTTTTAAACGAAAGCTCATTGGTAAAGGATCTCTCTTTAGTAAAGCCAGTCTTCTCACCAGGCCCTGACGGTGTTCCTGCTTGCATACTTCGATTCTGTGCTATCTCCTTAAGTAAGCCACTGCTCAAACTATTTTCGCTGTCTTTAGAAACTTCAGTCTTTCCTTCCATTTGGAAGGAATCTTTTATTATTCCCTTGCTTAAAAAGGGCAGCAAGTCTGTTGAAAGCAATTATAGAGGTATCTCTAAATTGTCGGCTATACCCAAACTTTTCGAGAATGTTATAACTCCTCACTTGCAACATTTCTGTAGATCCGTTATCTCACCTTTTCAACACGGATTCATTAAAAGTCGTTCTACTACGACAAACTTGCTTGAGCTGACATCCTTCGTGGTAAAAGGATTTCAGGAAAATCTTCAAACTGATGTCATTTATACTGATTTCAGCAAAGCTTTTGACTCAGTGAATCATTCCCTTCTGGCACATAAACTTGACCTTCTAGGTTTTTCACCAAAACTACTTAGTTGGATTGTAAGCTATCTGGCTGACAGAACTCAAAGAGTCCTCTTTAAAACCACCCTTTCAAACCCAATTCATGCCACATCTGGTGTTCCTCAAGGGAGTCATCTTGGTCCCCTACTTTTTACGCTTTTCATTAATGACCTTCCCTTGGTCATATGTAACTCCCGTACTCTTATGTATGCGGATGATGTAAAGCTTTGCTACCAATTTAAAGACGACCACTGTCACTCAAACCTACAAACCGACCTAAATAGTTTTAATTCTTGGTGTTGTGCCAATTTTTTAAACCTGAACAGCTCAAAATGCAAGCTGATGACATTCTCTCGAGCCAGTACGAAGTTTGCTTCTTATATTCTTTGTGGTTGTGCCTTGGAAAGAATCGCCCTAGTTGATGATCTGGGGGTCCGTCTGGACCGAAAACTAAAGTTTTCCAATCATAATAAATAAAGCCATGGGTGTCCTAGGCTTTATCAAAAGATGGTCTAAGGAATTCGACGATCCTTATATTACAAAGACCCTTTACGTTGCACTTGTTCGTCCCATTCTCGAATACGGTTCATGCGTATGGTGTCCCCAGTACACTATTCATAAGGAACGCATCGAATCTGTACAGAAAAATTTCTTACTTTTTGCTTTACGCGGCCTTAACTGGGATGAAAATTTGAGACTGCCTTCCTATAATGGTAGACTTCTGTTACTAAATCTGCCTTCCCTAACTAACCGCAGAACCATGCTAGGGGTCTTATTTATTAACAACCTTATGCAAGGTGACATTGACAGTGAGGCCTTGTTAAGGCAGCTACACTTCTCTGTTCCTTGCAGAATAACTCGCTATTTCCTTCCACTAACACTCCCTTATTGTAGATCGAACTATGCACTGCATGATCCTTTCAGGGCATTATGTTCGGACTACAATAAGCTCCAACACATCATAGCTAGCACTAACACTATCGCTGCTATGAAGTCCTTAATTCTTGCCTATCTAGTACGTAATTAGTAATTAGTATTTGAATCTTCCTCGATTTTCTATTCTATGTTTTTTCTTTTTTCCCCTACTTGCATGCCGCGTTCTATCGCCTCGTCTTTTATTTTTTTTTTTTTTTTTTTTTTTTTCTTTCTTTTTTTTTTTTTCTTGCGTTTCTATTTTTTTTTTTTTTTTTTTTTTTTTTCTTTTTTTTTTTTTTTTTTTCTCGCATTACTACCGCGTTTCCGTGTCGTCCGTTATGCGACGGTGCCTCTCGGTCGGTCAGGCGGGAGGTGGACTTCGTTTGGGTTCCGCGCGCAACAAGCATCGGCTTGGTGTCGTTGGACCACTTGCTAATACAGTCATTGTATTCAACGTCCAATAAATAAAAAAAAAAAAAAAAAAAAAAAAGGTGTGTACAATGGGGTAAGGTTTATCTCGGGGCTCAGCTGATTTTCATTCAGTTCTATTTTTCCCATTTTGATTTTACATTGTTTTATTGTTATTATTTTGTTGCCATTAATCGTTATTATTATTTTATTATTATTTGAAAAAGGGAGTCTCCCAAGGCAGAGAAGGCGCGAGCACTGACCAGAATGGTCTTTTGTGCCTAAATGCTTTAAACTCTGCTTCCCTGATGAAGCCAAGCAGGTCTTTCGTCGAGGAACGGACAATTTGCTCGGGAACTGCGATTTCCACGTGCAAATAAACATTTGCAGGAGGAAACCCTCCTACTCCAAACCAAGGCTGGACAGTCACACAGTATGTGTTTGGTGGTTTCATCGTCCTCTTTACAGAGCCTGCACTCTGCATCAGAGGATAGACGCATTTTTGTTAGGTGATAGTTCACCAGATGGTGGCCACTGAGATAGCCAACAAGAAGATAGAGATCTCTCCTGGAGAGTGAGTCTGTTCTGCGTTTAACCGAGGGATTTGTAAGCTCTCTAGCCTGCCTCATCCCTGGTTGGAAGAACCAATAGCGTTCGGTCAACCTATCTGCCCAAGTTTGCACAAGGGATGAGATGGTTGACCACCCCACGCCGCAGAAGGGTTCGGGGCCAACCATAGAGGCTGATGACCCCGCCCTCGCTAGTTCATCCGCTAGCTCGTTGCCCTGGAACCCAGAGTGTCCAGGTACCCAAAGGAGGGTAACTTTGTTTCTTTTGGACAGCCTCTGGAGGCAGTTCCAGCAGTCAGCCACCATACGTGAACTTACTCTCTTTGAGGAGAGGGCTAGTATGGCAGCTTGGCTGTCCGAGAAGATGTAAATGTTCGCTCCTCTCATCCCCTTCTCAAGGATAAGACGGCAGCAGAACTCAATGGCATGAACCTCGGATTGAAAGACCGTGGGCCACTTGCCCATGGCAATCGAGGTTTTGGAGTTGGGACCATGTATCCCGGCTCCAACCCCCTGATCAGTTTTAGACCCGTCGGTATACCAGTGTATGCCGTGAGGGTCGCTGATGGGGTTGCCAGCATCCCAGTCCTTCCGGTCTGGGATGAGAGTCCTGAATTTTGCACCAAAGAGGAGTTCCTTGGTCATAGAATCTGATCTAGTGCAGATCTCTAAGCCAGGAATATCTTTGATAAGTCTAGCATGCCCTGATTCGGTAGCTAGAAGCCCAGATTGGAGCTTGATTCTAAGAAGACTCATTGCAGCGACTTCTTTTATTTTGATATGCAGCGGAGTCAAGTTGAGGATTGACTCCATTGCTGCTGTGGGACAGGTGCGGAGTGCACCCGTCAGAGAAAGGCAAAGTAGCCTATGCAATTTATTGCATTTGTTGATGGCAGTGACCTGCGTCACCTTTGGCCACCACACAATTGCAGCGTAGGTGACGATGGGTCTTACCATCATCTCAAATAGCAACCGGATGTTACAGGATTTGAGACCCCAGGTTCTACCAAAGAATCTTCTGCATGCCCACATGGCATGAGTTGCCTTTGATAGAGTGTTGTTTAGGTGGGAATTCCAGTTTAGTCTTTTGTCAAGGGTCACCCCTAGATACTTGACTTCGCTGGAAAGACCCACAGGGGAGCCGCCTATGTTCAATTGACCTATGTCAATAGAATAGCGCTTAGTGAAGGGAACAATAATTGCCTTTTGGGGATTGATGCTGAGACCTACATCTTCGCACCATCTGCCAACCGTGTTCAGAGCAGATTGCATTAGCTCTGTCACGGTGTTGGCAAATTTCCCGTTCACTATTAGAGCCAGGTCGTCCGCGTAGCCGATTGCTTGCACGCCCTGGTCTGCGAGAATGCTTAGTAGTTCATCAACTACTAAAGACCAGAGTAGGGGGGATAAGACCCCTCCCTGGGGACATCCTTTAACCGCACTGATAAAGGCAGTCGTGGTGTCCAAGGTAGAGGAAATGATCCGGTGTTTGAGCATAGCCTCAATCCACCGGATTAGGGGACGGGCAATATTTCTGCGCTCTAGCGCAGCAGAAATAGAGCCGTAGCCGGTATTATCGAAGGCACCCTCTATATCAAGAAAAGAGCACAAAGCAATGTTCTTGGATGCGAGGGCTTCTTCGATTTTACCTACTAATTTGTGGAGGGCGACCTCCGTCGACCTTCCGGCTATATACGCAAACTGCGTGGGATGCAGAGGATAAGTTTCCTGCAGAGAGCACCGTATGTGCAGGTCTATGAGCCTTTCCGCTGTCTTAAGCAGGAAGGAGGTGAGACTGATCGGCCGATAGGATTTGGGCTGGTCCTGGGGACGATTCCCCTGTTTGGGAATGAATACCACATTGACTCTCCTCCAAGAGACGGGTATGTATCCCCAAGTGAGACTAGCTCTAAACAGGCCGACCAGCGGATCGAGAATATGATCCAGGCTGTTTTGTAAAAGGGCTGGGAAGATTTGATCGCCCCCTGGGGCTTTGAAGGGAGCGAAGGAATCTACAGCCCATTTGACCTTTTCAGGGTCGAAGATGGTTCCCGATAAATTGGAGCCACGTGAGTCCGGTGACGTGGTGACGTCATCTTGACTGGATAGATCTGGGTTCGCCACCGAACCTGGGAAGTGGACTTGAAGCAGAAGATCAAGTGCCTCCCTGCGATCTTGGGTGAAAGAGCCATCTGCTCTTTTAAGAAGCCCTATACCATTAGACGACCCTTTAGCTAATACTTTGTGGAGTCTCGCTGCCTCCGGTAGCGATTCAATGCTACCACAGTAGCTGCGCCACGTATCGCGTTTGGCACGTCTAATGTTTTTATTATAATTAGTTAGGGCGTCCCTATAGACGTCCCAGCTGACACGATTAGCTTTGGCCCTATTGAAAAGGCTTCTAACCTTCCTTCGTTGTGCGGATAGTTCCTCGTTCCACCATGGAACTTTACGGTTGACCTCTAGGGTCTTCCGAACAGAGCTGTCCTCGAAGGATGTGATGAGCACATCTTGAAGCAGGTTGGCAGCAAGTTCTATCTCACTAATAGAACTTGGGTTGCTGATCAACAAATCTGCTTTAAAAGCCACAGAGGCTTTAAAAAGATCCCACTTGGTCTTTTTGGGGCAGAAGGAGTTCTGACGGATCTCGACTTGGCCAGGTAGGTCGAACCTGATGTGCTGATGGTCCGACAACGTGGCTTCGTCTGTGACCCGCCAGTTCACCAGTGAACTCCCAATAGAGTTACTGACTAGGGTAAGATCCAGAACCTCTTCCCTAATGGCATTAATGAAAGTTGGCTTACACCCTATGTTAGCAACATCTAATTGACAACACAATAGATATTCTAAAAGGGACTCACCACGTTTGTTGACGTCGCTGCTTCCCCAGATCGTGTGATGCGCGTTGGCATCACAGCCGATCACGAGCGGCTTGTTGTTTAAGCGGCAGAACTCCACCAGCCGCTGAACCTCTGTGGGGGGAACGTCATCCACGTCGCCCGGGAAGTAGGCAGAGGCGATCACAACCTCCCGGACGCCCTCAGCCGTGGCTACCTCAATAGCCGTTGCCACCAGGTCTCTGTGGATGAAATTTGATAAAGGGAAGTGTCTCACATTGCTATTAACAATAATAGCAGTGCGAGGGGCACCTCCCGTGCGGTCATATATCAACTTACATGATCCGCATGATAGTCCACGGATGTGGCCACCGATCAACCATGGCTCCTGGACGAGAGCCAGGTTGATTTCCTCTTCGCAGACGACCCTGCACAGGGTGGCAGACGCTCCTCTGGCGTGGTGCAGGTTCGCCTGGAGCACCTTAATGGCGCTCGGCATCCTCCTTTAGGGCCTTTTTGACAAGGCCACCTGCCTTGCCCCCCCGAGAGTCGTTGCCTCGGATGCCCTTCGGCAGTCTGGAGGAACCACTCGGGGGAGGTCGCCTTGCGACCACGGTCGCCGGAGGGGCCCTTGCGGGGGGTCTCCGCACTATGCCAGTGGAGGGCCTGGAATGGACGACGGGGCGTCCGCTGCCAACCACCGGCTTAGTACGGTCCGCTGTGGGCTTGGGGGCAGTCACCACTATGACTGGGGGTTTGGGGATGGGTTTTGTCAGCGCCACTGCAGCTGCGGCGCTGGTGGACGCCACCGGAGCGTTAGCCACAGCTGTCACGCCGGTAGGGCCCACCGTCACCGCCGCTGGAGGAACGCTGACGGGAGGGGGGTTGGAGATGGGGAGGGGGAGGGAGCAGGAGCGGGGGAGGCCCTGACGGCGGAGTTCTTAAGGATAAGCTTAATTCTGCCAAAGCGGAATTTCACATTACCCTTAATGTCCGTCAGAGCCTTATACGACTTCTCGTCGACCATCATCGCGAGGTGTGTCGTATTGCCGTTGAGGCTGTGTTGCACGACCCGCCACAGCTCCGTAGAGAGCTCACGATTTTGGATACCCAAGTATTCCACAATCTCGGCGGGTGTGTATTGCGCGCTGTTGGGGAAGTAACCTCTAATGAGGTGAGCTCTTGGGAACTCTGCTTCCTCCAACAACTTTAAATCAAGGCCGCTGATGGACTTGATATGTCCAAAAGCTTCCTTGACCCAATCGGCAGTGCTGCTGTTCTCGCACACCAGGAGCAGCCACTCGTTTCGGGGTATACAACCCTCGAAACCTGGGCCGACTTCTGATGTGAAAGGCAGCCGCATCGCCTTTAGGATGCTCTCTTGCACCGTGGCCATATGCTCCGGTGTAAGAGGTTTAGTGGGGTCAGCCGAAGTGAAGCCCAATTTCACCCTGCTTGCCACTTGGCTGAAGAGTGGCTTTGTGGACTCCACATGAGTCTTTTTGGGCTTCTTTGAGGACCCTTGGGGTTCGGGGATGGTATCGTCACCGCGCATCCGCTTAGCCTTGGTTTCCGCGGGGGGCGCAGTGGCGATAGCCAGAGCCTCTGCTCTGCTCGAACCCTTTGCGAGTGCAGCTTTGAAGAGCTTCTTCTCGCGGGTCTTCAGTTTGACGAAGGCGTTCCCCGAGTCCAGTCGCAGAGTCTGGATTTGGGAGCCAGCTTCCGTGAGACCTGACCTCTGAGAGGCCACGGAAGCGTCGTCAGCAAAGCTGATCAGGTCACCCTCAGCTTCGGCGTCGGAGGACATCACCTCGACGGTCTGCTGCATGACTGAGCAGTTGTTGGACGAGAAGGCAGCACTAGCGAACTCAGTGTCCAAGGGAGTTCGTGGCCTGTCCGAGTCCCCCGAAGTACCAGGGTCGAGACCCGTGGTATTGGGGGTGGATGCCAGCAGCCCAACAGCTGCAGTGCTGGTATTGGGGTCGGCCGTGAAGGCTGGGTTGATGCGTTCAAAGCCGCATCAGGCTTGTTTTTTAAGTTAAGAAGATCCATAAAATTTGATCCCACGAGTAGGCGGGAAGAGAAGGTCGCCCACGACATAGCCCGCTTGCCGTGGGAATTCTAAATGAAACTGGAGGGCGACAGGTATCCAGAGTCCGCATACTAGAGACCGGGCTACCCCCGGCCATGCATCCATTAGCGTATGCTGTTCCGCCTTGGATTGGGGTGATTTATAGATTCACGATCTTCGCCCGACTACAATTAGTCAGCACCCCTAGCAGAGACATGACCGTGCTAGGGGCCTGCTTCCAGCCGCCCTCACGTGGAGAGTATAGCCGCACTTCCGTCACTAACAGGAAGGGAGGGCCTCCCCCCAGCCAGAGCAAGAGCTGTGGTTAAATTTAATTCCCCTTGCTCTCTCTGACGGCTGACGGCCTGCCATTAATCGTTATATATATTCATTTATTTCTTGGCAAGTCTGTTCTATAACAGTGTCATTTATGTTCCAAGTAAGGATACTATTTGGTTCTACATATTTAATTATTTGATTAACGGTTTTAGTGACAAAATTACATATTGGATTTGTTGGTTTTATGATATTTTTAATACATTCATTGTTTGTTTCTTTGTAGTTCTGGTCAAGTTGATAGCCATTATTATCTGGATAGGGTAATATGTTAATGGTATGAATGGTTTTTTGTTTAGTAGGGATATGAGCTATGATAAGTAGTTGGTTAGTGTTAATCCAGGTTGACGTTTTAGTTTGTAATGTGTAACTGCTGTCAACGTTTTCTAATTTGTCATAGTTGAGTAATTTTGGGTTGAACAGTTCTAGTCGCGAGAGTTGCATTCCCATTGCGATGTCTTCGATGTATTCAGTAAACTGGATTAGTTCGTATAGCATTTGTTCTCTGTTATTATGTTCGTCTTCATATTCCTTGACCTTTTGCATATTACTATTAATAAGTTGAATTACGTCACTCATTTCATGTAGGTTGATTGAGTTTTTTGTTACAGATTCTAATTGGTAATGGATTTGTATTCGCTCGTTATTGTCTAATGTCCCGAAAAGGTATTTAAATGCAGATCCCATTATGTTAATTAGTCCGCGTTTCTGTCTATTTGTCTGGTGTAGTGTCATAGCATTAAGTTCCCTTAGCATTTTATTGTGAAGTGTAATTTGAGGGATATGTGTGTACAGTTTGTTACTCTAATGTTAAAGTAATCAGTTAAGTTGTCTATATCCGAGAGATTTATGCGCAGACAATGGTGTTCGTATTCTGAAGGGACTTGAATGGGCTTGTCAGAGAATAAGAGATATCCGTGGTCAGTGTTAATATTGTTTATTTGAAGTTGCTGGGTTTGGCATAGTTTTGTAAAGGTGAGAAGGAGTATTATGGTGAACCAGGGGCCTGTAAAATGGGAAGTTGATTAGTTTTCTTCTGTTTTTTAAATTGGGCCTTGTAGTAGTGGGTTTCTCTGTTTCTATTAATGATTTTGTAGTGGTCTTCGTCGGTTTGTTCGACGTCCTTTGTTATTTCAAAAGGGTTTTCTAATTTTCCTTTTGTAATGGTCCTTTCCTGTATCTAGTGTCAACATTGTATTCGGTTCTGTTCTTATTTATTTCGTTAATTTTAATTTCTTTATTGTGTGTTGTGTATCTAGAATAGGTTGTCCGGTATAGATGAATATGTGAGCGGGGAATTGTCCAGTAGTATCGTGTTTGGTCTTGTGATTGTAGACGTAAAGGATTGTTTTTATTTTACTTAACTTGGTTTCATTGTCATCAGAGTTTTTAATGATACGGATTTTTTCATTTATAGTCTTGTGGAGTCTCTCTATGTCAGCGATACCTATTTTCATAGTGTTTAGTTTTAATTCTACGTCTTCGGTTTCGAGCCAACGTTTAAGGACTAGGCTGGAGAACGCGCCATCTCTGTCTGCTTTAAGAAGTCTAGGTTTCCCCAACTGATTAAATATGCGCATTAAGGCATTTTTACATTCTTTTGTCCTTATCTGTTCAAGAGTGGCAAATTCGGAGTAAATGTCGATACAGCTCAAATAGTAATTTCCTTCAGAAGAACAGATATCAATGTTCGGGTTTTGGGGTGATTTTCATTGGCATTTTTGTATTACGGTGTTCTGTTTTGGCTAGATTGCAAACTTGATATTCATTGATTATATTTTGAATAAGGAGCTGGCTTTTGGGAAAGTAGTAATTTTCACTAAAGAGTTTTACAGTTTTGTGAATTCGTGTGTGTTTAGGATTAATTCTTTATATTTTGCATAGGTGGGGATGTTTTTTAGTAAAACGAGACTTCGGAAAATTTTTGTACATTTTGGATTCATAGTTTCTGTATACGCGCTTTGAATCATTTCGAAGTCTGCATCGCTTTCGATGTAAAGAGCGCTATTCTTTGAAGAAAAATTGTCAAGTAAATATTGCTTGGCTGTTTTGAGGGTCATTTCTTTATAGGAGATATGTATGATTTGTTTCTTGACCTTTTTTTGGGACCTTCCGAAAAAATGATTTGTCTTTTGTGATAGTTAATGGCTTTTTCAGATAGTCCTATTAGGTTGCTACTATCTTCTTCTGTGCTATGTGGATTCTCCGAATAACGTCTGCTCTATTTTGATTCTAGACAGTGCATCCGCGACATGGTTTTCTTTCCCTTTGATATGTTTTATGTCGAAGTCGTACTCTTAGAGTCTAGTCTTCCATCTAGTCAACTTTGAGTTAGGCTCTTTTAGTTTGTGTAGCCAGCACAATGGTTGATGATCAGAAGCTATTTCGAAGTGTCTTCCTAATAGATAGTGCCTGAATGTTTTGGTTGCCCAAACCATTGCTAGTAAGTCTTTCTCTATAGCGCTGTAATTAACCTCATCTTTATTTAGGATCCTACTAATGTAACTAACAGGATGTCCATCTTGAGATAGAACAGCGCCAAGTGCTACATTGCTTGCGTCAGTTGTTAATACAAATTTTCTTTCGAAGTTTGGTATTTTTAGGCCATGGATTTTAAAAAAATTCATGGTCTATTGTGTTTGTCGGAACGAGTTTGTGCGTAACAGGCAGAAGGAGGCATCTCCGACCCCATAAACTATATATATTCTGAATCAGTATCAACAGCCGAGTCGATTGATGTCTGTCTGTCTGTCCGTCTGTCCGTCTGTCTGTCTGTATGAACACCTGGATCTCAGAAACTATAAGAGCTAGAGTCTTCAAATTTTGTGACAACATCCATGTATGTTGCAGTGTTTTAAAGTTTTTTTGAAATTTGGCCACGCCCCTTCCCGCCTCTGTAAATCAGTAATAACGATTTAATATACACAATATACACCCAACAACAAAAGTTTTACATCTCACATGACAAATACCTTGCCACGGGTGTTTTCTGAAAATTTCATAGATATCGGACTAAAAATAAGTGAGATATGATCCGAATTAAACTCAATTTGAACGTATACTTATGCGCATATTAAGACCTAATTTACGCATCATACCGAAGTTCGAATTGTCGGACACACAGCATTTTACAAAACTTTTTATTTGCATAGAATGGTAACGTAATTAGCTCAGAATGCAACTTTGCCGATCTATCAGAAGATGAGGCGGTGGCTTAGTGGTTAGAGTGGTGGAGAGCGGTCCTGCGTGCGTGAGTTCGAATCCCATGCGCGGCCGGCCGGCTGGTGAAACTTTTATTTTAATTACTTTTTTTTTTATTCCTATAAGCTTAAATGAAAACTACAGTTATTTAATTAAATATCAATAAAAATAGTTTTCAAAAATTGAATCTCCTTTTTTTTTTTGCAATATTTAAGACAATCAATAAGTTACAAATGTTAGAGCGGGACGCCGATACATCCATGTCTGCATTTGCACATTTACGTTTCGGCGTCCCGCTCTAACACACTCAATTGCCGTATTCGGCGTATGTACGCAACTGTCAGATTTGTGCAACATTCGGCAAAGTTTATAAAAGTGTTCTAATTAAATATGTTGCGAACCAAAAAATTTAAAACGTATTGTTTGTTAAGCTTTAAAATTATTTAATAGAAAAGAAAGAAAAACTTCCGCGGATACCACTACTGTTTGACAAAAGCAAAAATGTATACATAAACTTATTGCACTCTCGCCCTACCTAATGCTTATAATTTTTGTATTCGCTTTTGCTTTGTTTATGCGTTCTTCTTCTTCTATCCGTCAATTAAATTTGTGCGTGTCGCTAAAATAGAATAATAAGAATATAAAGTTTATATTTTTAAAGGCTTATTAATAATGCAAATAATGCAAAATTTTTATTATAAATAACTGAAAATAAATGATACTATAATAATCCATGGCCTTCTACAGTCAGCACCTGACTGTAGCGTTCGACTGGTTTTAATATAGGGTCCTCGGACATAAGTACTTTTAGTTTATGAAATGCCTCTATGTAGTCCCTTTTGGTTTATATCTATCTTGACTCCCTTTTTTTAGAAATTTAGTCAATGGTTTGGCTACATCGGAGAAATTAGGTATGAATTTTCTGTAGTATCCTGTGATTCTAAGAAATGGTTTGATTTCCTTGGGTTTAGTTGGAAGCAGATAATTTTGTATGGCTTTAATTTTTTCAGGATTTGGTTTCATCCCATCTTTAGTGATAACGTGTCCTAGAAAGGTAGTTTCTTGTCTTAGGAATTCACATTTATCTAGCTGTAGCTTTAAGTTAGCTTGAGATAATTTCTCGAAAACTGCTTTAAGGGACTGAAGGTGTTCCTCTAAAGAGGTGGAAAAACGATGATATCATCTAGGTATACTAGACAGATTTTATTTAAGAGCGGACGGAGCAGATTAATCATACAGCGTTGGAAGGTGGCGGGGGCATTTTTAAGCCCGATTGGCATTCTTGTATATTCATAGTGTCCATATTTAGTCTTGGCTATTGACTCTGGGTCCATTTCTATTTTGTGGAAGCCTTTTGCCAGGTCTATTGTTGTAAAGTAATTAGACCTCTCTAGTTTTCCTAATATTTCGGCTATATTTTACTATGCGGAATTTTCTATTGTCCAGAAGCATATAATTTTTTTGGTACGACCCAAATGGGGCTACAATACGGTGAGTTGCTTTCTCGAATGATACCGTGCTCTAACATTTCTTGGATTTGTTTCTCCACTTCCTTTTCGCACGTTTGTTGGAAACTATACAGCTTATAATAATGTGTGTGTGTGTGCGTGTGTGTAGTACTGATTGTGTGTTTTTCTTGGTTCGTAAAACTAAGTTTGTCGCCTTCGTGAAATTGAATGTCTTTAAATTTTGTCAATAAGTTTATTAGTTTGTGTCTTTCCTCTGTATTTAAGTGGTCTTGCCGGAATAAGTTCTCTTTGAGTGTGGAGGTTTCTAAAAAGGTGGGGTCTTGTGGGAATGGAGGGTCTATTTGAGCATGGTTCTGTTCTGTAGGATTCTTTGTGTCACTAATACTTACGACTATTTTATTATTATTTGAAAGAGGGAGTCTCCCAGCAGAGAAGGCGCGAGGCACTGCGACCAGAATGGTCTTTTGTGCCTAAATGCTCTCCCTATCTTGAGAAAAGCCGCTCTGCTTCCCTGATGAAGCCAAGCAGGTCTTTCGTCGAGGAACGGACAATTTGCTCGGGAACTGCGATTTCCACGTGCAAATGTTTCCTCCTACTCCAAACCAAGGCTGGACAGTCACACAGTATGTGTTTGGTGGTTTCATCGTCCTCTTTACAGAGCCTGCACTCTGCATCAGAGGATAGACGCATTTTTGTTAGGTGATAGTTCACCAGATGGTGGCCACTGAGATAGCCAACAAGGAGATAGAGATCTCTCCTGGAGAGTGAGTCTGTTCTGCGTTTAACCGAGGGATTTGTAAGCTCTCTAGCCTGCCTCATCCCTGGTTGGAAGAACCAATAGCGTTCGGTCAACCTATCTGCCCAAGTTTTCACAAGGGATGAGATGGTTGACCACCCCACGCCGCAGAAGGGTTCGGGGCCAACCATAGAGGCTGATGACCCCGCCCTCGCTAGTTCATCCGCTAGCTCGTTGCCCTGGAACCCAGAGTGTCCAGGTACCCAAAGGAGGGTAACTTTGTTTCTTTTGGACAGCCTCTGGAGGCAGTTCCAGCAGTCAGCCACCATACGTGAACTTACTCTCTTTGAGGAGAGGGCTAGTATGGCAGCTTGGCTGTCCGAGAAGATGTAAATGTTCGCTCCTCTCATCCCCTTCTCAAGGATAAGACGGCAGCAGAACTCAATGGCATGAACCTCGGATTGAAAGACCGTGGGCCACTTGCCCATGGCAATCGAGGTTTTGGAGTTGGGACCATGTATCCCGGCTCCAACCCCTGATCAGTTTTAGACCCGTCGGTATACCAGTGTATGCCGTGAGGGTCGCTGATGGGTTGCCAGCATCCCAGTCCTTCCGGTCTGGGATGAGAGTCCTGAATTTTGCACCAAAGAGGAGTTCCTTGGTCATAGAATCTGATCTAGTGCAGATCTCTAAGCCAGGAATATCTTTGATAAGTCTAGCATGCCCTGATTCGGTAGCTAGAAGCCCAGATTGGAGCTTGATTCTAAGAAGACTCATTGCAGCGACTTCTTTTATTTTGATAAGCAGCGGAGTCAAGTTGAGGATTGACTCCATTGCTGCTGTGGGACAGGTGCGGAGTGCACCCGTCAGAGAAAGGCAAAGTAGCCTATGCAATTTATTGCATTTGTTGATGGCAGTGACCTGCGTCACCTTTGGCCACCACACAATTGCAGCGTAGGTGACGATGGGCCTTACCATCATCTCAAATAGCAACCGGATGTTACAGGATTTGAGACCCCAGGTTCTACCAAAGAATCTTCTGCATGCCCACATGGCATGAGTTGCCTTTGATAGAGTGTTGTTTAGGTGGGAATTCCAGTTTAGTCTTTTGTCAAGGGTCACCCCTAGATACTTGACTTCGCTGGAAAGACCCACAGGGGAGCCGCCTATGTTCAATTGACCTATGTCAATAGAATAGCGCTTAGTGAAGGGAACAATAATTGCCTTTTGGGGATTGATGCTGAGACCTACATCTTCGCACCATCTGCCAACCGTGTTCAGAGCAGATTGCATTAGCTCTGTCACGGTGTTGGCAAATTTCCCGTTCACTATTAGAGCCAGGTCGTCCGCGTAGCCGATTGCTTGCACGCCCTGGTCTGCGAGAATGCTTAGTAGTTCATCAACTACTAAAGACCAGAGTAGGGAGGATAAGACCCCTCCCTGGGGACATCCTTTAACCGCACTGATAAAGGCAGTCGTGGTGTCCAAGGTAGAGGAAATGATCCGGTGTTTGAGCATAGCCTCAATCCACCGGATTAGGGGACGGGCAATATTTCTGCGCTCTAGCGCAGCAGAAATAGAGCCGTAGCCGGTATTATCGAAGGCACCCTCTATATCAAGAAAAGAGCACAAAGCAATGTTCTTGGATGCGAGGGCTTCTTCGATTTTAGCTACTAATTTGTGGAGGGCGACCTCCGTCGACCTTCCGGCTATATACGCAAACTGCGTGGGATGCAGAGGATAAGTTTCCTGCAGAGAGCACCGTATGTGCAGGTCTATGAGCCTTTCCGCTGTCTTAAGCAGGAAGGAGGTGAGACTGATCGGCCGATAGGATTTGGGCTGGTCCTGGGGACGATTCCCCTGTTTGGGAATGAATACCACATTGACTCTCCTCCAAGAGACGGGTATGTATCCCCAAGTGAGACTAGCTCTAAACAGGCCGACCAGCGGATCGAGAATATGATCCAGGCTGTTTTGTAAAAGGGCTGGGAAGATTTGATCGCCACCTGGGGCTTTGAAGGGAGCGAAGGAATCTACAGCCCATTTGACCTTTTCAGGGTCGAAGATGGTTCCCGATAAATTGGAGCCACGTGAGTCCGGTGACGTGGTGACGTCATCTTGACTGGATAGATCTGGGTTCGCCACCGAACCTGGCTTCTAACCTTCCTTCGTTGTGCGGATAGTTCCTCGTTCCACCATGGAACTTTACGGTTGACCTCTAGGGTCTTCCGAACAGAGCTGTCCTCGAAGGATGTGATGAGCACATCTTGAAGCAGGTTGGCAGCAAGTTCTATCTCACTAATAGAACTTGGGTTGCTGATCAACAAATCTGCTTTAAAAGCCACAGAGGCTTTAAAAAGATCCCACTTGGTCTTTTTGGGGCAGAAGGAGTTCTGACGGATCTCGACTTGGCCAGGTAGGTCGAACCTGATGTGCTGATGGTCCGACAACGTTGCTTCGTCTGTGACCCGGCAGTTCACCAGTGAACTCCCAATAGAGTTACTGACTAGGGTAAGATCCAGAACCTCTTCCCTAATGGCATTAATGAAAGTTGGCTTACATCCTATGTTAGCAACATCTAATTGACAACACAATAGATATTCTAAAAGGGACTCACCACGTTTGTTGACGTCGCTGCTTCCCCAGATCGTGTGATGCGCGTTGGCATCACAGCCGATCACGAGCGGCTTGTTGTTTAAGCGGCAGAACTCCACCAGCCGCTGAACCTCTGTGGGGGGAACGTCATCCACGTCGCCCGGGAAGTAGACAGAGGCGATCACAACCTCCCGGACACCCTCAGCCGTGGCTACCTCAATAGCCGTTGCCACCAGGTCTCTGTGGATGAAATTTGATAAAGGGAAGTGTCTCACATTGCTATTAACAATAATAGCAGTGCGAGGGGCACCTCCCGTGCGGTCATATATCAACTTACATGATCCGCATGTAGTCCACGGATGTGGCCACCGATCAACCATGGCTCCTGGACGAGAGCCAGGTTGATTTCCTCTTCGCAGACGACCCTGCACAGGGTGGCAGACGCTCCTCTGGCGTGGTGCAGGTTCGCCTGGAGCACCTTAATGGCGCTCGGCATCCTCCTTTAGGGCCTTTTTGACAAGGCCACCTGCCCTGCCCCCCCGAGAGTCGTTGCCTCGGATGCCCTTCGGCAGTCTGGAGGAACCACTCGGGGGAGGTCGCCTTGCGACCACGGTCGCCGGAGGGGCCCTTGCGGGGGGTCTCCGCACTATGCCAGTGGAGGCCCTGGAATGGACGACGGGGCGTCCGCTGCCAACCACCGGCTTAGTACGGTCCGCTGTGGGCTTGGGGGCAGTCACCACTATGACTGGGGGGACAAAACCCATCCCGTTTTGTCAGCGCCACTGCAGCTGCGGCGCTGGTGGACGCCACCGGAGCGTTAGCCACAGCTGTCACGCCGGTAGGGCCCACCGTCACCGCCGCTGGAGGAACGCTGACGGGAGGGGGGGTTGGAGATGGGGAGGGGGAGGGAGCAGGAGTGGGGGAGTTCCTGACGTCAGAGTTCTTAAGGATAAGCTTAATTCTGCCAAAGCGGAATTTCACATTACCCTTAATGTCCGTCAGAGCCTTATACGACTTCTCGTCGGCCATCATCGCGAGGTGTGTCGCATTGCCGTTGAGGCTGTGTTGCACGACCCGCCACAGCTCCGTAGAGAGCTCACGATTTTGGATACCCAAGTATTCCACAATCTCGGCGGGTGTGTATTGCGCGCTGTTGGGGAAGTAACCTCTAATGAGGTGAACTCTTGGGAACTCTGCTTCCTCCAACAACTTTAAATCAAGGCCGCTGATGGACTTGATATGTCCAAAAGCTTCCCTGACCCAATCGGCAGTGCTGCTGTTCTTGCACATCAGGAGCAGCCACTCGTTTCGGGGTATACAACCCTCGAAACCTGGGCCGACTTCTGATGTGAAAGGCAGCCGCATCGCCTTTAGGATGCTCTCTTGCACCGTGGCCATATGCTCCGGTGTAAGAGGTTTAGTGGGGTCAGCCGAAGTGAAGCCCAATTTCACCCTGCTTGCCACTTGGCTGAAGAGTGGCTTTGTGGACTGCACATGAGTCTTTTTGGGCTTCTTTGAGGACCCTTGGGGTTCGGGGATGGTATCGTCACCGCGCATCCGCTTAGCCTTGGTTTCCGCGGGGGGCGCTGTGGCGATAGCCAGAGCCTCTGCTCTGCTCGAACCCTTTGCGAGTGCAGCTTTGAAGAGCTTCTTCTCGCGGGTCTTCAGTTTGACGAAGGCGTTCCCCGAGTCCAGTCGCAGAGTCTGGATTTGGGAGCCAGCTTCCGTGAGACCTGACCTCTGAGAGGCCACGGAAGCGTCGTCAGCAAAGCTGATCAGGTCACCCTCAGCTTCGGCGTCGGAGGACATCACCTCGACGGTCTGCTGCATGACTGAGCAGTTGTTGGACGAGAAGGCAGCACTAGCGAACTCAGTGTCCAAGGGAGTTCGTGGCCTGTCCGAGTCCCCCGGAGTACCAGGGTCGAGACCCGTGGTATTGGGGGTGGATGCCAGCAGCCCAACAGCTGCAGTGCTGGTATTGGGGTCGGCCGTGAAGGCTTCGCCCTGGGTTGATGCGTTCAAAGCCGCATCAGGCTTGTTTCTTAAGTTAAGAAGATCCATAAAATTTGATCCCACGAGTAGGCGGGAAGAGAAGGTCGCCCACGACATAGCCCGCTTGCCGTGGGAATTCTAAATGAAACTGGAGGGCGACAGGTATCCAGAGTCCGCATACTAGAGACCGGGCTACCCCCGGCCATGCATCCATTAGCGTATGCTGTTCCGCCTTGGATTGGGGTGATTTATAGATTCACGATCTTCGCCCGACTACAATTAGTCAGCACCCCTAGCAGAGACATGACCGTGCTAGGGGCCTGCTTCCAGCCGCCCTCACGTGGAGAGTATAGCCGCACTTCCGTCAGTAGGAGCAAGGACGGCACATACCCCAGCCAGAGCTGTGGTTAAATTTAATTCCCCTTGCTGACGGCCAAAAAAAAAAACTTACGACTAAGTGAACAACAAATACAACAACAAATAATTAAACCTTAATCGAACCAACAAACACCAATGGCAGTATCAACGCCAGCCCCTGTAATGAGTGTCCCAAGTCTTCTAAAAATGAGGAAAACTCTCAAAACACCCCTTACATAGAAGAAACCCTTCTAGCAACCTCCTCTAACTACGCCTTAGACGACGAGTTAAGAGAGTCCAATGTATTTAGATTAGAACATTTAAATGCAGAGGAAAGGGAGCAACTTTCGCATGTCTTGCTTGAATATAGTGATATTCAGTATAAAGAAGGTGAAAATTTGACCTTCACGAGTACGATTAAGCACTCTATTCACACAACACTCTATTCACCCTATCTACAAAAAAACCTTACAAGTATCCCCAAGCTTTCGACCTAGAAGTCACCAGACAAATTAACGAAATGATTGAACAAAAGATAATTAGAAAACTCGGACGTTGTCAATATTTCACAACTATCAATCTAGCTAAGGGTTTCCATCAAATCCAAATGGACCCACAATCAATTCCCAAGACAGCATTTTCGACAAAACATGGACATTACGAATATACTCGTATGCCCTTTGGTCTAAAAAATGCACCAGCAAGGATTGTTTAGTCTATTTAGATGATATTATTATTTACTCCATTTCATTGGAAGAACATATAACATCACTAAAAAGGGTATTTGATAAGCTTCGATCAGCCAATCTAAAGTTGCAACTTGATAAATGTGCATTTCTGAAGAAAGAAACAGAATTTCTCGGTCACATTATCACAACAGATGGCATCAAACCAAACCCCAATAAGATAAAAGCAATTGTCAACTTTCCTATTCCTAAAACCACAAAAGGAATAAAGTCTTTTCTTGGACTCTGCGGATTTTACCGTAAGTTCATCCCTAATTTTGCAAAGATAACAAAACCCATGACAATAAGGCTAAAGAAAGGAGCAACAATCAATATAAACGATAGTGATTACGTGTCCGCTTTTGAGAAACTTAAGGTACTCATCACGTCCGATCCCATTTTGATATACCCTAATTTTGAAAAGAAATTCTCACTAACCACAGATGCGAGTAATATAGCTATAGGTGCTGTATTATCCCAAGAACATAGACCTATTTGTTACGCAAGCAGAACTCTAAACAAGCATGAACTCAACTATTCGGCAATAGAAAAGGAACTATTAGCCATAGTTTGGGCAACAAAATATTTTAAGTCCTACTTATTCGGAAGGAAATTCGACATATTAAGCGATCATAGGCCACTTGTCTGGTCAAACAACATGAAAGATCCTAATATGAAACTGCAAAGATGGAAGATAAAACTCAATGAATATGATTACAACATTCAGTATCTACCTGGTAAAGAAAATCACGTAGCTGATGCCCTATCCAGAGTTCAGATCCAAGAAAACTTCCTAGGTGAGGAAAATACAGTTTCCCTTTCCACAGCAGCCACTGTGCATAATGCACAAGAAGACAGCCAAAGTCACATCCCCATGGCTGAAAGACCTCTTAATTATTACAACAGACAGCTAGAATTTATAAGAAATAGTTTCGATGATGTCCAAGTAATAAAATATTTTCATAAAACAAGAATAAAAATCAGTTACAAAGAAATGACAGATACCCTTGCCAAAGAATTAATTAAGGAATATCTCTGCCCTAAAAAATGTGTTATCTATTTCCCCAACGAAGCCGATTTCCAAATCTTCCAGAATGCTTATGACCAAATAATAAGTCCAGATAACCTCACTAAAACAATGAGAACCAGCGGTAAATTGATAGATCTTCAAACATACGCCCAGTTTAAAGAGATCATTCTTAAAACGCATAAGGAATTATTACACCCTGGAATAGAGAAACTTATTCTTCAGTTCAAAGAACACTATTACTATCCCGACTATCAGAAACTTATTCAAAACATTATTAATGAATGCGAAATCTGTAATATAGCCAAAACTGAACATAGAAATACTAAACTAACCTTCGAAAAAACTCCAGAAACCTTCAACCCCAGAGACAAATACGTCATGGATTTCTATTTAATAAATAATAAACAGTTTCTATCATGTATTGACATTTATTCTAAATACGCCTCCCTGATAGAAGTAAACAGTAGAGATTGAAACCAAAAGAGCTATTTTACGCATATTTAACGATATGGGCAAACCCATAGAGATAAAAGCCGACAAAGACTCCGCTTTCATGTGCACTGCACTCAAACTCTGGCTAGATTCAGAGGGAGTAACTCTCAACATTACGACAAGCAAAAATGGAATTTCAGACATTGAGAGATTTCATAAAACTGTCAACGAAAAATTAAGAATTATAATGAGTGAAAACGATCCCGAAAATCAATTTACAAAATTCGAAAAAATACTTAACGTATATAATCATAAATCAAAACATAATACAACGGGTCGAACACCAGCAGATATCTTTATTTTCGGAAGGAACACCTGCCTATAACACTCAACAGAACAAAATAGATAAAATCGACAAGCTTAATGAAAATAGAACAGACTTCGGTATGGACACCAACTTCAGAGAAGCCCCTCTGGTCAAATCAAAGACAACCAACCCTTTTAGAAAAACAGGAAATATAAGGCAGATAGATAACAAGCATTTCGAGGAAACAAACAGAGGCAGAAAAATAATCCACTATAAGTCTAAATTCAAAAAGAAAAAGAAAACTAATAAAAGTAAATACGATAATGATAATTCCAGGCATACTCCCGAGCATGTTCTATGAACTTAGAAGTAACTCCTATCCAGGCTAAAAATGGTTATTTAATATTTCAAACCGGATCAATAGACCTACCCATAAATTGTGAATACCATTATCTATCCGTTAATCTAACCAAGACCGAAATTATTTACGAGGAACTAATTAAGCAAGCTCAATTTTTTTGAGAATTTACAGCAAATTATTATAGAAAAACTCAATAGGGAAATGAATGGTGTAAGAATCGCAAAACGCAGCAAACGTGGTCTTGCTAATTTTATGGGAACAATTTATAAGTATTTGTTTTGCACCTTAGACCAAGAAGATAAAGAAGAGTTGCAACAACAAATAGGCGATATTTCCAAAAACAACATACAGATAAGTGAGCTTAATCATTTAATAGACGCAATCAATAAAGGAATAGAAGTGACAAATCATCTAAATCACCTCCGCGAACAAGAGCAAATGTTGGCTTTAGTAATTTTCAACCTGCAGCAATTCACAGAATATATTGAAGACATAGAGCTAACACGTTTAGGTATCTTCAACCACAAACTCCTAAGACACGATTCATTAACTCACGTAAATTCCGAAAAACTCCTTAGTATCAAAACTTCTGCATGGCTCAAGTCTGACACTAATGAAATCTTGATAATTTCCCAAATTCCAAGAGAAATAATTAAAACTCCAATCTTTGAAATAGTACCATACCCAGACAAACAAAACAATATACTAACAGAAACTATTCATAATAAATACTTTTCACATAACAACCAAACCTATACAGCAGGCTCCCAAAGCTTAGTAATAAACAAATGTATAACGGGTATATTAAATCAAATAGCAACGCAATGTAGATACAGCAAAACACACTCTGACTTTGAAATCAAGTACGTCGAACCAAATATAATTACAACTTGGAACCTTCCCAAGACAATCCTAAACCAGAATTGTATTAATAGAGAAATCACAATAGAAGGCAACAATATGATTAAAGCATCCAATTGCTCTGTTCAGTTAGAAGAAATATTAATCACTAATACAATGCTAGATTACACTCAGACCACTTATGTAAACAACAACGTAACTAAATTAGAACCACTAGAGTATATCCAAGCAAAAGAAATAATCGAACAGCACGCTCAGACAAATAATGTTTTTCAAATAATAATAATCACAGCACTAGCCATAATAATTATACTTGCCCTAATGTATTTCATTTACAAATATAAAACCATACACCAGATGCTAATTGTAAAATTTAGAAATTCAAATCCAGAGAATGAAACCATTGTAAAACCAGAAATTGAAAATGTTGTACCAACAGTAGATACCCCGGTATTGTACCCTAGAATAAGCGCCTGAGGGCAGGCTTTTTTCTTAAGGATGGGGAAGTAACATATCTATTCTACACTACACCTACACCACACAAAACTCAAGCTGTAAACACAACTCCCCTTCCACACACATAATTGTAAACAAAACTCCCCCAAGTACTCTAAGCATAAACATGTAAAATTATACCACTGCCCTTCGATTCGGTCGTCGTTCACATAAAAGTCCGTTCTCGCAAATATCATAAAATCTGCGACATAAACAATTGTCCCCCAAAGTCCGCGACATAAACAATTGTCCCCCAAAAATTCGGAGACAATAACAATCGTCCCCTAGGCTACTCGAATTCGATCTTCGATCATTTAGCGTCGACCACTTGGCGCGCCAAATAATAAAAACAAATTATCCGAATCGCCTCTCACGCACTCGTCTCAGGATTCTCCAGTTACCACTATTTTTCGGGAATCTCTCTCTCCTCACGAGAATAAGAGTTTACAAACTCAAACTCTCTTAAATCTTCGCTCTTTGGCTAAGCCAAATTGCCTATAAAAACTCAAACGCGCCTCCAGGCGCTAGTTCAATACTGAGTACGCTATCAACTGCGATAGCACTGCCTAACTTCGATATTAGAGGTATATTATCCCAACCCCGAGAAAATCTAAAGGCTTCAGTTCTTTTTGATAGAATTGAATAAAAAGTGTTAATTAATATTACAAAAACCAACTTGTGTTTTTTTTTAATTGACCCTCGGTCTGAATTCGTAATTATATATATTTATAGATATACATAGACATATATATATGCATATATAATTGAAAATTTTAGTCGGGTTTAATATTATCGGTTGTCATAGATAATAATTGAGCATTGGAATGAGAAAATAATTATTTATGTCACGTTGTTCGCAAAGCAGACAGTTTATTGTCAGTATGTACATACAGCTCGAGCTTTGGTATGTACGTATGTCTGCATGTATATGATCAGAGGCTGAGCATAAATACAAACATACGTACATACAAGCACTGAACCGGCGGTAAAACTTTGCCGCTGCACATGCGCGTGTACAAATATACGTACGTACAATTTATGTACAGATTAGCAGAACCAAGGAAACAATTAAAAATTAACTGATCATTGCAGAACAATGAGACTAAAGCAATATAAAAAATTAAGTTTTGTTCACTTACATGAATTTCCACGATGAAAGGCCTTCTAACGATGCAGATGTAGGTGTGTGTTGGTGGTGGTTTTTTAATGTTAGGTTAATTTAGCACTTTTATTATATTGTTCCTATTTTCATTACTTTTGCAAATCGTTCATTTTAGCAAATAGAGGAGGGCAGCAACATTTATAGAGCAGACTCTCTTCAAAAAAGAGCTGCTTCTATGATTCAGCACCGACAAAGATGCATCTGAGCGGAACATGACCCTTACGCCTACGCTTGAAAGCTTTGACATGAAATTCGAATTGGCGGATGCTGGTTCGAAAGTAGGGGAACATTATGCACGGCAACAGCAAACATCATCGAACATGTTCGAAGCAACAAGTTTGATGCGATCTTGCTATTGTGTTGTATGGACGTAATTATGTTGCTAAGCAAGGTTGATGATTTAGATAGTTGAAGTTAGACATAGTTTTATCGCTTCCAAAAATTAGTGCGATAAAACGACGCATTTTGGAAAATAACGAAGAACGAATTCGACAACAACTAAATGAGCAACATGAACTCACTAAAAATAAAAGAGTTTCTAAGGCATTGGGATGGTTTTATCTATCATAATGATCTGAAAAGGATGGAACAAATAGAAGCATCCCTAAAGCTAGCGGAAAAGACTCCGTTTAAGACATCCAAATATGGAAGACATAGATCTTCATGTCCATGGTCTAACGGTGTTATAAATTATTATGATAAACTTGCCTTACGTTTCATGAAATAAATAAAAATTTATATAAAACCAAATTGTTGTTGTTGTTATTATTATTATTATTGTTTAACTGTTTAGCTGATGTTGTTTAGCCTTTTAGTTGAACTTGCCTTACGTTTTATGAAATATAAATTTATATAATACTAAATTGTTGTTGTTATTATTATTGTTGTTTAGCTGTTTAGCTGATGTTGTTTAGCTATTTAGCTGTTTAGCTGTTTAGCTGTTTGCTGTTTAGCTGTTTAGCTGTTTAGCAGATGTTGTTTAGCTATTTAGCTGTTTGGCTGATGTTGTTGTTGTTGTTATTTAGCTGTTTAGCTGATTTTATTATATAGTACACCTAACCCTAACCCTCGGTTCATAGAAAATAATTAGGATAACGGACGACGACGACGACAATGACGATGACGACGTCAACAGGTTGCAGTGTTTTGTTATAACAGATTAACATGTTGTGCTAGGGTGCCCCCGACCTGTCAAATATGGCATTACCCTCGTCAGCGACCCTCATGTGTTAAGATTCACCTGATGTCAACGACCTACCGAGTTACCGACCGACCGAGCTACCGATCGATCGACCTCATGAGTCATGAGTCATGAGTCACACACATGCCTGCATGCACCCTAACTCGTGTGCATGTAAACACGATCATGAATGCTCACTTACACACACAGACACTTACCTGTTGTTGTTCTCAGCCCTCATCACTTTATCGCCTCGGGGCACCCTTAATCCCATGCACCCTAACACACATACACACACGCCTGCATGCACCCTAACACGTGTGCATGTAAACACGAGCAGCGATCCTCATTTACACACACACACACACACACACACACATACTCACCTGCTGTCGACCCTCATCACTTTGTCCCCCGCACCCTTAATCCCATACTCATGCATGCACCCTAACACACACACACACACACCCTAGCACGTGTGCATGTAAACACGAGCAGCGACCCTTCTCACCCTGATTATAACCCTAAATTCCCACGCACCTCACTTGCGATCCTCAATTGCTAATACTGATGTCAACCTTTATCACCCCTCATCACCCTAATTATAACCCTAATTTCTCACGCACCCTACTTGCGATCCTCAATTGCTAATACTCACCTGTTGTCAACCTTTATCACCCTTTGTCCCTCACCCTTTATCCCATGCTGATGTATGCTTACGCATGCATGCTTATGCATGCGCCCACGCACCCTACTTGCGATCCTCATTTGCCCTGCTGTCAACCTTTATCACCCCCCTCATCACCCCTCACCCTAATTATAACCCTAATTTCTCACGCACCCTACTTGCGATCGTCAATTGCTAATACTCACCTGTTGTCAACCTTTATCACCCCCCTCATCACTCCTCATCCTTAATCCCATGCTCATGCATGCTTACGCATGCATGCTTATGCATGGACCCACGCACCCTAATTTCTAACGCACCCTACTTACGATCCTCAATTGCTAATACTCACCTGTTGTCAACATTCATCACCCTCCCTCGCGATCACCCCTCACCCTTAATCCCATGCTCATGCATGCACCCTAACACGTGTGCATGTAAACACGATCAGCGACCCTCGCGATCACCCCTCACCCTAATTTAACCCTAAATTCCTACGCACCTGTCAACCCTCGTCAACCCCTCTTCACCCCTCACCCTCACTTAACCCTAAATTCCCACGCACCCCACCTGCGATCCTCACTCACCTGTCAACCCTCGTCAATCCCCCTTCACCCCTCACCCTCACTTAACACTAAATTCCCACGCACCCCCTACATTTAATCCCTAATCCCTTACCCCCACCCCAGAAGGGATTAACATTCCATTCCTCGAATACCCATTTCCATACTACTGTTAAAAGAATTTTCAATATCAAATAATATGCATCAATATACAAATCTAATATTCACCGAGCATAATGTCACATGTTGAAATAAAAGAAATGATCATGCTAAACAATAAGAATTATACAATCTTTAAAAATATTTTAATAATCCTCATGTTTGTATTAGCTTTAATATCTATATTTTACCTATACATGAAATGTAAAACAGCACCTCATAACATTATAATAGGCCGTCAGCCGTCAGAGACAGCAAGGGGAATAAGATGTAACCACAGCTTTGGCTGAGGTACGTGCCGTCCTTACTCCTACTGACGGAAGTGCGGCTATACTCCCCACGTGAGGGCGGCTGGAAGCAGGCCCCTAGCACGGTCATGTCTCTTCTAGGGGTGCTGACTAATTGTAGTTGGGCGAAGATCTTGAATCTATAAATCACCCCAACCCAAGGCGGAACAGCATACGCTAATGGATGCATGGCCGGGGGGTAGCCCGGTCTCTAGTATGCAGACTCTGGATACCTGTCGCCCTTCAGTTTCATTTAGACTTCCCACGGCAAGCGGGCTATGTCGTGGGTGACCTTCCCTTCCCGCTTACTCGTGGGATCAATTTCATATGGATCAACAAAATTTTCTCAACAATCCTGATGCGGCTTTGAACGCATCAACCCAGGGTGAAGCCTTCATGGCCGACCCCAACACCAGCACGGCAGCCATTGGGCTGCTGGCCTCCACCCCCAACACTACGGGTCTCGACCCTAGTACTCCAGGGAACTCGGACAGGCCACGAACTCCCTTGGACACTGAGTTCGCTAGTTCTGCCTTCTCGTTCAACAACTGCTCTGTCATGCAGCAGACCGTTGAGGTGATGTCCTCCGACGCCGAAGCTGAAGGTGACCTGATCAGCTTTGCTGACGACGCTTCCGTGGCCTCTCAGAGGTCAGGCCACACGGAAGCAGGCTCCCAAATCCAGACTCTGCGACTGGACTCGGGGAACGCCTTCGTAAAAGTGAAGACCCGCGAGAAGACGCTCTTCAAAGCTGCACTCGCAAAGGGTTCGAGCTGAGCAGAGGCTCTTGCTATCGCCACTGCGCTCCTCGCGGAAACCAAGGCTAAGCGGATGCGCGGTGACGACACGATCCCCGAAACCCAAGGGTCCTTAAAGAAGCCCAAAAAGACTCATGTGGAGTCCACAAAGCCACTCTTCAGCCAAGTGGCAAGCAGGGTGAAATTGGGCTTCATTTCGGCTGACCCCACTAAACCTCTTACACCGGAGCATATGGCCACGGTGCGAGAGATCATCAAGGCGATGCGGCGGCCTTTCACAATGGAATTCGGCTCAGGTTTCTAGGGCTGTATACCCCGAAACGAATGGGTGCTCCTGGTGTGAGAGAACAGCAGCACTGCCGATTGGGTCAAGGAAGCTTTTGGACATATCAGCAGAGCTCACCTCATTAGAGGTTACTTCCCTAACAGCGCGCAATCGACACCCGCCGAGATTGTGGAATACTTGGGTATCGAAAATCGTAAGCTCTCTACGGAGGTGTGGCGGGTTGTGCAACATAGCCTTAACGGCAATACGACACACCTCGCGATGATGGTCGACGAGAAGTCGTATAAGGCTCTGTCGGAACTTAAGGGTAACGTGAAATTCCGCTTTGGCAGAGTTAAGCTTATCCTTAAGAACTCCGCCGTGAACGCCTCCTCCACTCCTGCAGATTTGTTGATCAGCAACCCAAATTCTATCAGTGAGAGAGAACTTGCTGTCAACCTGCTTCAAGATATGCTCATCCCATCCTTCAAGGACAGCTCTGTTCGGAAGACCCTTAAGATCAACCGTTAAGTTCCATGGTGGATCGAGGAGCTATCCGTACAATGAAGGAAGGTTAGAAGTCTTTTCAATAGGGCCAAAGCTAACCGTGTCAGCTGATACGATACGTGGCGCAGCTACTGTGGCGCAGCTACCGGAGGCAGCGAGACTGCACAAAGTATTAGCTAAAGGGACGTCTAATGGTATAGGGCTTCTTAAAAGACAAGACGACTCTTTCACCCAAGATCGCAGGGAAGCACTTGATCTTCTGCTTCAAGTCCACTTCCCAGGTTCGGTGGCGAACCCAGATTTAGCAAGTCAACATGACGTCACCACGTCACCGGACTCACGTGGCTCCAGTTTATCGGGAACCATCTTCGACCCTGGAAAGGTCAAATGGGCTGTACACTCCTTCGCTCCCTTCAAAGCCCCAGGGGGCGATCAAATCTTCCCACCCCTTCTACAAAACAGCCTGGATCAATTTCTCGATCCGCTGGTCGGCCTGTTTAGAGCTAGTCTCACTTGGGGATACATACCCGTCTCTTGGAGGAGAGTCAATGTGGTATTCATTCCCAAACAAGGGAATCGTCCCCAGGACCAGCCTAAATCATATCGGCCGATCAGTCTCACCTACTTCCTGCTTAAGACAGCGGAAAGGCTCATAGACCTGCACATACGGTGCTATCTGCAGAAAACTTATCCTCTGCATCCCACGCAGTTTTCGTATATAGCCGGAAGGTCGACGGAGATCGCCCTCCACAAATTAGTAGGTAAAATCGCAGAAGCCCTCGCATCCAAGAACATTGCTCTGTGCTCTTTTCTTGGTATAGAGGGTGCTTTCGATAATACCGGCTACGGCTCTATTTCTGCTGCGCTAGAGCGCAGAAATATTGCCGTCCCCTAATCCGGTGGATTAAGGCTATGCTCAAACACCGGATCATTTCCTCTACCTTGGACACCACGACTGCTTTTATCAGTGCGGTTAAAGGATGTCCCCAGGGAGGGGTCTTATCCCCCCCACTCTGGTCTCTAGTAGTTGATGAACTACTATGCATTCTCGCAGACCAGGGCGTGCAAGCAATCGCCTACGCGGACGACCTGGCTCTAATAGTGAACGGGAAATTTGCCAACACCGTGACAGAGCTAATGCAATCTGCTCTGAACACGGTTGGCAGATGGTGCGAAGATGTAGGTCTCAGCATCAATCCCCAAAAGGCAATTATTGTTCCCTTCACTAAGCGCTATTCTATTGACATAGGTCAATTGAACATAGGCGGCTCCCCTGTGGGTCTTTCCAGCGAAGTCAAGTATCTAGGGGTGACCCTTGATAAAAGACTAAACTGGAATTCCCACCTAAACAACACTCTATCAAAGGCAACTCATGCCATGCGGACATGAAGAAGATTCTTTGGTAGAACCTGGGGTCTCAAATCCTGTAACATCCGGTTGCTATTTGAGATGATGGTAAGACCCATCGTCACCTACGCTGCAATTGTGTGGTGGCCAAAGGTGACGCAGGTCACTGCCATCAGCAAATGCAATAAATTGCATAGGCTACTTTGCCTTTCTCTGACGGGTGCACTTCGCACCTGTCCCACAGCAGCAATAGAGTCAATCCTCAACTTGACTCCGCTGCGTATCAAAATAAAAGAAGTCGCTGCAATGAGTCTTCTTAGAATCAAGCTCCAATCTGGGCTTCTAGCTACCGAATCAAGGCATGCTTGATCGTTTTGCTCTATCTGCTCTCTGCCTTTTGCGCGCGAAAAATTTTTTTCCCTTGCACATACCTTTAATGGACGCTTTAATTTGTTTTAAAAAATCCTGCCTTAAGGAGGTGACGGCTGCCCAGCCAAGCATTTCGTGTTGGCTCTGTGATAACTTAGTACACGCGAAGTGTGCCGGTTTTTTCTGGCCCGACGGCTGATGCCGTAGCCAAGCGCACTGGGTTGCGTTATTGCTGCCATATGTGTAGGGAGGTGGAGGGCGAAATTTGTTCGTTTATGCGGCAAACAAAGATTGGATTTAGGGAACTGCTCGGAAGTTTTCGCACACTATCCGACCAGTCCTCAGCGGGCGATTCATCTTTCAATAACCTTAAGTTATTGAACGAATCCCCAAAGCGAAAAAAATCCACCCGCATAGAGGAGCCTATTATCGCCACCCGGCTCCCTATAATTGACCAGTCAGGTACGCCAATGACACAGCCGTTAATGTCGTTCACCAATCCCCCGATGATAACGAGATCAGCGGCTAAATCAATTTCGATTCCCGAAAATGTCATTGAGTGTATGCAACCAGTGACGCCTAAATATTCCGTTATGTCCGCTGTGGCTCGTTGCCCGTGCCACAAGAAATAGTGTTACCTAAGTCGTGTTCAAGTTCTGGCTTACCAGAAGAGAGCCTCTGCTCTGGAAATATACCTGAGGCGCCTCCACAAAAAATACAAATTTTTTTTCTAGGCTTGCCCCTGATCTCACATAAAATGATGTTAAAGCTTATATTCAAGCTAAAACTCAAGCCGTCGATATAAAAGGGAAAAAATTTAAGTTTTCTTATGAGAGGGACATATCATCCTTCAAAATAAGTGCCCAAAACGAACTCTTGGGCATATGGCTCAATTTTGGCCGGATCATGTGTAATGGTTAAAGAGTTCGAAGCAAGGAAAAAGAAAAACCGCCCACCGATTAAACTTTCTTTGCCTACTCTAGCAACAGCCCAATTGAAATCAAACAAAAACCAGGCGAACGCTACAGTCAGGTCTGAGTTGGAGTCTAAGTATCGAGTTTTTTGAGGTTAAATCGAAACTTAAACATCTAGTGTAAATTCGGACTTAGAAGGTCAAAATACACATTAAAGCATATATCGCATGCGCAGATCATGATTCTATATCTTTTGGGGGATATTTAAAGGCGTTTCAGTTTTTTGAGGTTAAGTCGAAATCCAGACGTGATGGAGAATTTTTGACATAGAACTGCATATGCCGCATACCCAGATCATAACACTTTTTTTTGCCTGTGTTATCATAGTATACCGTGTATCATTTATTTTCCGTTATTTGTAATGGAAATTTGGCTTTATTATTATCAAGCATTTAAAAGTATGTAATTTGTATTCTTATTATTTTATTCGAACGAAACGCGCAAACTCAATTGACAGATGAAGAGAGGGACATATCATCCTTCAAAATAAGCGCCCCAAACGAACTCTTAGGCATTATATGTTTGGCTCAATTTTGGCCGGAACATGTAATGGTCAAAGAGTTTGAAGCAAGGAAAAGGAAAAATCGCCCACCGATTAAACTTTCTTTCCCCTCTCTAGCAACAGCCCAAAAAAATCAAACAAAAAAAAATAACAAGCTTCTTAACTTTTTCATATCAAAATGTTAGAGGTCTCTGTACTAAACTTTAAAATTTATACTTAAACAGCCTTGCTTTTTCTTCTCAAATTGTTGTGTTTACTGAGACTTGGTTAAAGCCGGAGATCCAGAACTCCGAAGTCTTTCCAAATAAGTACACAACCTACAGGTGTGATCGACCTGACCGACGTGGTGGTGGAGTTCTAATTGCAGTTGATTCCACCATCAATTTCATATGGATCAACAAAATTTTCTCAACAATCCTGATGCGGCTTTGAACGCATCAACCCAGGGTGAAGCCTTCATGGCCGACCCCAACACCAGCACGGCAGCCATTGGGCTGCTGGCCTCCACCCCCAACACTACGGGTCTCGACCCTAGTACTCCAGGGAACTCGGACAGGCCACGAACTCCCTTGGACACTGAGTTCGCTAGTTCTGCCTTCTCGTTCAACAACTGCTCTGTCATGCAGCAGACCGTTGAGGTGATGTCCTCCGACGCCGAAGCTGAAGGTGACCTGATCAGCTTTGCTGACGACGCTTCCGTGGCCTCTCAGAGGTCAGGCCACACGGAAGCAGGCTCCCAAATCCAGACTCTGCGACTGGACTCGGGGAACGCCTTCGTAAAAGTGAAGACCCGCGAGAAGACGCTCTTCAAAGCTGCACTCGCAAAGGGTTCGAGCAGAGCAGAGGCTCTGGCTATCGCCACAGCGCCCCCCGCGGAAACCAAGGCTAAGCGGATGCGCGGTGACGACACGATCCCCGAAACCCAAGGGTCCTTAAAGAAGCCCAAAAAGACTCATGTGGAGTCCACAAAGCCACTCTTCAGCCAAGTGGCAAGCAGGGTGAAATTGGGCTTCATTTCGGCTGACCCCACTAAACCTCTTACACCGGAGCATATGGCCACGGTGCGAGAGAATCATCAAGGCGATGCGGCGGCCTTTCACAATGGAATTCGGCTCAGGTTTCTAGGGCTGTATACCCCGAAACGAATGGGTGCTCCTGGTGTGAGAGAACAGCAGCACTGCCGATTGGGTCAAGGAAGCTTTTGGACATATCAGCAGAGCTCACCTCATTAGAGGTTACTTCCCTAACAGCGCGCAATCGACACCCGCCGAGATTGTGGAATACTTGGGTATCGAAAATCGTAAGCTCTCTACGGAGGTGTGGCGGGTTGTGCAACATAGCCTTAACGGCAATACGACACACCTCGCGATGATGGTCGACGAGAAGTCGTATAAGGCTCTGTCGGAACTTAAGGGTAACGTGAAATTCCGCTTTGGCAGAGTTAAGCTTATCCTTAAGAACTCCGCCGTGAACGCCTCCTCCACTCCTGCAGATTTGTTGATCAGCAACCCAAATTCTATCAGTGAGAGAGAACTTGCTGTCAACCTGCTTCAAGATATGCTCATCCCATCCTTCAAGGACAGCCCTTAAGATCAACCGTTAAGTTCCATGGTGGATCGAGGAGCTATCCGTACAAAGAAGGAAGGTTAGAAGTCTTTTCAATAGGGCCAAAGCTAACCGTGTCAGCTGATACGATACGTGGCGCAGCTACTGTGGCGCAGCTACCGGAGGCAGCGAGACTGCACAAAGTATTAGCTAAAGGGACGTCTAATGGTATAGGGCTTCTTAAAAGACAAGACGACTCTTTCACCCAAGATCGCAGGGAAGCACTTGATCTTCTGCTTCAAGTCCACTTCCCAGGTTCGGTGGCGAACCCAGATTTAGCAAGTCAACATGACGTCACCACGTCACCGGACTCACGTGGCTCCAGTTTATCGGGAACCATCTTCGACCCTGGAAAGGTCAAATGGGCTGTACACTCCTTCGCTCCCTTCAAAGCCCCAGGGGGCGATCAAATCTTCCCACCCCTTCTACAAAACAGCCTGGATCAATTTCTCGATCCGCTGGTCGGCCTGTTTAGAGCTAGTCTCACTTGGGGATACATACCCGTCTCTTGGAGGAGAGTCAATGTGGTATTCATTCCCAAACAAGGGAATCGTCCCCAGGACCAGCCTAAATCATATCGGCCGATCAGTCTCACCTACTTCCTGCTTAAGACAGCGGAAAGGCTCATAGACCTGCACATACGGTGCTATCTGCAGAAAACTTATCCTCTGCATCCCACGCAGTTTTCGTATATAGCCGGAAGGTCGACGGAGATCGCCCTCCACAAATTAGTAGGTAAAATCGCAGAAGCCCTCGCATCCAAGAACATTGCTCTGTGCTCTTTTCTTGGTATAGAGGGTGCTTTCGATAATACCGGCTACGGCTCTATTTCTGCTGCGCTAGAGCGCAGAAATATTGCCCGTCCCCTAATCCGGTGGATTAAGGCTATGCTCAAACACCGGATCATTTCCTCTACCTTGGACACCACGACTGCTTTTATCAGTGCGGTTAAAGGATGTCCCCAGGGAGGGGTCTTATCCCCCCCACTCTGGTCTCTAGTAGTTGATGAACTACTATGCATTCTCGCAGACCAGGGCGTGCAAGCAATCGCCTACGCGGACGACCTGGCTCTAATAGTGAACGGGAAATTTGCCAACACCGTGACAGAGCTAATGCAATCTGCTCTGAACACGGTTGGCAGATGGTGCGAAGATGTAGGTCTCAGCATCAATCCCCAAAAGGCAATTATTGTTCCCTTCACTAAGCGCTATTCTATTGACATAGGTCAATTGAACATAGGCGGCTCCCCTGTGGGTCTTTCCAGCGAAGTCAAGTATCTAGGGGTGACCCTTGATAAAAGACTAAACTGGAATTCCCACCTAAACAACACTCTATCAAAGGCAACTCATGCCATGCGGACATGAAGAAGATTCTTTGGTAGAACCTGGGGTCTCAAATCCTGTAACATCCGGTTGCTATTTGAGATGATGGTAAGACCCATCGTCACCTACGCTGCAATTGTGTGGTGGCCAAAGGTGACGCAGGTCACTGCCATCAGCAAATGCAATAAATTGCATAGGCTACTTTGCCTTTCTCTGACGGGTGCACTTCGCACCTGTCCCACAGCAGCAATAGAGTCAATCCTCAACTTGACTCCGCTGCGTATCAAAATAAAAGAAGTCGCTGCAATGAGTCTTCTTAGAATCAAGCTCCAATCTGGGCTTCTAGCTACCGAATCAAGGCATGCTTGATCGTTTTGCTCTATCTGCTCTCTGCCTTTTGCGCGCGAAAAATTTTTTTCCCTTGCACATACCTTTAATGGACGCTTTAATTTGTTTTAAAAAATCCTGCCTTAAGGAGGTGACGGCTGCCCAGCCAAGCATTTCGTGTTGGCTCTGTGATAACTTAGTACACGCGAAGTGTGCCGGTTTTTCTGGCCCGACGGCTGATGCCGTAGCCAAGCGCACTGGGTTGCGTTATTGCTGCCATATGTGTAGGGAGGTGGAGGGCGAAATTTGTTCGTTTATGCGGCAAACAAAGATTGGATTTAGGGAACTGCTCGGAAGTTTTCGCACACTATCCGACCAGTCCTCAGCGGGCGATTCATCTTTCAATAACCTTAAGTTATTGAACGAATCCCCAAAGCGAAAAAAATCCACCCGCATAGAGGAGCCTATTATCGCCACCCGGCTCCCTATAATTGACCAGTCAGGTACGCCAATGACACAGCCGTTAATGTCGTTCACCAATCCCCCGATGATAACGAGATCAGCGGCTAAATCAATTTCGATTCCCGAAAATGTCATTGAGTGTATGCAACCAGTGACGCCTAAATATTCCGTTATGTCCGCTGTGGCTCGTTGCCCGTGCCACAAGAAATAGTGTTACCTAAGTCGTGTTCAAGTTCTGGCTTACCAGAAGAGAGCCTCTGCTCTGGAAATATACCTGAGGCGCCTCCACAAAAAATACAAATTTTTTTCTAGGCTTGCCCCTGATCTCACATAAAATGATGTTAAAGCTTATATTCAAGCTAAAACTCCAAGCCGTCGATATAAAAGGGAAAAAATTTAAGTTTTCTTATGAGAGGGACATATCATCCTTCAAAATAAGTGCCCAAAACGAACTCTTGGGCATATGGCTCAATTTTGGCCGGATCATGTGTAATGGTTAAAGAGTTCGAAGCAAGGAAAAAGAAAAACCGCCCACCGATTAAACTTTCTTTGCCTACTCTAGCAACAGCCCAATTGAAATCAAACAAAAACCAGGCGAACGCTACAGTCAGGTCTGAGTTGGAGTCTAAGTATCGAGTTTTTTGAGGTTAAATCGAAACTTAAACATCTAGTGTAAATTCGGACTTAGAAGGTCAAAATACACATTAAAGCATATATCGCATGCGCAGATCATGATTCTATATCTTTTGGGGGATATTTAAAGGCGTTTCAGTTTTTTGAGGTTAAGTCGAAATCCAGACGTGATGGAGAATTTTTGACATAGAACTGCATATGCCGCATACCCAGATCATAACACTTTTTTTTGCCTGTGTTATCATAGTATACCGTGTATCATTTATTTTCCGTTATTTGTAATGGAAATTTGGCTTTATTATTATCAAGCATTTAAAAGTATGTAATTTGTATTCTTATTATTTTATTCGAACGAAACGCGCAAACTCAATTGACAGATGAAGAGAGGGACATATCATCCTTCAAAATAAGCGCCCCAAACGAACTCTTAGGCATTATATGTTTGGCTCAATTTTGGCCGGAACATGTAATGGTCAAAGAGTTTGAAGCAAGGAAAAGGAAAAATCGCCCACCGATTAAACTTTCTTTCCCCTCTCTAGCAACAGCCCAAAAAAATCAAACAAAAAAAAATAACAAGCTTCTTAACTTTTTCATATCAAAATGTTAGAGGTCTCTGTACTAAACTTTAAAATTTATACTTAAACAGCCTTGCTTTTTCTTCTCAAATTGTTGTGTTTACTGAGACTTGGTTAAAGCCGGAGATCCAGAACTCCGAAGTCTTTCCAAATAAGTACACAACCTACAGGTGTGATCGACCTGACCGACGTGGTGGTGGAGTTCTAATTGCAGTTGATTCCACCATCAACTCGGAACTTCTAGAACCGGAGATTCAATTTGGCATTGAATTACTCTGTGTAAAATTACAAAAAATTCCCGGTTATTTTCATTATATAACCTGTTCTTATATTCCGCCGTCGTCGGAATTATCAGTCTATTTGCAACATGACCTTTTTGACGGTCTGTTTGACATGTCATTGTCACAGGTCAATCATGTCTTAAACAGTAGTAACAGATCGTTAGGCTTATGCTTTGTCTCGGATACATCTAGAATGAGTCTAAACAAGGCACAACCACTTTCTCTTCCTGAGAATCCTTACCATCCCACTCTTGAAGTTAATTTTGATTTTGGTGCATGTATGAATAAACATGAAAAACTGTGTTATCGTGTACGCTGCTTTAGGAAAGCAGATTATAACTTATTAAATGGGATGATTTCCCAATTTGATTGGTCAGAATTGTATTCGTCTACTGATATTTTAGTAGCGACCAATATTTTTTATAACACAATTAACTACGTTTTAAATACTTGTGTTCCGTGTTTTTATGTAACTTCCTCGAGTAAGCCGCCATGGTTTACAAGAGAGTTATCACGGTTATTAAATTTAAAGTCAAGCTTATCTAAAAAATATATAAAAAAATAGCTAATCCACGGTTTCATTAAAAGTCGTTCTACTACGACAATCTTGCTTGAGCTGACATCCTTCGTGGTAATAGAATTTCAGGAAAATCTTCAAACTGATGGTATTTATACTGATTTTAGTAAAGCTTTTGACTCAGTGAATCATTCCCTTCTGGCACATAAGCTTGACCTTCTAGGTTTTTCACCTAAACTACTTAGTTGGATTGTAAGCTATCTGGCTGATAGAACTCAAAGAGTCCTCTTTAAAACCTTTCAAACCCACTTCATGCCACATCTGGTGTTCGTCAGGGGAGTCATCTCGGTCCCCTACTTTTTACGCTTTTCATTAATGACCTTCCCTTGGTCATACGTAACTACCGTACTCTTATGTATGCGGATGATGTAAAGCTTTGCTACCAATTTAAAGTCGACCACTCAAACTTACAAACCGACCTAAATAGTTTCAAATCTTGGTGTTGTTCAAATTTTTTAAACCTGAACAGCTCTAAATGCAAGCTGATGACATTCTCTCGAGGCCGTCCGAAGTTTGCTTCTAATACTCTTCGTGGTTGTGCCTTGGAAAGAATCACCACTAGTTGATGATCTGGGGGTCCGTTTGGACCGAAAACTAAAGTTTTCCAATCATATAACTAATTTGGTCAATAAAGCCATGGGTGTCCTAGGCTTTATCAAGAGATGGTCTAAAAAGTCTGCAATCTCGCAAAAACAGATCACAGACCAACAAAACTTTCTTTTGAAATAACCCCAGAGACAAATAACCCAAGAGAACTTTACGTAATTGACTTTTATGCTATTGATAATCAGCAATATTTATCCTGTATTGACGTTTATTCAAAATTTGCATCACTTATAAAAACAAATAGTAGAGATAGAAGCCAAAAGAGCCCTTACTAGAATATTTAACGACATGGGAAAACCACAAAAAATGAATACTGAAAATAATAGATAAAATAGGGAAACAAGAATAGAAAAAATTTTATACACATACAACCATAAAACTAAACATAATACAACCGGACAAATACCAGCTTCATACTACTCACAACTACTTAACAAAATTAACAAGCTTAATGAGAACCGACAAATTTACGAAGTTGACACAAAGTATAGACAAGCCCCTATAACGCCCTCGAAATCCAAAAACTCCTTTAAGTAAACATGCACAATTGAACCACTAGATGAAAAACATTATAACGAAAATAATAGAGGCCAAAATGTAACACACTATAAAAGTAAATTAAAACCAGTCGAACGCTACAGTCAGGTGCTGACTGTAGAAGGCCATGGATTATTATAGTATAATTTATTTTCCGTTATTTATAATGAAAATTTTGCATTATTTGGATTATTATTAGGCATATAAAAATATAAACTTTATATTCTTATTATTCTATTCGAACGACACGCACAAATTTAATTGACGGATAGAAGAAGAAGAACGCATAAACAATGCAAAAGCGAATACAAGAATTATAAGCATTAGGTAGGGCGAGAGTGCAATAAGTTTATGTATACATTTTTGCTTTTGTCAAATAGTAGTGGTGTCCGCAGAAGTTGTATAGTAGCTTAGTGGGGTGTGTGCCGGATCCGAATGCCAATGATGTTGACAATGTTCGAGTTCGAATCCTGCCGAGATCAATGTCGGATATATTTTCCATTTTTTCTTTCTTTTCTATTAATTAATTTTAAAGCTTAACAAACAATACCTTTTAAATTTTTTGGTACGCAACATATTTAATTAGAACACTTTTATAAACTTTGCCGAATGTTGCACAAATCTGACAGTTGCGTACATACGCCGAATACGGCAATTGATGTGTGTTAGAGCGGGACGCCGAAACGTAAATGTGCAAATGCAGACATGCATGTATCGGCGTCCCGCTCTAACATTCGTAACTTATTGATTGTCTTAAATATTGCAAAAAAATAAACATGAGATTTAATTTTTGAAAACTATTTTTATTGATATTTAATTAAATAACTGTAGTTTTCATTTAAGCTTATAAGAATAAAAAAATAACCAAAAAAAAGTAGTAAAAATAAAAAGTTTCACCAGCCGGCCGCGCATGGCGAACTCACGCACGCAGGACCGCTGTCCACCACTCTAACCACTAAGCCACCGCCTCATCTACTGATTGATCGGCAAAGTTGCATTCTGAGCTAATTATGTTAACATTCTATGCAAATAAAAAGTTTTGTAAAATGCTGTGTGTCCGACGATTCGAACTTCGGTATGATGTGTAAATTAGGTCTTAATATGGGCATAAGTATACGTTCAAATTGAGTTTAATTCGGATCATATCTGAATTATTTTTACTCCGATTTCTATGAAATTTTCAGAAAACACCCGTGGCAAGGTATTTGTCATGTGAGATGTACAACTTTTGTTGTTGGGTGTGTATTGTGTATATTAAATCGTTATTACTGATTTACAGAGGCGGGAAGGGGCGTGGCCAAATTTCAAAAAAACTTTGAGACACCCGGATATACACGAATGTTGTCACAAAATTTTATTACTCTAGCTCTTATAGTTGCTGAGATCCAGGCGTTCATACAGACGGACAGACGGACAGACGGACAGACGGACAGACAGACAGACATCAATCGACTCGGCTGTTGATACTGATTCAGAATATATATAGTTTATGGGGTCGGAGATGCCTCCTTCTGCCTGTTACGCACAAACTCGTTCCGACAAACACAGTAGACCATGAATTTTTTTAAAATCCATGGCCTAAAAAAACCAGTCGAACGCTACAGTCAGGTGCTGACTGTAGAAGGCCATGGATTATTATAGTATCTTTTATTTTCCGTTATTTATAATGAAAATTTTGCATTATTTGGATTATTATTAAGCATTTAAAAATATAAACTTTATATTCTTATTATTTTATTCGAACGACACGCACAAATTTAATTGACGGATAGAAGAAGAACACAACAATGCAAAAGCGAATACAAGAATTATAAGCATTAGGTAGGGCGAGAGTGCAATAAGTTTATGTATGCATTTTTGCTTTTGTCAAACAGTAGTGGCGGCCGCAGAAGTTATATAGTAGCTTAGTGGAGTGTGTGCCGGATTCGAAGACCATCGATGTTTGACAGTGTTCTAGTTCGAATCCTGCCGCGATCATCAATGTGTGAAATGTTTTCCTTTTTTTCTTTCTTTTCTATTAAATAATTTTAAAGCGTAACAAACAATACGTTTTAAATTTTTTGGTTCGCAACATATTTAATTAGAACACTGTTATAAACTTTGCCGAATGTTGCACAAATCTGACAGTTGCGTACATACGCCGAATACGGCAATTGATGTGTGTTAGAGCGGGACGCCGAAACGTAAATGTGCAAATGCAGACATGCATGTATCGGCGTCCCGCTCTAACATTCGTAACTTATTGATTGTCTTAAATATTGCAAAAAAAAACATGAGATTTAATTTTTGAAAACTATTTTTATTGATATTTAATTAAATAACTGTAGTTTTCATTTAAGCTTATACGAATAAAAAAATAACTAAAAGAAAAGTAATTGAAATAAAAAGTTTTACCAGCCGGCCGCACATGGGATTCGAACTCACACACGCAGGACCGCTGTCCGCCACTCCAACCACTAAGCCACCGCCTCATTTACTGATTGATCGGCAAAGTTGCATTCTGAGCTAATTATGTTACCATTCTATGCAAATAAAAAGTTTTGTAAAATGCTGTGTGTCCGACGATTCGAACTTCGGTAAGATGCGTAAATTAGGTCTTAATATGCGCATAAGTATACTTTCAAATTGAGTTCAATTCCGATCATATCTCACTTATTTTTAGTCCGATTTCTATGAAATTTTCAGAAAACACCCGTGGCAAGGTATTTGTCATGTGAAATGTACAACTTTTGTTGTTGGGTGTATATTGTGTATATTAAATCGTTATTACTGATTTACAGAGGCGGGAAGGGGCGTGGCCAAATTTCAAAAAAACTTTGAAACACTGCAACATACATGGATGTTGTCACAAAATTTGAAGACTCTAGCTCTTATAGTTTCTGAGATCCAGGTGTTCATACAGACAGACAGACGGACAGACGGACAGACAGACAGACATCAATCGACTCGGCTGTTGATACTGATTCAGAATATATATAGTTTAAGGGGTCGGAGATGCCTCCTTCTGCCTGTTACGCACAAACTCGTTCCGACAAACACAGTAGACCATGAATTTTTTTAAAATCCATGGCCTAAAAAAAAAATACATAAAATTTGTAGACTTTTAGTAAGGGGGGCGCTACTAGCAGGTCATGCCCTGCTGAGATATGTACAAGGTATACGAGATGCACGTGGTCCACGTCGTTAACACATACTTGCTGGCCACGTGCCAGTGGGTCCACGTGGTTTACCTGGGGCTCACGTGTGTGTGTCGCGTGTCACGCGTGCCTAGCCGTGACTTATCGCGGGGAGCGTCCGCGCCCGCAAGCGCTTTCGCTAGCACTCCCACAAGTCGCTCTGGTCCGTATTCCACCACCGCAACTTGTTAAAGTGCTCGCTCACGCACCCTGCTCGCCAGCTATCGTCCGCTCACGATGCCACTCACGGTCGATCGTTTGCCGCGCGGAACGCCCGTGACCGCAGGTTGCCACCGCAACCCGTTAAAGCACACGCTCACGCACCCGCTTGCCAGCTAGCGTTTCACTCACGGCAGTCCTTGCGATCGGCCGTTGGTCGTGCAGAACGCCCGTGGCCGCAGATGCTTGCGCCTAAGCCCCCACAAGTCGCTCAAATGGTGTATTCCACCACCGCAATCAGCACGGCTCTCAATCCAATGTCGCTCGCATCCGTCTGGAGTGTGAAGCCCTCGGCAAAGTCTGGGCAGGCTAGGACTGGCGCTTGCGTGAGACTCGTCTCCAACGCCTCGAACGCTCGCTGCTGGTCCTCGCTCCACACCCATTTGCGGCCCTTCTTCAGCAACGATGACATGGGTTGTACCAGGGTGGTGAAGTTTGGCACAAATCGCCGGTACCAGGACGCGATGCGTAGACATCTCCGTAATTCTTTGACGGTTGTTGGCGGCTGGAGCTCCTTGATCGCGGCGATCTTGCCAGGATCGGTGTGTATGCCACCTTCACTGACCTGATGCCCGAGGTAGATGATACTTTTCTTGAAGAAGCTGCATTTGGCCTTATTCAGGCGCAAGGTCGCGTTTCGGAGCCGCCGAAACACCTCTCGAAGGTTATCCACATGCTCCTGCAGGGAACGCCCCACTACGATGATATCATCGAGATATGCGAACGCGTGTGGTTCCATATCCGGCCCGATGACTCCATCCAGTGCGCGTTGAAACGTAGCCGGGGCCGAGTGCAATCCAAATGGCATCACCTTCCAGTGAAAAAGGCCTCTGCCGGGCACAGTAAACGCAGTGTACTCTCTGCTGCTCCGGGCCATAGGTATTTGCCAATACCCGCTCTTTAAGTCCAGCGTGGATATATATTTTGCGTCCTTGAGTTTCTCTAAGATGTGGTTGATCCGTGGCAACGGGTAGGCGTCTGGAATGAATTTCGCGTTTAGCTGGCAATAATCCACACACATTCGCATCTCTCCCGTCTCTTTACCAACGAGTACAATGGGTGCACTGTATGGGCTCCTGGATGGCTCGATTCTCCCATCTCGCAAAAGTTTTTCGACTTGTTCGTTGATGATCTTTTGCATGGCCGGATTTTTCGGGTAGTACCTCTGTTTGATAGGGTACTCATCCCGCATGGTGATGGTGTGCTGCGTGATGGATGACACCCCCATCAGACCATCAAACTGGGCTAGCTCAGACTGTAGAAAGGCCTCCACCTGTTCTTCATCTGTAGCCATACTTGCTTCTTGTGCCTCGACGCCCCGCAAGGCGGCGTGGCTAGTCGTGGGCCGTCTCCTACGGCGTCGCTTAGTCGGGTCTCCCACATGATCGTCTGCACTGCTTCGTTGTTCCGGTTGTTCTATTGATCCTTGATGGTGCACCTCGCTTCGTTTGCTCGGTGACCACGTAGATCCTGGCTGACGCACCTCGCCTCGTTCGCTGGGTGGTCCTGTTGACTCGTATTGACGCACCTCGCCTCGTTCGCTCGGTGGTCCCGTTGACTCATGTTGACGGACCTCGCCTCGTTCGCTCGGTGGTCCTGTTGACTCGTGTTGACGCACCTCGCCTCGTTCGCTCGGTGGTCCCGTTGACTCGTGTTGACGCACCTCACCTCGTTTGCTCGGTGGTCCCGTAGATTCCTGCTGTTGTGTTCTTCGTGTCCTGGTTAGTTGCTCTGGTTCCTGCTGGTATGCCTCTCGTGTCCTGGGTAGTTTCTCGGGTCTCTCTCGTGATGCTCCTGGCTGCTGGTCAACCTCGCCTCGCCCGCCTGATCGTGTCTCCGCGCACTGTGTGTGTGCATCGGCCTGGGTCCCGGATCGCCTAAAGGGGTTCTTCCGACGTGCCATGGGGCAAGTCGGTGGTAGAACCGCGCTAAGGTTGTCCTGGGCCACTGGGTCCTCTGCTGCTCATCGGCGTGTCCCGGGCGTCGGTGCTGCCTCCTCCAGTTTGTTCTGCAAGCGTAGTTTTGCTTGGCCACACTCCAGGGTCGCTTCGATGCCGCACAGGAAATCTATTCCTATCTATTCTCGGCCATTACTGCACCTGAGAGGTGCTATTCCTGGGAACTGTGGTGCGGCGTCTCCGAACTGTTCTCTCTCGGCTGAAGACGCGCAGCATTTCCCGAAGTGGTCCGTCGACACCAGTCCACTGTGCGCACACCATGTCGTCCGCAATCCCTGCATGTGTCCGGGTTATGCGCAGTTATGGCACAATCGCTGTGCATCGCTCTTGGTGGCTCCTAGTGGTGTCGGAAGCTGCCATCGTTGTCGTTGTTGTCGCCATTGTGTTCCGTGTTGTTGGCGGATTCGGGGACTTCGGGTCTTCTCTTCGTTGGGCCAAATGGTTTGTCTCTTGTCGCTGCAACTCCTTGGGTTCGGCTTCTGATGTCGTCCTCGAGTCGTTGAAAATAGCGCGGGGGGAGAAAGAAGTCCATGAATTCCTGTTTGAATTCTTCCCAGGTGACTTGGTAGAGAGTGTTGACTCTAAACCAATCCTCGGCCTGGGCCTTTAGCACGTTGGAACTGCTTGTGGTAGTTGTTGCACGTCGATGCTGTACAGCGCCGCTTTCTCCTCTAGCTGCTCGATGAATCCCCAGGGATCGGTCGCATCGCCATTAAAGGCTACGCCCGGACACGGTCAGCCAACTCGTACGGGGCTATCCATTTGTGGCCCGGTCCGCTGCTTCCAACGTTGACCGAAAACGTGGCGTTTGGCGCCGGAACGGTCGCTGGTGCTGTCGCTGCCGCTGCTGGTGTTGACGCTGCTGGTGCTGGTGTTGTCGCTGCTAGCGTCCGGTTCCTGCAGTCGGCCGCGGTGGATGTGGCGGTTTTTGGAATGCTGAGCAATGGCACATTACTTATGTAACTTTACCTCTTGAGAGGTTGCGCTTCTCGTTGCTGTGCAGCTGGAGTGTTAACTTGTATGTTGTGTATATATTTACGAATTCAGATCGAGGGTTCAGTAAAAAAAATTAAACACGATTGTTTTGTTTAATTATTAAACACTTTTATGATATCCTCAAGCTACGATGAGCGGCACCCTGTCATCCTTCCGTACTCTTGTACCTTTTCACACCTCCTCGTCCGTTTTACGCATCGTATCTCCCTCCACGGTGGAAATCAATTAATGATGCGTCTCATCAGATCATGCTACTGGATTCCGAAACTTCGAACTTACTGAAAGCCACAATCAACTCTTGTCGAGTTTGCATCCTCCAACAGAAAAAGTTGCAATTTCAACTCATGGGTACTTTGCCCTCTGCGAGAGTTTCGTTCTCTCGGCCTTTCACCCACACGGGACTCGATTTCGCTGGTCATTTCGAAATCAAAAATTTCACTGGTTCCAAGGGCTAATTATGTGTCTTCGTGTGCTTCAGCACAAAGGCCATACATTTAGAAGCAACCTCGGACCTAACCTTTCTGCCCCAATCACGTATATTCCGACAACGGAAAGACGTTCATCGGAGCCTCCAAAACCCTCTCAACAGATTTTATGAAAACAGTGAAGGTTGATTTAGACACTAAATACAGCCATCAAAATCTCGCATGGCACTTTAATCATCCCAGCGCACCAAATATGGGTGGCTTATGGGAAGCTGGAGTAAAGAGCTTCAAAACGCTCTTCCACAAGTTCGCTTCTTCACTTAAGTACTCTTTTAAGGAATTATCCTTACTCCTTTGCAAGGTCGAAGTGTGCCTTAACCCCAGGCCGATTTCCCCTATATCCGAGAGCCCCACCGATCTTTTAGCCTTCACTCCTGGCCATTTTCTGATCGGCAGTCCGCTCATGTCCGTTGTAGAGCCTGAAATCCAAGAAGACGCTATATCCATCATCAACCGATGGCAGCGACTTAAGGCTCTGGATCAACAGTTTTGCTAAGAGCTCCAAATGGCAACTTCCAACGAGAAACCTCCTAGTCGGCGATATGGTAGTTATCAAAGAAGACAACCTACCAGTCAACGGAAGGCGCCTGGGCCGCATCCACGATACGTATCCTGGCGCTGATGACATTGTTCGCATGGTGGACATCCTCACCACACGTGGCGTCATCAAAAGGCCAGTAGCAAAATTAGAAGTACTTCCTTTAGAGGACACAGTCCAGACACCCTACTTACCTTGTGATGTCTATTAGTGGATTATTATTATTATTTGAAAGAGGGAGTCTCCCAGCAGAGAAGGCGCGAGGCACTGCGACCAGAATGGTCTTTTGTGCCTAAATGCTCTCCCTATCTTGACAAAAGCCCCTCTGCTTCCCTGATGAAGCCAAGCAGGTCTTTCGTCGAGGAACGGACAATTTGCTCGGGAACTGCGATTTCCACGTGCAAATGTTTCCTCCTACTCCAAACCAAGGCTGGACAGTCACACAGTATGTGTTTGGTGGTTTCATCGTCCTCTTTACAGAGCCTGCACTCTGCATCAGAGGATAGACGCATTTTTGTTAGGTGATAGTTCACCAGATGGTGGCCACTGAGATAGCCAACAAGGAGATAGAGATCTCTCCTGGAGAGTGAGTCTGTTCTGCGTTTAACCGAGGGATTTGTAAGCTCTCTAGCCTGCCTCATCCCTGGTTGGAAGAACCAATAGCGTTCGGTCAACCTATCTGCCCAAGTTTTCACAAGGGATGAGATGGTTGACCACCCCACGCCGCAGAAGGGTTCGGGGCCAACCATAGAGGCTGATGACCCCGCCCTCGCTAGTTCATCCGCTAGCTCGTTGCCCTGGAACCCAGAGTGTCCAGGTACCCAAAGGAGGGTAACTTTGTTTCTTTTGGACAGCCTCTGGAGGCAGTTCCGGCAGTCAGCCACCATACGTGAACTTACTCTCTTTGAGGAGAGGGCTAGTATGGCAGCTTGGCTGTCCGAGAAGATGTAAATGTTCGCTCCTCTCATCCCCTTCTCAAGGATAAGACGGCAGCAGAACTCAATGGCATGAACCTCGGATTGAAAGACCGTGGGCCACTTACCCATGGCAATCGAGGTTTTGGAGTTGGGACCATGTATCCCGGCTACAACCCCCTGATCAGTTTTAGACCCGTCGGTATAGTGGATATATGCTCTCAAATACTAATCCATATATCCAGATTCATCCTTTCAGATTAGTGAGATAGCACCACGCAAGGCACAAACACCAGCCAAACCCAAAGGAGTGAATTCCTTCCGATGCAGTGTCAGCAGAGGAGTCCATGCACTAAAGAAGAGCCAACGATTTCTGCGTCTGGCTGCGGAGAAGCGTCTTCGGGTAGTTTTGATCAACAAATACTGCCCGAGCTGCCTTGCCCATGAACATTCCAAGGGTGGTGGCACCTGTCGCACATGCGGGAAGGGCCACCATACCCTTCTCCACCTTCCAATAACCAGCCCGAGACGCAGACAACCACGCTACAAGCGTAGCCTCTTCCACCTTCGGAGTCCCTGGCGACATCCCCCTCTATGGCAGTCAGCATGCTGCCGACGGCCATAGTCAACCTGGACGTGGCCGGCAAAACTTTCGAGGTGCGCGTGCTGTTGACGCTGCAGTCCATATAGCCGCATGCCCACCTCGTTGGAAAAGTCCAGAGTCTCCTTTGTTCTGGGGACCGACGTCTCTGCCGACGTACTCCTCCCAGGCCTTGTTCCTTCCAACGGTGGATTGCTGTTGGCCCAGAACACTCTGATTGGCTATGGGTACTATCCCGTGTCTTCAAGACGTAGTCCGCCAGAGTTACCAGTTACAGTTACCACTGTACCTTCCCTGCTCTAACAGAAACCGTCCAGATTGCGCTGAATGACAACAGCATCAAAGGCCACAACAATAACAGCTCAAGGAACGGGAATTTAATTGTAAAGAAGTTGAAATATGTAAAAATGTGTTAGTGACAGAAGGATTATATAAAGCTAAAGATAATGTTAGTTATATGGAAGTATCAACTATTCAGACAAAGAACAGAAGATTTACTTAGATTCACCATTGACAGTAGAAGAATGGAAAAGCGAAGAATTTGTAACGTGACTACATTAATAACGGACGAACAAACAAAGAATTAGATAGATTTTAACCAATTACGCATCGAACATTTAAATAAGGAAGAGGAAGTTGAATTGAAAAAACTACTTTGCCAATTCCCAAAGATTTTTCACAAAGAAACGGACAGACTATCATTCTCAAACCAAATTAAACATTTTATCCCCACGACAGACGAAATCCCAATTTATTCAAGAACATTTTAATACGCCCAATGCGAGAAAATAGAAATTAGTAAACAGATTCAGAAGCTTTTAGAACAAGATATCATTCGTAATAGCCATTCCCCTTGGAGTGCCCCAGTGTGGTTGGTCCCCAAGAAGATAGACGCTTCGGGCCAACCCAAATGGAGAATGGTAGTAGATTTCAGGAAACTTAATGAAAAAACGGTAAAAGATAAATATCCTATGCAAGCCATTAACGATGTGCTGGATAAAAAAGGCTGGGCCAAATATTTCGCAGCACTTGATCTAGCAAGTGGCTATCACCAAATTGAAATGGCCAATCAAGATAGGGCAAAGACCGCCTTCACAACAGTAGGTGGCCACTATGAGTTTACAAGAATGCTGTTCGGATTAACAAATGCCCCGCCAACTTTCCAGAGAGTCATGGATAACGTACTAAAAGAGTTAATTGGCGAATGTTGCCTAGTCTATCTTGACGATATCGTCATATTTTCAGCATCCCTTCAACAGCACATAGTGCACCTGAAGTCAGTTTTCGATAAACTGACACAGGCAAATTTAAAATTACAGATAGACAAAATAGAATTCCTTAAAAAGGAAATCGAGTACCTGGGACATGTAACAGCGGACGGAACTAAGCCAAACCCCAAAAAACTAGAGTCTAAAAAAAATTCCCCATACCACAAACAAAGAAAGAAATAAAGTCGTTTCTAGGACTCTTAGGGTATTATAGAAAGTTTATTAGGGATTTCGCTAGAATTACGAAACCACCAACTAAACAGTTAAAAGGGAATTAAAAAACCATAAAGATAGCGAATATAAACCACATTCGAGAGTTGCAAAATGCTCATGTGTAATGACCCGATACTACAGTAACCAAATTTTTCCAAACAGTTTATTTTGACCACTGACGCTAGCAACGTCGCAATAGGTGCAGTATTGTCACAAGGTACATTAGGAAAATATAAACCAGTATCTTTTGCTAGTCGGACGCTTTCAGATACAGAATTAAACTATTCTACAGTAGAAAAAGAAATGTTGGCTATCATTTGGGCCACAAAATATTATAGATCTTACCTATACGGACAAAAATTCAAAATAGTTACAGACCACAAACCACTTACGTGGTTGATGAGTTTTAAAGAACCCAACTCAAAGCTAGTTTGTTGGAAATTACAACTCTTAGAATATGATTTTGAGGTGATCTATAAAAAAGGTTCGCAAAACATTGTCGCAGACGCACTAAGCCGAGTGCAAATAGAAGTTAATTATAATGACAATGTATCGGTAATATCATAAGCAGGGGACACGATACATTCGAGTTTCGAAGCACTTGATGAAAACTTGTTTATCTCGGAAAAACCCTTAAATGAATAAAACATACAACTTATATTTGAAACCGGCTAAAACTCAAGAGCCGTTTCGACCACACCCTTTAGAAACAAAATCAGACGAATAATTTATGAACCTGACTTTAAGGACGACACAGTAAATAGACTATTAAAGAACCACCTTAGACCAAATAAAACTTGCGCAATTTTGTACTCTAAATATTTCGCACATAGCTAAGTTTATAAAGCGATAAGGTGCACAACATATCTTGGAGACATTAACGACACAGACGGACAGGAAAAGAAAATTATAGAACAGCATGAAAATTCCAATCACAGAGGCATAGATGAGGTAAACGCCCAATTGAAAAGAAAATACTATTTCCCAAATATGAAACAAATAATTATAAAGACCATTAACAACTGTGACATATGTAAACTACTGAAGTATGACCGATCGCAACCCAAAATTAAATATCTAGAGACAGAAACCCCCTCAACACCTATGCAAATTATACACACAGACTTATATACAATAAACGGCAAATTCTCTGAATTCGCTGCGGCTTATACGATCCCCACTAAAAACAGTATGAACATTGTAAAATCAATGCAACAGTTCATACAATATTTCGGTATTCCAAGCAAGATAGTTTGCGACCAAGGAGCCGAATAAAATTCGAACTTGTTCAAAGATTTTTGCAAACAATACGGAATAAAATTGCACATGACATCTTTCCAACAGTCATGAAGCAATGCACCAGTAGAAAGACTACATTCAACTTGAGCAGAAATATATAGTATAATAGTAGAGAAGAAAAAGTCAGAAGATTTACAGATAGAACACGATAGTATATTAACGGAAACTTTAATAACTTATATCAATGCTATTCATTCAGCAACTAAACTCACACCTTTTGAACTGTTTTCGGGTAGAACCCATTCGTTTAACAAGAATATTGTATTTAACGACCAGCATGACTACCTCAGACAATTAAATGACTTCAGGGAAAAACTTTAGCCGGACATAGCAAATGAGCCTGGCATAAAGCCAGAACATAGAAAAACTAAACCAAACTAGGGACGACCCAAAAGAATTAGACACAGGAGAGATAATATTTAGGAAAGAAAACAGGAGAAACAATTAACACATAGATTTACACAACAGAAGACATTAGAAGACAGAGGGCATACATAAGTTTCAGATAAAAAACAAAAATTACACAAGTCAAAGACAAGAAAGTGCACTAGGAAAAACACTATACAAAACTGAATAACAGAACAAGAACATTAAAACTACCTCAAACAATATTTACAGGTTTGCCCTAGCAAAGGGTCACTTCATTAACGTTAAGTACTTGGAACAAGGAACTCCAATGTTCTTACAAATTCCAAATTATATTTTAGTTAACAAAGACATTATAAAATCAGTAAAAGAAAGATGTGACAAAGTTCACAAACTATACATTTGTAAATCTTAGCTAGAGGTAACTCCCAATTGAGAAGAGAGGTGTCTTCGACTAATTCCGAACGCAATTATCACTCAAATTGCGTGAGACAATTCCAAGTAACGGGGAATGCCATTACTACGTATAAAGACTGCAATATTACGATTAATGGATTCACCTATGAAAACAAAGCAATAAAGATGGATGACAAAATCAAACTCGTCATACCCTTGTTCAAAGGAGTGGAGATTAATAATACAATTTAGGACTTAAAGCTACAGAATTTGCACTGGGAAGTTTACATCCACAATGTGGCGTAAACCCATTTTGCAGTTATCTACTTCGGTCTGGTCATACTAACAGTGACCGTCATAACTATAGTGGTTATAAAGAGGAGAACTGCCGTATTCACACCGTCGCCACCACTGCTAGATTTCGTTCCGGCACTTCCTTCGATGTGGCCGTCACTTCAATCCAGGAGGGGAGGAGTTTGCAGTTACAGTTACCACTGTACCTTCCCTGCTCTAACAGAAACCGTCAAGATTGCGCTGAATAACAACAGCATCAAAGGCCACAACAACAACAGCCTAGCAGTCCACATACGAGGGTCGTTTGATAAGTCCGTGACTTTTTGTATTTGCCGCGCACCTGCTCTAAATACAACACTGCTCCTGTCAGCAGTTATCGATTAACAGCTGACTGTAAAATTTTGAGAAAGCTGCGTTTTTTGGTTTGCGTTTTATAGGCATTGAAAGCAGACGATCTCGTGAATTTTAACGAAAATGGAAAAAAGTGAATTTCGTGTCAGCATGGCAAAATTTCATAAATTGGGCTACGAACTGCTACCCCATCCAGCATATTCTCCAGATTTAGCCCCCTGTGACTATTTTTTGTTTCCAAACATGAAGAAATGGCTCGGCGGTAAGAGATTCGGGTCATCACAGAAACAAACGACTATTTTGAGGGCCTTGAGAAAACCTATTATTTGGAAGGAATAAAAAAATTGGAAAAACGCTGGACTAAATGTATAGAGCTAAAAGGAGATTATGTTGAGAAATAAAACGCTTCTTTGACGAAAAAAATATATTTTATTCAAAAAGTCACGGACTTATCAAACGACCCTCGTATTATAGGGACATACACGAACAACAACATATTGCGAAATAAAAAAACGACGCACATATTGACACACACACCTTGAGCATACATGCTCTCGAAAATTCTAGAAATAGATTCCATCATAATGGTAATGTTGCATCAGCTTTTAAACGCGATGTGATTGGTCAGCCACGCATTTTGTAGCTAAGAAAGGACCGTTATAACGACGTGTTGTAGCTGACGCCGAATGCAGAAAAACAGCGTGAAGAAGTTTTTTTTGTTGCGACGCACTTTCAATTGCAATTTATTCGTGCATTAAACCGCATGTCAGTTGAAACGAACATAGGAATATTTTGAATTAATTAAAATTGAATTAAGAACATAAACGTTTGTTGAGGAATTTAATAATTGACAAAAATATTAGACCAAATGTTACATGGAGCTATGGCCAATTTATAACTCCAGCGCCTCTGAAGCCCCTCCATCGGCATCCAAAAGATCCCGTCTTCACCTTCATATTTGCAATAGTATTGCAAGGAAGCGGGATGCTTACGCCGAAACTAGCCACCAAAAACTATACAGCATATCGGCGTAAAGAGTGCGAGGGTCACCAAGGGCGTAACAGGAAGAAGGATGCATCTCCGACTCCATAAACTAAATATATTCTGAATTAGTATCAACAGCCGAGTCGATTGAGCCATGTCTGTCTGTCCGTCTGTCCGTCTGACCGTCTGTCCGTCTGTATGAACGCCTGGATCTCAGAAATATAAGATATAGAGGCATACAATTGTGTGACAACATACAGGAAGAAGGAGGCATCTCCGACCCCATAAACTAAATATATTCTGAATTAGTATCAACAGCCGAGTCGATTGAGCCATGTATGTCTGTCCGTCTGTCCGTCTGACCGTCTGTCCGTCTGTATGAACGCCTGGATCTCAGAAATATAAGATCTAGAGGCATACAATTTTGTGACAACATACGTGTATATTCAGGTGTCTCAGTTATTTTTAAATTTGGCCACGCCCCTTCCCGGCTCTGTAAATCAGTAAAATAACCATTTAATATACACAATATACACAATTGGACATCTCACATGACAAATACCTTTCTACGGGTGTTTTCTGAAAATTTTATTTAAATGGGACTAAAAATAATTGAGATATGATCCGAATTAAACTCCATTTGAACGTACTATTTATACTTAAACAGAGGTAATTTACGCAAGCATACCGAAGTTCAAATCAAGCGTTGGACACGCAGCATTTTACAAAACTTTTTATTTGCATAGAATGGTAAGAGAATTGGCTGAGAATGCAACTTCGGCGATCAAACAACAAATAAGGCAGAATTTGAGTGTGCGTCCGTGAGTTCAAGTCCTACGCCCGGCTGAAGCGACTTCTTATTTTAATTCCTTTTTTTTTGGTTTTTTTTTTGATTAATATAAACTAAAAGGAAAACTACAGTTATTTAATTAAATATCAATAAAAATAGTTTTCAAAAATTAAATTTCATGCTTTTATGCAATATTTAAGACAGTCAATAGGTTACGAATGTTAGACCAGGACGCCGATATATTTTTGCATAATAATGTTTCGGCGTCCCGCTCTAACCCACAGCAATTGCCGTATTTGGCACTTAAATAAAGAAATTGCGTACCAAAAAATTAAAAAATTATTGTTAAGCTTTAAAATTATTTAATAGAAAAGAAAGAAGAAAAACATATCATTGATCACGGCAACAATCGAACCCGAACACCGTCAACATCATTGGTCTTAGAATCCGGCACACACTCCACTAAGCTACTGTACAACTTCACATCAATTTATTGCCCTCTCGCTCTACCTAATGCTTATACTTCTTGTCTATTCGCTTTTGCATTGTATATGTGTTCTTTTTATTTTGTCTGTCAATTGAATTTGTGCGTGTCATTCGAATTAAATAATAATATAAAATTTATATTGTTATTTTAAAATTTTTCCAAATAAAGCTAAATTTTCATTATAAATAACGGAAAATAAATGATACACGGTATACAATAATAATCCATGGCCTTCTACAATCAGCACCTGCGCGTAGCTTTCGACTGGTTTTTAATTCGAATTGGTTTCGCGTCGGTTTTTTCCATCCTACAGCAGGAAATTTTCTTCTCGCTCATACAAATGGATGTGCGGCTATACTCTCCACGTGAGAGCGGCTGGAAGTAAGCCTTAGCACGGTCATGTCTCTGCTGCGGCTGCCCTCCACATCGGAATGGCTGCTCCTTGTGTGCGAGGACAGCAGCACTGCTGTATGGGTCAGCGTAGCTGCTGGACATATTAAGTTCATCAGCGGCATTTAAAGCTGCTGGAGGAAACAGAGTTCCCGAGAGCTCACCTCATTAGAGGGTACTTCCCCAACAGCGCTCAACTCAAACTTAAGGCTCTGACGGAGGTCAATGGTAACGTTAAATTCCGCTTTGGCAGAGTTAAACTTATCCTTAAAAACTCCTCCGTCAGCGCCTCCCCCACTCCTGCCCTGTCCCCTCCCCATCTCCAATCCCCTCTTCTATCAGCGCTCCTCCAACAACGGAAACGTTGCCTCCACCGGCGTGACAGCAGTGGCTGACGCTCCGGTGCCGTCTACCACCGCTGTAGCCGCAGTGCCGCTGATTACCTCCATCCCCGAACCCCCAGTCATTGTGACTGCCCCCAAGCCCACAGCGGGCCGTACGAGGCCGGTTGTTGGCAGCAGACGCTCCGTTGTCCCTTTAAGGCCCACCACCAGCTCAGTGCGGAAACCTCCCGCAAGGACTCGTCCGACGACCGTGGTCGCAAGGCGACCTCCCCCGAGGAGTTCCTCCAGACTGCCGAAAGGCATCCGAGGCAACGACTCTCGTGGGGGGGCAAGGCAGGTGGCTTGACAAAAACGCCTTGAAGGAGGATGCCGAGCGCCATTAAGGTGCTCCAGGCGAACCTGCACCACGTCAGAGGAAGGTCTGCCACTCGGAGCAGGATCGTCTGCGAAGAATCAATCAACCTGGCTCTCGTCCAAGAGCCTTGGTTGATCGGTGGTCATATCACTGGACTATCATGCGGAACATGTAATACATGAGCGCATGGGGGGTGCCCCTCGCACTTCTAAATTTCATCCACAGAGACCTGGTGGCAACGGCTATTGAGGTAGCCACTGCTGAGGATGTCCGGGTGGTAGTGATCGCCTCTGCCTACTTCCCGGGCAATGTGGATGACGCCCCCCCCACAGAGGTTCAGCGGCTAGTGGACTTCTGCCGCTAGCACAACAAGCCGCTCGTGATCGGCTGCGATGCGAATGCGCATCACACGATCTGGAGTAGAAGCGACATAAACAAACGTGGTGAGTCCCTTCTAGAGTATCTATTGTTTTGTGAATTAGATGTTACTAACATAGGGTGTAAGCCTACTTTCATTGACGCCATTAGGGAAGAGGTTTTGGACCTTACCCTAGTCAGTAACTCTATTGTGAGTTCACTGGTGAACTGGCGAGTCACAGACGAAGCCACCTTGTCAGACCATCAGCACATCAACCTGGCCAAGTCGAGATCCAACAGAACTCCTTTTGTCCCAAAAAGACCAATTGGGAACTTTTCAAAGCCTCTGTGACTTTTAAAGCAGACCTGCTTCAAGATCACATCCTTCGAGGACAGCTCTGTTCCGAAGACCTTAAAAGTCAACTGAAAAGTTCCATCGTGGAACGAGGAACTTTCTCTACAAAGAAGGAAGGTTAGATGCCTCCTCAATAGGCCCAGATCTAACCGCGTCAGTTCGGACGTTATTAGGGACGCTCTAACTAACTACAAAAAAAACATTAGACATGCTTAACGAATAGCATTGAAACGCTGCCAGAGGCATCGAGAATGCACAAAGTATAAGCCAAAGGGTCGTCTAATGGTATAGGGCTTCTTAAAAGGGCAGACGGCTCTTTCACTCAAGATCGCAGGGAAGCACTTGACTTTCTACTTCAAGTCCACTTCCCAGGTTCGGTGGCGTACCCAGATCTAGCAAGTCACGATGACGTCACCATCGGACCCACGTGGATCCAGTGTATCAGGAACCATCCTCGACCCTGAAAAGGTCAAATGGGCTGTTGATTCCTTCGCTCCCTTCAAATCTTTCCAGCCTTTCTTTAAAACAGCCTGGATCACATTCTCGTTACATTGGTCGGCCTTTTTAGAACTAGTCTTACTTGGTGATACAGACCCATCTCTTGGAGGAGAGTCAATGTGGTATTCATTTCCTCTTTCCAGCGAGGTTAAATATCTAGGGGTAACCCTTGATTAAAGACTAAACTGGAATTCGCACCTAAACAACAGCCTATCAAACGCAACTCATGCCATGTGGGCCTAACAAAGTAACTCTCTTGGTGATCGGTCGTGTTTGACTTTTGCTCTTGAAATTTTCATTCTATTTTTGCCTTAACTCACTAATTAATTAGTTTTGTGAATTTAAAAGCAGTGCTAATTAGTCAATGGTAACTTTGTGCATACTTTATTAACATAGTGATCGTTGGTGTTATTAGTAATTAGCAATTTAAATTGAATTCTGTGCATTTACTTTCGCTGGCGCGTCTTTCAGTGTCTTGTTATTTGTTTTTGTTTTTCCTTAATTTTCACACTCCTACGCTCTTTCGCTCTCTCACGTCTGCTACGCTCTCATAGTGCGCTGCTTTGTGTCAACGTAACAGCTGTAGTTGTTGTTTATTTTTTCTTCTCTCGCTTTAAGGTTACTGATTTACGCTCTCTTACTCTCACGGCTTTGTCGGCTCTCCGATTGAACTGCGTTTGTGTTAGTGTTCACTTGTTCAGCTCTCCTTTTGTAATCAGCTGCTCTCTGTAACTGTTATTTCCTAGCTTCTTTGCGTTTTGTTTTTGCTTGTTGCTTTCAATTTGTCTTTGAAAATAATTTTTTGTTTTGGTGTTCCCTACTCTCGTTTGAGGCATATTAATTTTGCTTGAAATGGAGGCCTGTTGTGCAATCACACATAAGTGTTCGGCCGATTCAAAGCCGGACTTTGTCTCTTGCTGGTTATGCGACAAGGTCATTCATGTCAAATGCGCTGGCCTAACCGTCCGCATTAAAGACAACATAAACAGCAAGTCTGGCCTTCATTGGTCTTGCGAAGCCTGTCGGGGTAAGGAACTCAAACTAAGTAATATTCTTAGGCAAACCAAATTGGAGTTCTATAAGCTGCACTTGGCCTTTTCCAAGCTACAGTCAGAATTTATTGACGTAGAAGCTAAATTTAAATCTTTTGACTTTGATGAGTCTATTAATTACTCGCCGTCGACTTCTTCTGGCATAACTTCGCCTAGAATACGGAGCGACGATCTTCCGGCACCTCCAACCGTTCGTCCAACCTCCCCAACCACCCCGGCTAACTTACGTGATCCACCAACCCTGGTTGTCACCTCTCCTTCGCCTGTGCCTAACAAGGCGCCAAAAACTGTTCCCAACACAAAAGCACTTGTTGTTGTGAAACCAAAGAAACTGGTTTTCGTTTCTCGACTTGCACCTGATACTTCGATTGAAGATGTAAAAACTTATATTCAATCAAAAATATCAGTAACAAATGTTGTCGTAGAGAAATTTAAATTTAATTATTCGCGAGATATCGCGTCTTTTAAAATAAGTATCCCTGCTGATAATTTTCAATCCGTTTGTAGCGGAACCTTCTGGCCGCCAGACTTAATTGTAAAGGAGTACTCTCCTAAACAAAAGAGTCGTACGGCGGTATCACTCCCTACAGCAGCTCCTTCTTCCTCTTCTAGTGGGACATCAAAAAACCAGTAGATTTAACCTCTCTTTTTCTTGCCTACCAAAACGTTAGAGGCCTTAACACTAAGCTTTCTACATTGTATGTCGATTGTCTATCCTTTGATTATCACTTACTAATATTTACTGAAACTTGGTTGAAACCTGAAGTAGAAAATTGCTCAATTTTTCCTAATAAGTACACATCTTTCAGATGTGATCGTTTATCACGAACTGGAGGCGGTGTTCTAATAGCAGTAAAGTCAGACATTTCTTCTGAATTTGTTTCAATAGACCATAGTTCTCTTTTGGAATTTGTATGTGTAAAGGTGAAACTGAATCAAATTTCAATTTATATTAGGTTGGAAAATATCTCCCTTCCGCTTTTTTGTCTTTTGAATTTCGCGGCTATGTACAAAGCGCTACAGAGCTCGTATCTGGGAACACTATACATAATTTGAAAGGTCTTGACATAACCTACAAAACAACGCTATGCATGATTAGTTTGGATATTGCGTACAACAGTTATAGACGTGTAAACATGGAGTTGACTAACGCCGAAATTCGCGCTTTTTTAAGTTTTCCTTCGTTAAAGGCAAATCCGCTAGAGAAACGTTCCGTGAGATTAATGGTGTTTTGGGGGATGGTACTCTATCACGTCGAACCGCGGAGGAATGGTTTCGACGATTCAGAGCCGGTGAAAACGACACCATGGATAAGCCGCCCGGCGGAAGACCTGTGACGACAAATACCGATCAAATCATGGAATACATCGAGTTAGACCGGCATATGGCATCTCGTGACATCGACATTATGTAAAGTGTTGGCAGATACGAGCTCTGTAGCGCTTTGTACATAGCCGCGAAATTCAAAAGACAAAAAAGCGGAAGGGAGATATTTTCCAACCTAATATTACCTGTTCTTATATTCCCCCTTCATCTGACATTTCCGTCTACTTGAACCATCTCTCTTCTATCCAATCCGTTGCATCCAAACTATCTGATAGAGATTATCTACTAGTTTTTGGTGATTTTAATTTACCAGAAGTTGGTTGGTCATTTCAATCGGGTACTTTGGTGCCCTCTGTATTCAATTCTTTTTTAAATGCCCTTTCTGAACTTTCTTTATACCAACTTAATAATGTTCCTAATTGTAGTGGTAGAATTCTGGATTTAGTATTTTCGTCTGACTTACGACATAATACCATCTCTAGAATTAATCCTTTAGTTCATCCTGAAGATCCCTATCATCCTACGTTTGACCTAGTTCTAACTCTGCCTACTCCTGTGCAAACTGCAACTGCTCCAAGCAAAGTAAAGTCGCGTTGTTTTCGTAAGACCGATTTTGAAAAACTTAATTTTTTGATTTTGGAACATGATTGGTCTTTCTTTTACTCATGTTCTGATTTAAGCACTTGCATCTCATTTTTTTATTCTTCCATGAATTCATTTTTTGATCAATGTGTTCCTCTTGCTTTTCCCGTAAAGTCCAACAGGCCACCTTGGTTCTCTCGTGAACTCATAAGATTAAAAAATTTGAAATCACGTTATTTTAAGAAATTTAAACTTACTGGTGAACCTTTCGATTTTTCACGATATACTTCTGCCAGAGCAAGCTTTATTGCTTTGAATGCAAGTCATTACAACGAGTACTTGAGACGTTGTCGTTTGCAGTTCGCCCAGGACCCTAAGCAGTTTTACAATTTCGTCAATCTTAAACGTAAATCTAATAGTTTCCCTTCGTCTTTATTTTTCGGAAAAAATGAAGCAAGCAGTGATCAGGCCGCTGCCGATTTGTTTGCAGACTTTTTTCAATCTACCTACTCAAATAAACTTTATACATCTTCCGCTCATCCATATCCTTACCCTATTAATAATTTTGACACCCTTTTCTGTCCTACTATTAACAAAACTTCTTTACTTAACGATCTAAAATCTGTGAAGCCTGTTTTCTCTCCTGGCCCGGATGGTGTTCCTGGATGTGTGCTAAGATTTTGTGCTGATTCTCTTCTTAAGCCAATCTTTAAGCTGCTTGACTTGTCACTATCTAATAGTCATTTTCCACCTATTTGGAAAAACTCTTTTTCCATTCCTCTTCACAAAAGTGGATCAAACCATGATGTGAAGAACTATAGGTGTATATCTAAATTGTCCGCTATACCTAAGATTTTTGAAAAAAATTTTACGGCTCAATTAACTTTTATGTGTAAATCAATAATTTCGCCCCATCAACACGGGTTTGTGAAGGCAAGATCTACAGCTTCTAATCTTTTAGAATTTTCATCCCGCGTTTCTTTAGGATTTCGGAAGAAAATGCAAACTGATGTTGTCTATACTGACTTCAGCAAAGCATTTGATTCCGTAAATCATAATCTTTTGATTCACAAGTTAAATTTAATTGGTTTCCCACAAAAGCTGCTTTTGTGGATATCCGATTATTTAACTAACAGGTCTCAACGAGTTCTTTTTAAAAACTGTTTATCAAAGCCAATCCTAGTAACTTCTGGTGTTCCTCAGGGCAGCCATCTCGGACCTTTGCTTTTTAACCTCTTTATTAATGATCTTCCTTCAATACTATTGCACTCTGATATCCTTATGTATGCTGATGACGTGAAACTCTGTTTGACGTACAGTGATCCTGTACGAAACTTCCTTCAAACAGATCTTGACTTGATGTTAGCTTGGTGCAGGCATAATCTGCTCCATCTTAACTGTTTGAAGTGCAAAGTTATGTCATTTTACAGAGGTAGCTATCACGTCACCAACTATACACTTGATTTAACCCCGCTTTCAAGAATAACCGAGGTAAACGATCTAGGTATTCTCACATTTCACAAACTGTAAATAAGGCATTTCGAGTACTTGGTTTCATCAAAAGATGGGCCAAAGAATTCAAAGATCCTTATACAACTAAATTACTTTATACTTCTCTTGTTCGTCCAATTCTTGAGTATGGTTCTTGCGTATGGTCGCCGCAATACCAGATTCACCAAGATAGAATTGAGTCTGTTCAAAAGCAATTTCTACTCTTCGCCTTACGTAGTTTTAACTGGGTATCAGGTGTTGACTTACCACCTTACTCTAGTAGACTTCTTCTAATTAACCTACCTTCTCTTACTAACCGACGTATTATGCTAGGTGTTACATTTCTCTTTAAACTAATCAAGCATGATATAGACTCCCCTACTCAGCTTAACCAAATAAACTTTTGCATTCCCTCTAGAGTTACTCGTAATTTTGTCCCACTTTCTTTGAACCTTTGTTTTAATAATTATAGTTTGCATGATCCTTTTCGAGTTCTCTGTGCTGATTACAATAGACTGTTTAGTGTTTTCAATTCTGAGTCCTCTCTTAATTCTATCAAACTGTCAATTCTAAATTATTTAACACTCCATCCTAACAATTAACACTAACCTACCGATCTGATTGGGTTTTACTGGGTTTTCCCCAATCTCTTGCAACAAATGTTGGATCCGTTTCCTTGTTTTTACTATCCCAGCTTAAAGTTTAAAGCTTAAAGTTTAAATTTTTAATTCTTAATTTTATATTTTAATTCTTAAATTTTATTTTAATCTTAAACAAATTAAAATTAATTAATTTTATATTTTTAATTTTTATATAATTCTTTTAGTCGACTGCAATTAGTCGACATTAAATAAATTAAATAAATAAATAAAAAAGAACCTGGGGTCTCAAATCTTGTACCATCCGGTGGCTATTTGAGATGATGGTAAGACCCATCGTCACCTACGCTACAACTTTGTATTGGCCAGTGACGCAGGTCACTGCCACCAACAAATGCAATAAATTACATAGGCTGCTTTGCCTTTCTCTGACGGGTGCACTTCTCACCTGTCCCACAGCAGCAATGGAATCAATCTTTAACCTGACTCCGCCTCATATCCGAATTAAAAAAGCCTTCTTAGAATGCCATGAGCCTTCTAACAGTAGAATCAAGCTCCAATCTGGGCTTCTAGCTACCGAATCAGGGTATGCTAGATTAATCAAAGATATTCCTGGCTTAAAGATCTGCACTAGATCAGATTCTATGACCAAGGAACTCCTCTTTGGTGCTAAATTCAGAACACTTATCCCAGACCGGAAGGACTGGGATGCTGGCAACCCCATCAGTGACCCTCACGGCATACACTGGTATATCGACGGGTCAAAGACTGATCAGGGGGTTGGAGCCGGGATACATGGTCCCAACTCCAAATCGATTGCCATGGGCAAGTGGCCCACGGTTTTTCAATCCGAGGTTCATGCCATCGAGTTCTGCTGCAGTCTTGAGAAGGGAATCAGAGGAGCGAATATTTACATCTTCTCGGACAGCGAAGCTGCCATACTAGCCCACTTCTCAATAAGAGTAGGTTTACGTTTGGCGGCTGACTGCTGGAAGTGCCTCCAGAGGCTGTCCAACAGAAACAAAGTTACCCTCCTTTGGGTACCTGGATAGTCTGATTTCCAGGGCAACGAGCTAGCGGATGAACTAGCGAGGGCGGGGTCATCAGCCCCTCTACATGGCCCCGAACCCTTTTGCGGCGTGGGGTGATCAACCATCTCATCGCTTGTTAAAACCTGGACAGATAGGTTGACCGAACGCTATTAGTTCTTCCAACCAGGGATGAGGCAGGATAACGAGCTTACAAATCCCTCGGTTAAAAGAAGAACATATTCACTCTCTAGGAGAGATCTCTGTTGGCGGCAGATCACTGCTTTATCTCATTGTTCGAGGTTGCCATATTACTAGAATCAGCTGTCCTAATCTATGTTCTAAGCATCTGTTAAATAAAAACTACGAAAGTAAGGCGGTTGCACAAATCAGTGTACCCGTAAACATTGGTGACCCCGACGTGATATTTTAAAAATTAAATGTGATTCTAAACCCTTTAATATCAGATTCGTAATTTATTCGCGCAATCGCTGCCGCTGCATGTTTTGATCTCGCTTTCGTTCGCGTACATACGTACATACATACAAACATTTTCGATCTCTCTTTCGTTCGCGTACGTACGTACATACACACAAACATTTTTCGGTATCGCATTTGTGCATACATGCATACATGCATATGTCTTTTCGCAACTTTTGAGCGCGAGTCACCATCGGAGCGGGAGTTCTCCTGGTTTTGCAGTAGTGGCCCTGGTGACGAAGAAGTTGCAGTTGTAGTCTTCAAATGATACTCCAAATTTATTTTCGTTTAGTTTCTTGCAGTGTCAGCGTTTCCACCGTGTTGTTTCTTGAAATTCCTCTTGTAGGTGGCATAATTATCTCTGGATGTTTTAATATACTTTCTTTAGTGTTATCATAGTCCAGTCCATTTACTTCTATTGTAGCATTTCCATAAGTTATTATCGCCGATCCGCTTATGCAGGTCTCATTGCCTTCTGGTGTTTTTACTTTAGTTTCATTCGCATTAAAGATGAAGATGTATCCCTTTTCTGGTTCAAATATATCTGTGACCATGCCTGTATTCTGCATGTCACAATTACTGTGATTATTCTTTAGTAGGTTCTGGATACATAATTCGTTTGTTGGTCGTGTTTTAATACTTCCTATGTCGCAAATGGATTTGTTGGCAGTTTGTTGGCATTTGTTCGAAAGGTGTACAATTTTATAATCGTTATATGCTATAAACTTAGGCGCTATTATAAAAAATGTTTTGTTGAGTGGTAATGGTATAATTCTAGCAATTTTATAATTTTGTTTTTCGAATATAGGTATCATAATTTCAAATATTATTTTATCTTGTATATTATATGTAGTTAGTTTAATTAATTTGTATATCTCTTGTTTTGATTCGATAGTAATATTTTGTTTTCTTATGATCTCTTCAATTTTTGTGATCTATTGTGGATCTAGTATTAGCTTAGGTATTATTTTTATTTTAGCCATTATTATACTCTCTGATAGATCATTTAAATGATTTACAAGCCGATCTATATTATATATTATTCTGTTAATGTATTGTAATTTATTAATTTGGTCCTGTTCTTTCGATAGTTCTTAAAAAATTTTATTTTGAGATGTTTCTAAAAATCGACTTATCATAGCTTGCTCTTGGTTGATACTTTTTGCTATATCTTGGAACCTTATTTGAATCTCATTGTTAATTGCTTCTTGATCTAGTAAAGCATTTGTTAAGTTTCTTTCTTTTTCTTTTAATGTGTCTATTTTTTCTTCTATCTCTTGGCCATCATTGGCGTCCATATTACCAGTTATTGATTTTACGATACTTCCTAATCCGTTAACTAAGCCCCATTTTTGTTTTCCCGAGGGTGTAAGTATTTCTATCTTTTCCCGCAATTGGGCTATCTTACCCGCTAGGATCAAATTTATTTATTTTATTTATTATTTATTTATTTTATTTTATTTATTTATCAAATTTAGTGTACTACTAAACTGTTCTACACAACTTTTTTATTCCTGTAGGTCTATTATATGTTTAATATTTTTATAAGTTTGGATTATTAAACATTCTCCTAATTCTATTTTGGCGATGGGATTAGTGGACTCATTAATATCTTGGATCGATATGAATTGTGCCGAAACTAGCACGAATCTAAAAAGAAGGAAAGATGGCCGAAACATTTAGTTATCTTTTTGTTTCTTTGTAGTCTTTCTGATTTTAGAGTTGTATATCTTTTGACCTCTGCTTGTTTTAAACGTAGGTCCATGTACCCTTGACACTTTATGGATTGTGAAACGGGGTGTAATCTTATTTCTTCTGTTTTCTTTTCTAAAGATCTTGTCTCCTTCCTCTATTTCTATTTCATCCGTTCTACTCTCATTTAATTTCATAGTTCTCTTGTATACTGTCTCTTCTAACTTACGTTTTACTTTTGGGTATAACTTTTCTCGAAATATATTTAGCTGATTTAGATAGTCATGCTCTCCACTAAATTTCACAGTGTTATTAAAAGTGTGGGTTTTACCATGAAAAAGTTCATAGGGTGTCAACTTGGTACTAGAGTGTATAGCTTTATTATATGTTATCATGGTTTCTGATAGTACTTCTTCATGTTCACACGGTAGTTGTTTACGGGTACACTGATTTGTGCAACCGCCTTACTTTCGTAGTTTTTATTTTGCTGAAAAGCAAGGGTTTAAGTTTATTAAATTTATTTGTGCTGCTGCACTTTTTACGTGGTGTTTGTGAGAAGAGATTTATTTCAACTGATTTGATTTAGACTTAACAGCTGTTAACATGAGACTTAACAGCTGCTAACATAAGACTTAACAGGAGCTTATCATAAATTTAACATATGCTTAGAACATAGATTTGGACAGCTGATTCTAATCGTATGGCAACCTTGAGCAATGAGATAAAGCAGTGATCTGCCGCCAACATACTCCCCCCATTGGAAGGATTAACTTTCAATCGATTTGGTCTTGATTGGCAACACTGCTATCTTGGCGATGGTTCTCTTTGTTATTCCTGTGGCTGTGCGTATGACTGCTACTCTGACTGCGCCGTCGTCTCCAGCTATTGTGCTTTCAATTCGTCCGAGAAGCCACTTGAGCGGAGGCACGTTTTCTTCCTTCAACAGCACGATGTCTCCAGGATGAATGTTTGGCTTGCGAGAGTTCCATTTGGTGCGCTCCTGTAGCGCAGAGAGGTATGAGATACTCCATTTCTGCCAAAAGTCTGCTGCATGTGGCAAACACGCTGCCAACGACTGAGGCGATCCATGCTGAGGTGTGTCACGCTCGGCTCGTCGATGTTCGCATTTGCTTTGCCCCAAAGAAAGTGACCCGGTGTGAGAATGTCTAGGTCGTTTGGATTCTCTGAAATGGAACATAGAGGCCTTGAGTTCAACATAGCTGAGATTTGACAGATGAGCGTGCGAAGCTCATGAAATGTGAGCGTTGAGTTGCCAACGATGCGGTAGAAATGGTGCTTCGCTGCTTTGACAGCAGCTTCCCATAACCCGCCAAAATGCGGAGATCGTGGTGGAATGAAGTGCCAATTAATTCCGAGGGCGAGGGCGCCGTTGACAATTTGCTGGCGCTGAGGTTCGCTGAGGAAAAGCTTAAGCTCAGCTAGCTCGTTTCGAGCGCCGACAAAATTTGTTGCGTTGTCCGTCCAAATGTCTCGTGGCTTCCCTCGAAGACTAACGAAGCGTTTTAGAGCAGCGATGAAAGAAGGTGTCGAGAGGTCCTCCACGAGCTCGAGATGGCATGCTTTTGTTGAGAAGCAAATGAATATTGCTATGTAGCATTTTGTGGCCGCACGATTTCTCACTTCTGATTTTGAGAAAAAGGGCCTGCAAAAATCTATTCCGGTTACGTAAAACGTAGGGCTGGGTGTTACGCGATCCGCTGGTAGTGGAGCCATTACTTGCTGCAGTGTGTTGGGTCGAACGCGAAAGCAACGAATGCATTTGTTGACAACGCTAGAGACAGCTTTGATTCCTCCTATGGGCCAGTAGCGTTGCCTTATGTTTGCAAGAAGACATTGAGGACCAGCATGAAGAAATTGAACGTGGTAATGCATGATGATTGACTGGGTCACAGGATGTTGTTTGTGCAATAAGATTGGATGCTTGGCCTCATACTCCAAGTATGAGTTCTTCAGCCTTCCTCCAACTCGCATAAGTCCTGTAGAGTCCATGAATGGTTGCAAAGATTTCAGCAAACTTCTTCCAGGCAGCGACTTGCTCTCTCTGAGTGCTTTGTAATCCTCGACGAAATGATTCTTCTGGATGCTTCGAATCATAAGATGAGTACCAGATTTAATTTCCTGCAGTGTGATAGAGCTCTTTTGCTTTGGAGAGTCTCTTGTCACGAATCGATGTACATACGCAAATATTCGCTGCAACTTTGCAAAGGAGTTGTGAAACTTGCAATCAGTTGCGATGTCTTTGTGTGACGTAGAAATGAGGACTCTGGTTCGTCGCTCTGGAAGTTCCACTGATGGGACTACCATTTTCGGCCATTTTGACGTGGGAAGGCGCAAAAAGGATGGTCCATAATGCCATAGTTGCGAGTTGATTAGTTCAAGTGGTGTGCATCCTCGCGATAGGATATCAGCTGGGTTCAGTTGTGAAGTAACATCATGCCATGTCATGCCTCTTGTAAGGTCCTGGATTTGCGTTACACGATTTGCCACAAACACATTGTAGTTGGAAGGAGAGTCGCGCATCCATGCTAACGCCACTGTTGAATCTGTCCAGCAATGATATTCACATTTGAATGAGATGTCCTTTGCGACGTTTGATATGAGTTCCGATAGGATTAGTGCAGAAGAAAGTTCAAGTTTAGGAATCGTTAATGTTTTCAACGGAGCTACTCTCGACTTTGAGCACAGCAAATGCGTTGAGTAGTCTCCATCGACTTCAGATCTAACGTAGATACATGCTCCATATGCTGCTATACTGGCATCGCAGAAACCGTGGATCTCATATTTTCCTGCAGGTGCTATGACGAAACGTGGAAACTTGAGGCTGCGAACAAAGGATAACTGCGATGTTATTTCCGTCCATGCTGAATGAAGATGCTGCGGAAGGCTCTCATCCCAATCGATGTTTTCCTTCCAGAGTGCTTGCATGAACACTTTCATCCTTGTAATGATAGGCGAGATGAGTCCCAGTGGGTCGTAGAATTTTGCTAGTGTCGATAATACGCTGCGCTTTGTAGTGGGTCCGTTAGAGATAATGTCGGTGAAGTTGAAAAGCAGAAAGTCAGATGCGGGGTCCCAGGCTAAGCCGAGTGCGTTGGCAATACTTGTGCCGTCGTGAAACTGCATAAGCTTTTCGCAATCAGTTTCGGCTTCACCCTCAAGAGCGGCAGGCTCATTCGAACACCACTTCCTTATTGGAAATAATCCTCTGGCGAGCAGCTGCTTGACTTGCTGTCGAATTTCCTTCGCTTCTTTAATGGAGTCACCACCTGAGATCAAGTCGTTCACGTAGAAATCTTTTCGGACGATCTTTGCGGCAAGCGAAAATGACGGTTCCTCATCGTAGGTGAGCTGATGCATGGCGCGAATTGCGAGAAATGCTGCAGGCTTTGTTCCGTACGTAACTGTATTCAGGGTATACACGCTTATTGGTTCATCGGGATTGTTGCGCCACAGAATGCATTGCAGATGTTGATCTGGTGGTGAAACACGCACGCAACGATACATTTTTGAAATATCTCCACACATAGCAACCTTGAAGAAATGAAATCTGATCAGTATATTGAAAAGTTTGGATTGAATTGATGGGCCAGCGAATAAAAGGTCATTAAGAGATGCGCCACTTGTAGTTTTTGCTGATCCGTCAAAAACTACGCGTAACTTTGTGGACGTGCTGTCCGGTTTTTCCACACAGTGGTGAGGCAAATAAAAAACGAGGTCCGTCATGATGACTGGAGGCTAATGACATGTGTCCTAGGTCGATGTATTCCTGAAGAAATGCTGAATACTGCTCTTTCAGCTGTCGATTCCTCTGAAGCCTAGACTCGAGTGACTTGAAGCGCCTTAAGGCTCGATGGAATGAGTCTCCAAGGGCATCCAGACCCTCCTTTGCTGGTAAGCGCACTGAGTATTGTCCATTCTCCAGACGCGTGTAGCTTTTCAGGAAGAAGTTTTCACAAATCATGTCTTCCTCTGTGGCTGTTGATGTGGAGCCATAGCAACTGTCAATTTCCCAGAATCGTTTGACTATATCAGTCAGGTTGCCATCCTCTGGAGATTCCTTGCGAACGGCTGCTAACGCATGATGCTTGATGGGCTGAGATAATGCTCCTGAAACGATCCATCCAAGTCTTGTTTTTTGGAAAATTGGCAAGTGTCTGGCTATGTGAGTCTGCCCAACGCAAAGCAATTCGAAGAACAGGCCAGCACCAAGTAATACATGGACTCGCTGCGATTTGTAGAACGATGGATCGGCAAGTGCTAAGTTCTTCGGGATATTCCAGCTGGTTATGTCGTAGGTGAGCTGATGCATGGCGCGAATTGCGAGAAATGCTGCAGGCGTTGTTCCGTACGTAACTATATTCAGGGTATACACGCTTATTGGTTCGTCGGGATTGTTGCGCCACAGAATGCATTGCAGATGTTGATCTGGTGGTGAAACACGCACGCAACGATACATTTTTGAAATATCTCCACACATAGCAACCTTGAAGAAACGAAATCTGATCAGTATGTTGAAAAGTTTGGATTGAATTGATGGGCCAGCGAATAAAAGGTCATTAAGAGATGCGCCACTTGTAGTTTTTTGCTGATCCGTCAAAAACTACGCGTAACTTTGTGGACGTGCTGTCCGGTTTTTCCACACAGTGGTGAGGCAAATAAAAACGAGGTCCGTCATGATGACTGGAGGCTAATGACATGTGTCCTAGGTCGATGTATTCCTGAAGAAATGCTGAATACTGCTCTTTCAGCTGTAGATTCCTCTGAAGCCTAGACTCGAGTGACTTGAAACGCCTCAAGGCTCTATGGAATGAATCTCCAAGGGCATCCAGATCCTCCTTTGCCGGTAAGCGCACTGAGTATTGTCCAGTCTCCAGACGCGTGTGGCTTTTCAGGAACAAGTTTTCACAAATCATGTCTTCCTCCGTGGCTGTTGATGTGGAGCCATAGCAACTGTCAATTTCCCAGAATCGTTTGACTATATCAGTCAGGTTGCCATCCTCTGGAGATTCCTTGCGAACGGCTGCTAACGCATGATGCTTGATGGGCTGAGATAATGCTCCTGAAACGATCCATCCAAGCCTTGTTTTTTGGAAAATTGGCAAGTGTCTGGCTATGTGAGTCTGTCCAACGCAAAGCAATTCGAAGAACAGGCCAGCACCAAGTAATACATCTACTCGCTGCGATTTGTAGAACGATGGATCGGCAAGTGCTAAGTTCTTCGGGATATTCCAGCTGGTTATGTCGATTCCGATATGAGGATGGTAATCCGTGATCGTCCGCGTGACAACGGCCGAGAATGCTGCGCTGTATTTCCGATCAAGCGATTGAGCAGCGAGATCGTTATTATATATTATTCTGTTAATGTATTGTAATTTATTAATTTGGTCCTGTTCTTTCGATAGTTCTTAAAAAATTTTTTTTTGAGATGTTTCTAAAAATCGACTTATCATAGCTTGGTCTTGGTTGATACTTTTTGCTATATCTTGGAACCTTATTTGAATCTCATTGTTAATTGCTTCTTGATCTAGTAAAGCATTTGTTAAGTTTCTTTCTTTTTTTTTTTTTTTTTTTTTTTTTATTGGACGTTGAATACAATGACTGTATTAGCAAGTGGTCCAACGACACCAAGCCGATGCTTGTTGCGCGCGGAACCCAAACGAAGTCCACCTCCCGCCTGACCGACCGAGAGGCACCGTCGCATAACGGACGACACGGAAACGCGGTAGTAATGCGAATAGAAACGCGAGTAAAAACTAACGCGATGTGGAAAAGAAATAAAATAAAATAAAAAAGACGAGGCGATAGAACGCGGCATGCAAGTAGGGGAAAAAAGGAAAAACATAGAATAGAAAATCGAGGAAGATTCAAATACTAATTACTAATTACGTACTAGATAGGCCAGAATTAAGGACTTCATAGCAGCGATAGTGTTAGTGCTAGCTATGATGTGTTGGAGCTTATTGTAGTCCGAACATAATGCCCTGAAAGGATCATGCAGTGCATAGTTCGATCTACAATAAGGAAGTGTTAGTGGAAGGAAATAGCGAGTTCTTCTGCAAGGAACAGAGAAGTGTAGCTGCCTTAACAAGGCCTCACTGTCAATGTCACCTTGCATAAGGTTGTTAATAAATAAGACCCCTAGCATGGTTCTGCGGTTAGTTAGGGAAGGCAGATTTAGTAACAGAAGTCTACTATTATAGGAAGGCAGTCTCAAATTTTCATCCCAGTTAAGGCCGCGTAAAGCAAAAAGTAAGAAATTTTTCTGTACAGATTCGATGCGTTCCTTATGAATAGTGTACTGGGGACACCATACGCATGAACCGTATTCGAGAATGGGACGAACAAGTGCAACGTAAAGGGTCTTTGTAATATAAGGATCGTCGAATTCCTTAGACCATCTTTTGATAAAGCCTAGGACACCCATGGCTTTATTGACCATATTAGTTATATGATTGGAAAACTTTAGTTTTCGGTCCAGACGGACCCCCAGATCATCAACTAGGGTGATTCTTTCCAAGGCACAACCACAAAGAGTATAAGAAGCAAACTTCGGACTGGCTCGAGAGAATGTCATCAGCTTGCATTTAGAGCTGTTCAGGTTTAAAAAATTGGCACAACACCAAGAATTAAAACTATTTAGGTCGGTTTGTAGGTTTGAGTGACAGTGGTCGTCTTTAAATTGGTAGCAAAGCTTTACATCATCCGCATACATAAGAGTACGGGAGTTACATATGACCAAGGGAAGGTCATTAATGAAAAGCGTAAAAAGTAGGGGACCAAGATGACTCCCTTGAGGAACACCAGATGTGGCATGAATTGGGTTTGAAAGGGTGGTTTTAAAGAGGACTCTTTGAGTTCTGTCAGCCAGATAGCTTACAATCCAACTAAGTAGTTTTGGTGAAAAACCTAGAAGGTCAAGTTTATGTGCCAGAAGGGAATGATTCACTGAGTCAAAAGCTTTACTGAAATCAGTATAAATGACATCAGTTTGAAGATTTTCCTGAAATCCTTTTACCACGAAGGATGTCAGCTCAAGCAAGTTTGTCGTAGTAGAACGACTTTTAATGAATCCGTGTTGAAAAGGTGAGATAACGGATCTACAGAAATGTTGCAAGTGAGGAGTTATAACATTCTGGAAAAGTTTGGGTATAGCCGACAATTTAGAGATACCTCTATAATTGCTTGCATCAGACTTGCTGCCCTTTTTAAGCAAGGGAATAATAAAAGATTCCTTCCAAATGGAAGGAAAGACTGAAGTTTCTAAAGACAGCGAAAATAGTTTGAGCAATGGCTTACTTAGGGAGATAGCACAGAATCGAAGTATGCAAGCAGGAACACCGTCAGGGCCTGGTGAGAAGACTGGCTTTACTAAAGAGAGATCCTTTACCAATGAACTTTCGTTTAAAAAGGGAGAGAAGATACCATTTGAACTTGGAATGTTGTATGGATAAAAGTGAGTTTTCTGTGTAGAGGGAGAATAAGTCGTTTGAAAAAACTTTGCAAACATATCGGCCATGGCTTGGTCGGTATCTGCACTAGCATTTTCAAACGTTAATTTTGTTGGAAATGCGGTAGACTTACGCTTCGTGTTAACGAAACTATAAAACTGTTTGGGGTTCTGAATAAACTGAGCCTTACAACGAGTTAAATAGTTCTTATAACATTTCGCGTTCAAGACAGTAAAATCTGACCGCGCGCTTAAGTAGCGAGAAAAGGCTGAAGATGAGCTATTACTTTTATATTTTTTAAATAAGTTTGACTTTAAATTTTTTAACCGTGACAACTCTCTTGTAAACCATGGCGGCTTACTCGAGGAAGTTGGATAAAAACACGGAACACAAATATCTAAAAAGTAGTTAATTGTGTTATAAAAAATATTGGTCGCTACTAAAATATCAGTAGACGAATACAATTCTGACCAATCAAATTGGGAAATCATCCCATTCAATAAGTTAAAATCTGCTTTTCTAAAGCAGCGTACACGATTACACAGTTTTTCATCATTATCCATACAAGCACCAAAATCAAAAGTAACTTCAAGAGTGGGATGGTAAGGATCTTCAGGAAGAGAAAGTGGTTGTGTCTTGTTTAGACTCACTCTAGATGGATCCGAGACAAAGCATAAGTCTAACGATCTGTTACTACTGTTTAAGACATGATTGACCTGAGACAATGACATGTCAAACAGACCGTCAAAAGGTCGTGTTGCCGTGAGGGCAGAAGAGAGTTTGAATCAGCACTTGTTGTCCAATTACAATCGGGGATATTGAAGTCACCCAGGACTAAAAATTGATCTCTGTCTGATAACAGATTAAATATGGTCTGTATTGCAGACAAATGTTGCAAATAGACTGATAATTCCGACGACGGCGGAATATAGGAACAGGTTATATAATGAAAAAAACCGGGAAAGTGTAATTTTACACAGAGTAATTCAATGCCAAATTGAATCTCCGGTTCTAAGAGTTCCGAGTTGATGGTGGAATCAACTGCAATTAGAACTCCACCACCACGTCGGTCAGGTCGATCACACCTGTAGGTTGTGTACTTATTTGGAAAGACTTCGGAGTTCAGGATCTCCGGCTTTAACCAAGTCTCAGTAAACACAACAATTTGGGAAGAAAAAGAAAGACTGTTTAAGTATAAAGTTGAAATTTTAGTACAGAGACCTCTAACATTTTGATATGAAAGAGTTAAGAAGCTTGTTAGTTTTTTTTATTTGATTTTATTTGGGCTGCTGCTAGAGGAGGCAAAGGAAGTTTAATCGGTGGGCGATTTTTCTTTTTCCTTGCTTCAAACTCTTTAACCATTACATGTTCCGGCCAAAATTGAGCCGAACATATAATGCCTAAGAGTTCGTTTGGGGCACTTATTTTGAAGGAAGATATGTCCCTCTCATAAGAAAACTTAAACTTTTCCACTTTTACGTCAACGGCTTGGGTTTTAGCTTGAATATAAGCTTTAACATCATTTGATGTGAGTTCAGGGGCAAGCCTAGAAACAAAAATCTGTTTCTTTTGTGGAACACCTACAATCTTTTAGGCGCCTCAGGTATAATTCCAGAGCAGAGGTTCTCTTCTGGTAAACCAGAACTTGAACACGCCTTAGGTAACACTATTTTCTGTGGCACGGGCAACGAGACCACAGCGGACATAACGGAACATTTTGGCGTCACTGGTTGCATACACTCAATGACATTTACGGGAATCGAAATTGATTTAGCCGCTGATCTCGTTACCATCGGGGGATTGGTGAACGACATTAACGGCTGTGCCATTGGCGTACCTGGCTGGTCAATTATAGGGAGCTGGGTGGCGATAATAGGCTCCTCTATGCGGGTGGATTTTTTTCGCTTTGGGGATTCGTTCAATAACTTAAGGTTATTGAAACATGAATCGAGCGCTGAGAACTGGTCGGATAGTGTGCGAAAACTTCCAAGCAGTTCCCTAAATCCTATCTTTGTTTGCCGCATAAACGAACAAATTTCGCCCTCCACTTCCCTACACATATCGCAGCAATAACGCAACCCAGTGCGCTTGGCTACGGCATCAGCCGTCGGGCCAGAAAATCCGGCACACTTCGCGTGTACTACGTTATCACATAGCCAACACGAAATGCTTGGCTGGGCAGCCGTCACCTCCTTAAGGCAGGATTTTTTAAAACAAATCAAACCGTCCATTATTGGGGACACCTACTGTAACAAATAAAAACAGCCGCAAAGAAAACAAAACAAAAACAAGAAAAAGAGGTATGTGCGCAAGAAAAAGAAATTAGCGCGCAAAGGCAGAGAGCAGAGAGAGCAAAAACGATCAAGCAACAACAGTGCAGTACAGAGAGCGGCAAAGCGTTTAATGTGTCTATTTTTTCTTCTATCTCTTGGCCATCATTGGCGTCCATATTACCGGTTATTGATTTTACGATACTTCCTAATCCGTTAACTAAGCCCCATTTTTGTTTTCCCGAGGGTGTAAGTATTTCTATCTTTTCCCGCAATTGGGCTATCTTACCCGCTAGGATATAAGCTGCGTCAATGAGCGATTCATCTTGCTGTATCAAATTTAGTGTACTACTAAACTGTTCTACACAACTTTTATATTCCTGTAGGTCTATTATATGTTTAATATTTTTATAAGTTTTGATTATTAAACATTCTCCTAATTCTATTTTGGCGATGGGATTAGTGGACTCATTAATATCTTGGATCGATATGAATTGTGCCGAAACTAGCACGAATCTAAAATGAAGGAAAGATGGCCGAAACATTTAGTTATCTTTTTGTTTCTTTGTAGTCTTTCTGATTTTAGAGTTGTATATCTTTTGACCTCTGCTTGTTTTAAACGTAGGTCCATGTACCCTTGACACTTTATGGATTGTGAAACGGGGTGTAATCTTATTTCTTCTGTTTTCTTTTCTAAAGATCTTGTCTCCTTCCTCTATTTCTATTTCATCCGTTCTACTCTCATTTAATTTCATAGTTCTCTTGTATACTGTCTCTTCTAACTTACGTTTTACTTTTGGGTATAACTTTTCTCGAAATATATTTAGCTGATTTAGATAGTCATGCTCTCCACTAAATTTCACAGTGTTATTAAAAGTGTGGGTTTTACCATGAAAAAGTTCATAGGGTGTCAACTTGGTACTAGAGTGTATAGCTTTATTATATGTTATCATGGTTTCTGATAGTACTTCTTCATGTTCACACGGTAGTTGTTTACGGGTACACTGATTTGTGCAACCGCCTTACTTTCGTAGTTTTTATTTTGCTGAAAAGCAAGGGTTTAAGTTTATTAAATTTATTTGTGCTGCTGCACTTTTTACGTGGTGTTTGTGAGAAGAGATTTATTTCAACTGATTTGATTTAGACTTAACAGCTGTTAACATGAGACTTAACAGCTGCTAACATAAGACTTAACAGGAGCTTATCATAAATTTAACATATGCTTAGAACATAGATTTGGACAGCTGATTCTAATCGTATGGCAACCTTGAGCAATGAGATAAAGCAGTGATCTGCCGCCAACATACTCCCCCATTGGAAGGATTAACTTTCAATCGATTTGGTCTTGATTGGCAACACTGCTATCTTGGCGATGGTTCTCTTTGTTATTCCTGTGGCTGTGCGTATGACTGCTACTCTGACTGCGCCGTCGTCTCCAGCTATTGTGCTTTCAATTCGTCCGAGAAGCCACTTGAGCGGAGGCACGTTTTCTTCCTTCAACAGCACGATGTCTCCAGGATGAATGTTTGGCTTGCGAGAGTTCCATTTGGTGCGCTCCTGTAGCGCAGAGAGGTATGAGATACTCCATTTCTGCCAAAAAGTCTGCTGCATGTGGCAAACACGCTGCCAACGACTGAGGCGATCCATGCTGAGGTGTGTCACGCTCGGCTCGTCGATGTTCGCATTTGCTTTGCCCCAAAGAAAGTGACCCGGTGTGAGAATGTCTAGGTCGTTTGGATTCTCTGAAATGGAACATAGAGGCCTTGAGTTCAACATAGCTGAGATTTGACAGATGAGCGTGCGAAGCTCATGAAATGTGAGCGTTGAGTTGCCAACGATGCGGTAGAAATGGTGCTTCGCTGCTTTGACAGCAGCTTCCCATAACCCGCCAAAATGCGGAGATCGTGGTGGAATGAAGTGCCAATTAATTCCGAGGGCGAGGGCGCCGTTGACAATTTGCTGGCGCTGAGGTTCGCTGAGGAAAAGCTTAAGCTCAGCTAGCTCGTTTCGAGCGCCGACAAAATTTGTTGCGTTGTCCGTCCAAATGTCTCGTGGCTTCCCTCGAAGACTAACGAAGCGTTTTAGAGCAGCGATGAAAGAAGGTGTCGAGAGGTCCTCCACGAGCTCGAGATGGCATGCTTTTGTTGAGAAGCAAATGAATATTGCTATGTAGCATTTTGTGGCCGCACGATTTCTCACTTCTGATTTTGAGAAAAAGGGCCCGCAAAAATCTATTCCGGTTACGTAAAACGTAGGGCTGGGTGTTACGCGATCCGCTGGTAGTGGAGCCATTACTTGCTGCAGTGTGTTGGGTCGAACGCGAAAGCAACGAATGCATTTGTTGACAACGCTAGAGACAGCTTTGATTCCTCCTATGGGCCAGTAGCGTTGCCTTATGTTTGCAAGAAGACATTGAGGACCAGCATGAAGAAATTGAACGTGGTAATGCATGATGATTGACTGCGTCACAGGCTGTTGTTTGGGCAATAAGATTGGATGCTTGGCCTCATACTCCAAGTATGAGTTCTGCAGCCTTCCTCCAACTCGCATAAGTCCTGTAGAGTCCATGAATGGTTGCAAAGATTTCAGCAAACTTCTTCCAGGCAGCGACTTGCTCTCTCTGAGTGCTTTGTAATCCTCGACGAAATGATTCTTCTGGATGCTTCGAATCATAAGATGAGTACCCGATTTAATTTCCTGCAGTGTGATAGAGCCCTTTTGCTTTGGAGAGTCTCTTGTCACGAATCGATGTACATACGCAAATATTCGCTGCAACTTTGCAAAGGAGTTGTGAAACTTGCAATCAGTTGCGATGTCTTTGTGTGACGTAGAAATGAGGACTCTGGTTCGTCGCTCTGGAAGTTCCACTGATGGGACTACCATTTTCGGCCATTTTGACGTGGGAAGGCGCAAAAAGGATGGTCCATAATGCCATAGTTGCGAGTTGATTAGTTCAAGTGGTGTGCATCCTCGCGATAGGATATCATCTGGGTTCAGTTGTGAAGTAACATGATGCCATGTCATGCCTCTTGTAAGGTCCTGGATTTGCGTTACACGATTTGCCACAAACACATTGTAATTGGAAGGAGAGTCGCGCATCCATGCTAACGCCACTGTTGAATCTGTCCAGCAATGATATTCACATTTGAATGAAATGTCCTTTGCGACGTTTGATATGAGTTCCGATAGGATTAGTGCAGAAGAAAGTTCAAGTTTAGGAATCGTTAATGTTTTCAACGGAGCTACTCTCGACTTTGAGCACAGCAAATGCGTTGAGTAGTCTCCATCGACTTCAGATCTAACGTAGATACATGCTCCATATGCTGCTATACTGGCATCGCAGAAACCGTGGATCTCATATTTTCCTGCAGGTGCTATGACGAAACGTGGAAACTTGAGGCTGCGAACAAAGGATAACTGCGATGTTATTTCCGTCCATGCTGAATGAAGATGCTGCGGAAGGCTCTCATCCCAATCGATGTTTTCCTTCCAGAGTGCTTGCATGAACACTTTCATCCTTGTAATGATAGGCGAGATGAGTCCCAGTGGGTCGTAGAATTTTGCTAGTGTCGATAATACGCTGCGCTTTGTAGTGGGTCCGTTAGAGATAATGTCGGTGAAGTTGAAAAGCAGAAAGTCAGATGCGGGGTCCCAGGCTAAGACGAGTGCCTTGGCAATACTTGTGCCGTCGTGAAACTGCATAAGCTTTTCGCAATCAGTTTCGGCTTCACCCTCAAGAGCGGCAGGCTCATTCGAACACCACTTCCTTATTGGAAATAATCCTCTGGCGAGCAGCTGCTTGACTTGCTGTCGAATTTCCTTCGCTTCTTTAATGGAGTCACCACCTGAGATCAAGTCGTCCACGTAGAAATCTTTTCGGACGATCTTTACGGCAAGCGGAAATGACGGTTCCTCGTCGTAGGTGAGCTGATGCATGGCGCGAATTGCGAGAAATGCTGCAGGCTTTGTTCCGTACGTAACTATATTCAGGGTATACACGCTTATTGGTTCGTCGGGATTGTTGCGCCACAGAATGCATTGCAGATGTTGATCTGGTGGTGAAACACGCACGCAACGATACATTTTTGAAATATCTCCACACATAGCAACCTTGAAGAAACGAAATCAGATCAGTATGTTGAAAAGTTTGGATTGAATTGATGGGCCAGCGAATAAAAGGTCATTAAGAGATGCGCCACTTGTAGTTTTTGCTGATCCGTCAAAAACTACGCGTAACTTTGTGGACGTGCTGTCCGGTTTTTCCACACAGTGGTGAGGCAAATAAAAACGAGGTCCGTCATGATGGCTAATGACATGTGTCCTAGGTCGATGTATTCCTGAAGAAATGCTGAATACTGCTCTTTCAGCTGTCGATTCCTCTGAAGCCTAGTGTCTGGCTATGTGAGTCTGTCCAACGCAAAGCAATTCGAAGAACAGGCCAGCACCAAGTAATACATCTACTCGCTGCGTCTACTAGTGACGAAATTTAATTGTGATGCTGAATCGAGCAAGGCACGACATGGTATAAAAGTACCTGCTCTGTTTTTAATGTATATGATGGCTGTGGGCAACAATTCGTAATCAGCTGACTGCGTTTTTGTGTTCTCAGGTGTATGGCTTGAGCCAGTTGTGATTAGCGTTTGCTGCCGCTCAATTGTTCCATGCTGAGCATTGGAAGCGGTTGACGTCGAGGGAATTTGGCCTGTATGCAGCAGGGTGTGATGCTTCTGCTGGCAGTGTCTGCAATGTCCAGCTTCACATTGCTGTAAGGCATGACCTTTACGAAGGCAGTTGAAGCATAGATGCATACGCTTAGCTTCATTATAGCGGAGAGACGGAGATACGTTGGCAAAACGAGGACATTTAGGCAGGAAGTGATCTTTTGAGTCGCATAAATGGCATGCTTTTGCGTTGCTGGTAGAGGCTACAAGTGAATTTCCACCATTCTTCTTGTGTGCAACCTGTAAACTAGCTGATTCCATGTTCTCCAGCTTGCGACATCTGCGCTCGATAAAGGACGCCATATTTGACCATTTCGGGATCTTCTCAGATTCCAGAGACTCTTCCCATTTCTCCTGCGAGTTTGCGTCTAGCTTGCGACTTATAATGTTAATAAGTAAGCCATCTGCGATTTGCTCACTTGTTGCCATTGTACCGAGAGCTCGAAGATGAGCGTTTACATTATCGCTAAGCGCACGTAGGCTCTGTGCAGATCCTTTTTCAATAACCGGCAACCCAAAAATCGAGTGTATGTGCCCCTGAAATTGAAGCAACTTGTTATCAAAGCGTCTTATAAGAAGTTCCATTGCCTTTTCGTAGTTATCTTCAGAGGGCTCCAATGACTTGATGGAACGCAGATGCTGTAGTTTTTCAATCTTACTCATATCCTCGTTGCTACCAACAAATGTGTTGAACATCGCATAGAACTCGGGCCAATCTTCATATTTTCCATTAAATGTTGCCAGTTGCATCTCCGGTAGTCGAGACCTGCGAGTGCAAGTTTGGTTCACATGGTCGTTGAATCTGGGAATTGTCGTTGAGTTGAGAGCAGTGTGACGAGCCTTAAGTGCATCCAAATGACGAGTGAGCCTTGATTTAACTATCCAATAAATTTCGGCGAATTCAGTGCGCGTATTCGACGCCAGCTCCAAGAAGTCAAGTTTCTCAAGCGCGGTCTGAGCCTCCACGAATTCGGCCTGCATCTGGTTTACGGAGTCGATCCTCGCGGACAAATCGCTCTCATCAAGATTCTCAATTTCGTCAGATTTGAAGAACTCGAGCATAGAAGTCATGTGACGTTTCACTTGTGAGCATTTTGCGCGATAAAAGTCAATAGAACTTGGTTCGGCCATTCTAGTTAGTGTTCACTGTGACAAACCAAAGTAAAACGCGCGCGAAAAAGTTTCTTTACCGTTTCTTTTTGTCACCACGAAACCGTAAGAAAACGAAGGAGATGAGAACCGCTAATGTTCGTTGTATATAAGAACAGCTGAAACGGTTCAATGCACTTGCGCAATGTATAGTCACCTATGTATGTATGTAGGTGATAGGGCAATGTTTGTGTGTGCGAAGTTCACTTATTGAGGGCCAAATTGTTTGCGAGAGTGTGTAATAATATTTGTATTAAAACAGCTTAGAAATGAGAATATTAATTGACAGTATTCTGCGGAATAACAATTGTACGGCGCGCGCTCAAAAGTTGCGAAAAGACGTATGCACGTATGTATGTATGCACAAACGCGATACCGAAAAATGTTTGTGTGTATGTGCGTACGTACGGGAACGCAAGAGAGGTCGAAAATGTTTGTATGTATGTACGTATGTACGCGAACGAAAGCGAGATGAAAAATGCAGCGGCAGCGATTGCGCGAATAAATTACGAATGTGATATTACAGGGTTTAGAATCACATTTAATTTTTATAAAAATCACGTCGGGGTCACCAATGTTTACGGGTACACTGATTTGCGCAACCGCCTTACTTTCGTAGTTTTTATTTTGCTGAAAAGCAAGGGTTTAAGTTTATTAAATTTATTTGTGCTGCTGCACTTTTTACGTGGTGTTTGTGAGAAGAGATTTATTTCAACTGATTTGATTTAGACTTAACAGCTGTTAACATGAGACTTAACAGCTGCTAACAAAAGACTTAACAGGAGCCTATCATAAATTTAACATATGCTTAGAACATAGATTTGGACAGCTGATTCTAATCGTATGGCAACCTTGAGCAATGAGATAAAGCAGTGATCTGCCGCCAACAGTAGTTGTTCCTCTTTTCTGCTCTCAGTGATTATTCTATAGATTTCTGTGAGAGTTGAATGTACTCTCTCTACAGGTGAGTTACAAGAAGACTGTTGAAACGAGGTGACATGTAATTGAATATTGTATTGGAAACAAAACTTTTTGAATACTTCCCCCGCAAATTCCGGACCTTGGTCATACACCAGTTTTTTAGGAATTCCAAATAATTCCACAAAATTTTTAAAAGCTTTTATAATGCATATCGAATTTCTATTAGTTACTACATAAGCCCAAGCAAATTTTGAAAATTTATCTATTAGCGTTAAGTTATACTTCCCACTGATTGTATATATATCCATATGTACTATTTCAAGTTTGATAGGGTATTATTGGATGTCTATCGTATTTTAGCCTAAGGGATATTTCGCAGCTCTTAACAACTTTGCCTATTATGCTTTTCATATTAGGAAAATAAATTTCTCTTTTTAAATGTAAATACGATTCATCTATACCCCTATGATTTCTATTTTTGTGATCTTTATTAATTATTTCTTCCTGCTTAGCTTTATCCTTTTCTTCTGGCAGCAGCTCAAGTGATCTAACAAGTGTGAAAGTTTTATCTTGTGGGAAATTTCGTGCATAAACTTCTTGAACTATTTCAAAAATATCATCTGTTGTAAAAATTGCATAAATCTTTTTTGGTTTAAGTGTTGCTTTTAGTATGCATTCTACATTCTCTTTTGTAAATGTTGTTTCCCTAAAGTATTTTCTTAGTTTATTTTTGAAAGGTATTATTATTTTCTGTTCCGTTATCTGTCCTCCCTGCAATACTATTTGTAAATTAAAATCATTTAACGGTTTTTCTGTTATAGGTATCTGTATGTTAGTTATTGTATTCGTTGCGATGTCCGTTGCTACTACTTCGTTTGTGTGTACCTCATGATCAATTCTACTAAGCGCGTCCTCTATAACGTTTTGTGAGCCTTTTTTATATATTATGTCGAAATCGTATTCCATTATTTGTATTCTCCATCTTAATATTTTTGAACTTGGCTCCTTAAAATTCATTAACCACGTTAACGGCTTATGATCTGTGACAATTGTGAATTTTTTTCCATAAAGATACGGTCGAAAATGTTTTACGCCCATATGATGGCTAGCATTTCTTTTTCTATTGTTGAATAATTTACTTCTGCGTCCGAGAGTATTCTACCCGCGTAGCAAGTAGGTTTGTCATTGTTTAAAGAACCCTGGGATAATACTGCTCCGATAGCAAAATTACTAGCGTCGGTTGTTAAAATAAAAGGCTTGTCGAATTCCGGGTATTTCAAAATTGGGTCATTAGTCAGTAATGTTTTACATACTTCAAATGCTTCTAGAAATTCTGCATTGATTTGTACTGGTTTTTTCCCTTTCAATTGTTTAGTCATTGGCTTCGTTATTCGGGCGAAGTCTCGAATAAACTTTCTGTAATATCCTAGTACTCCTAAAAATGATTTTATCGTCTTTCTGCTATGTGGGCATGGGAAATCTTTTATAATCTGAATTTTATTTGGGTTAAGTTTTACTCCCTCCTACGTGTCCTAAAAACTCCACTTCTTTCCTTAAAAACTCTGACTTCTTCAGTTGTACTTTAAAATTTGCTTCTCTAAGTCTTTGGAACACTGTTTTTAAATTTGATATGTGCACTTGCAGGGATGGTGAAAATATAATATCATCAAGATACACCAAACATATTTTACCAACCAGGCCTTTTAGTACGCTGTCCATTACTCTTTGAAAAGTCGCTGGTGCGTTTTTCAGGCCGAACGGCATTCTAACATACTCAAAATGACCACCTTCTACTGTGAAAGCTGTTTTTGGTATGTCTTCAGGACTCATTTCTACCTGATGATATCCACTAGCCAAATCAAGGTTAGAAAAATACTTGGTTTTTCCTAGCTGGTCTAATATATCATTAATATTTGGTATTGGGTATTTATCCGAAACTGTCTTCTCGTTAAGTTTCCTAAAGTCTGTAACTAGTCTCCATTTCCTCTGTCCTGTAGCGTCTGCTTTCTTTTGTACTACCCATACTGGAGCGCTCCACGGTGAGTGACTTGATCTAATTACATCTTGTTTCAGTAGTTCGTTTACTTGTTCCGTTTCTATATTATTCAAACTAGCTGAGGGAACGTTGCTGCTCTTAAAGGGGTTATTCCTCTCTTCAAAGTTTTTGCCACTATTATTATAGTTTTTCTGTCCGCTACTGAATCTATTATTAATCTGTCTCTGATTTTGATTATTGTACGGATTCGTACGACTACCTTGATCTAACAAGTGTGCAAGTTTTTTGTGGGAAATTTCGTGCATAAACTTCTTGAACTATTTCAAAAATATCATCTGTTGTAAAAATTGCATAAATCTTTTTTGGTTTAAGTGTTGCTTTTAGTATGCGTTCTTCATTCTCTTTTGTAAATGTAGTTTCACTAAAGTATTTTCTTAGTAGCAAGTAGGTTTGTCATTGTTTAAAGAACCCTGGGATAATACTGCTCCGATAGCAAAATTACTAGCGTGGGTTGTTAAAATAAAAGGCTTGTCGAATTCCGGGTATTTCAAAATTGGGTCGTTAGTCAGTAATGTTTTACATACTTCAAATGCTTCTAGAAATTCTGCATTGATTTGTACTGGTTTTTTCCCTTTCAATTGTTTAGTCATTGGCTTCGTTATTCGGGCGAAGTCTCGAATAAACTTTCTGTAATATCCTAGTACTCCTAAAAATGATTTTATCGTGTTTCTGTTATGTGGGCATGGGAAATCTTTTATAATCTGAATTTTATTCGGGTTAGGTTTTACTCCCTCCTGTGTGACTACGTGTCCTAAAAACTCCACTTCTTTCCTTAAAAACTCTGACTTCTTCAGTTGTACTTTAAAATTTGCTTCTCTAAGTCTTTGGAACACTGTTTTTAAATTTGATATGTGCACTTGCAGGGATGGTGAAAATATAATATCATCAAGATACACCAAACATATTTTACCAACCAGGCCTTTTAGTACGCTGTCCATTACTCTTTGAAAAGTCGCTGGTGCGTTTTTCAGGCCGAACGGCATTCTAACATACTCAAAATGACCACCTTCTACTGTGAAAGCTGTTTTTGGTATGTCTTCAGGACTCATTTCTACCTGATGATATCCACTAGCCAAATCAAGGTTAGAAAAATACTTGGTTTTTCCTAGCTGGTCTAATATATCATTAATATTTGGTATTGGGTATTTATCCGAAACTGTCTTCTCGTTAAGTTTCCTAAAGTCTGTAACTAGTCTCCATTTCCTCTGTCCTGTAGCGTCTGCTTTCTTTTGTACTACCCATACTGGAGCGCTCCACGGTGAGTGACTTGATCTAATTACATCTTGTTTCAGTAGTTCGTTTACTTGTTCCGTTTCTATATTATTCAAACTAGCTGAGGGAACGTTGCTGCTCTTAAAGGGGTTATTCCTCTCTTCAAAGTTTTTGCCACTATTATTATAGTTTTTCTGTCCGCTACTGAATCTATTATTAATCTGTCTCTGATTTTGATTATTGTACGGATTCGTACGACTACCTTGATCTAACAAGTGTGCAAGTTTTTTGTGGGAAATTTCGTGCATAAACTTCTTGAACTATTTCAAAAATATCATCTGTTGTAAAAATTGCATAAATCTTTTTTGGTTTAAGTGTTGCTTTTAGTATGCGTTCTTCATTCTCTTTTGTAAATGTAGTTTCACTAAAGTATTTTCTTAGTAGCAAGTAGGTTTGTCATTGTTTAAAGAACCCTGGGATAATACTGCTCCGATAGCAAAATTACTAGCGTGGGTTGTTAAAATAAAAGGCTTGTCGAATTCCGGGTATTTCAAAATTGGGTCGTTAGTCAGTAATGTTTTACATACTTCAAATGCTTCTAGAAATTCTGCATTGATTTGTACTGGTTTTTTCCCTTTCAATTGTTTAGTCATTGGCTTCGTTATTCGGGCGAAGTCTCGAATAAACTTTCTGTAATATCCTAGTACTCCTAAAAATGATTTTATCGTGTTTCTGTTATGTGGGCATGGGAAATCTTTTATAATCTGAATTTTATTCGGGTTAGGTTTTACTCCCTCCTGTGTGACTACGTGTCCTAAAAACTCCACTTCTTTCCTTAAAAACTCTGACTTCTTTAGTTGTACTTTAAAATTTGCTTCTCTAAGTCTTTGGAACACTGTTTTTAGATTTGATATGTGCTCTTGCAGGGATGGTGAAAATATAATGATATCATCAAGATACACCAAACATATTTTAGCAACCAGGCCTTTTAGTACGCTGTCCATTACTCTTTGAAAAGTCGCTGGTGCGTTTTTCAGGCCGAACGGCATTCTAACATACTCAAAATGATCACCTTCTACTGTGAAAGCTGTTTTTGGTATGTCTTCAGGACTCATTTCTACCTGACGATATCCACTAGCCAAATCAAGGTTAGAAAAATACTTGGTTTTTTCTAGCTGGTCTAATATATCATTAATATTTGGTATTGGGTATTTATCCGAAACTGTCTTCTCGTTAAGTTTCCTAAAGTCTGTAACTAGTCTCCATTTCCTCTGTCCTGTAGCGTCTGCTTTCTTTTGTACTACCCATACTGGAGCGCTCCACGGTGAGTGACTTGATCTAATTACATCTTGTTTCAGTAGTTCGTTTACTTGTTCCTTAATTTTCTGCCTTAATGCAAATGCGTATCTAAATGGTTTAATAAAAATTGGATTTTTTTCTGTTAACGGAATATTATGTTTTACTAAACTAGTAAATATTAATGGTTCATTTTCTTTATAAAATATGTCCGAAAATTCTCTGCATAATTTTGATATCGCTTTCCTTTCTTCTAGATTTAAATGTTCGAATCTAAACTTTTGTGATTCTTCGGGAGTATTCTGCAGTGTATATGTATCAGAAGTAATTGTGTGTAATTCGATAATTTCTTATTTATAGGGTATTGATTCTACTGCTCGTTCAACATATACTAGTCGATCAGTATCTGTGTAATTCGACACCTCCAAATTACTGATGCCGTTTTCGGCCCTATATATCCCGTCTGATATAATTAAATCTTTCTCAATGGCTACTGCTTTGCATATTATATCTCCCTCTATTGTATATATGTTTGATGTAGTATTATTTATAATTATAATGTCAAGATTTGCATCAGTCGTAAACAGTTTTCGTTTACCAAAATCAATTTTTTCCTCTAACTGTGATAATATGTCCATACCAAAAAGACCATTAAAGAATGGGTGAAATTTAAATAATAGTAAGTTTATAATTCCTGTCCTGTTAAATTCTTGCGGCATCTTCCATGCCGTTCTTTCTGTTATTGTATGTTTGTCTAAGGCCGTTTTTATAGTAATTGGTGAGCTTAGAGCCTGTATGTTTTTAGGCTGAATAAGTAGTGGATCAACAAAAGAATTAGTGGAGCCTGTATCCAGCAAAAATTTGAAAATTTGTCGTTGCTTGGTTTCCTATCTCGCTTTGTTCCGTTTCTATATTATTCAAACTAGCTGAGGGAACGTTGCTGCTCTTAAGGGGGTTATTCCTCTGTTCAAAGTTTTTGCCACCTTTATTATAGTTTTTCTGTCCGCTACTGAATCTATTGTTAATCTGTCTCTGATTTTGATTATTGTACGGATTCGTACGACTACCTTGATTGCCTCGCTCTGCATAACTTCTATCTCTTTTTCCTTGGTAATAGAAAGTTTGTTCAACCTGACAAAATTCGTAGGCCTATTCTATAGTTGTAGGGTTTTTTAGTCTTATAATCGTTCTAAGGGGTTCTCTTAGAGCGACCATGATTGAGTTCAGAGCAACCTTGTTATGAAGTTGTTTCTTTGCTTCCATTACAGTGGCCGCGTGATTTCCTCCTTGTACCGATGATATGAGCTGCCCTCTAATTTTGGTAATTGTTGAGAATAGCTGGCCTAGTGACAGATTATCTGGGAGTGATTGCATTTCCCTAAGGAGACTCGCTTCTGATTTCTTGCTGCCATACAATCTTTTGAGTCCCTCCTTAATATCATCCCACACTATAACTTTATTTCTTATAGCTCGAAGAAGTAATAATCCATAGGGAGTTTGATCGGTGCCCCTAATAAGCATTATTATTTCTTCGACATTAGTGATGAATTTATCCAACTGACTTGGCTGGCCGTCAAACGTTGGAAATTCCTTAATGAATGATAATATATCATTAGGGCTCAATGTCGTTGATATAGTGCTTACTCCACTCACCGTTGATGAGATCGAATGAGAAGCGTTGCCAGAGTCCATATTAATTGCTACCTGTTCAACAATCTGACTACTCGCTCTCGCTGGGCCTGCGCATTTATTTGAGCCTAGTCCCTGTTTAGTTTTTTATACAATTTTCTTTGACATCTAGACACGAGCTACTTCCAAGTCGAATCCTAATACGCTCTTTTCTTCCAAATATTGTGTTCTTAGAATATTTGTATAAGATAGATCTGCGTTACAATTTGTGTGCAATATTTTGAGTTGTTCTTAACAATGTTATATGTATAATAATAATTTTTTTTGTTTATAGTGTATATGTTAATGAGTGTTTGTGGTGTTCTCTCTGTAATATAGGATACTTTAGTATATGTTTGTTACTAGATATGTGTATTTTTTACTGTGCAGCATTTTTTTGTAAATTAAAAGAAACTTTATTAGTCTTGAATTAATGTGTATAAGTTTGTAAGTCAGTGATCGTCCCACATTGATTTTGAATGTGTGTATGTATGTATTGCTCTATTGCGATCGTATCAGCATTCTTTGTAGTCTAATATCAGCGATAGATATTCCTACTTTTGAATACATAAAACGTGCTTGCCAATAGTTTATATATTTATTCTTGCCGTGGTATGTGACAACAACAGTAGTCTCAGCGTTTGATACCCTGTTGAAGTGAGTTTGTAAGTAAGTATCAGCGTATGATCACTTCACTTCACTCTTTCACTACGGCACTAATGTGTTTAAAATTGTGTGGTATTCTTTTGTGCAGCTATTTTACAACAACAGTGACATCATCTCCACTCGACTGTAGCAACTGAATTTTTTCTTTGTCAGCACTTTTTTTGTTGCCACTAAATACATACAATGTAGTTTCGTCGTCAGCGTTTGACTTCGCCACCACGTCACTGTTTATATTTGCGGCATATGCTGGTGGTCATTTATATGTGTATAGTTCAATTTTGCTTATGTGTTTTGTGTGTGTGTATTTTTGTGATATGTGCTTTTGTTTGTATGTTTTAGTTATATTTTACATTTTTTTTTTTTTTTTTTATATTGACCCGATCACTGATTTATAGTTTTAAGCTGTGTATATTTGCTACATGTTTCTTTTAGTTTATCGTCCACTGCACTCTACTCACTGCATAATCTTTAATATAATCTTGTGTAAGTTCATTCCGTTTTCCGGCTGCGCCAGTCATTATCGGAGCGGGAGTTCTCCTGGTTTTGCAGTAGTAACCCTGGTGACGAAGAAGTTCCAGTTGTAGTCTTCAAATGATACTCCAAATTTATTTTCGTTTAGTTTCTTTATTTTGTAAATTTATAAAATTGGTTTGGACCGTAATACGTCCGTTCTTAAGCAAAGTTGAATAAAGAGTAAAATGAATTGAACAACGTTTTTGTCTTATCTCTCTATCTTAGCACAGTTTGTTTATATTATAAGTTTTGCTGCCGACCAACTGTCCAATGCTTTGACATAATTGTATTTTTTGCTGATGTAGCTTCTAAGCGGATGTCTGCAGTTGCGACATTCGCTTATTAGCTACACTGTTTCCCGGTTCAATAACATTGTTATTGAACTTGGAACATTCGAGGGGATTTAGGTGGGGGGTATAGGCGTGGTACCGATGGGTCGGTAACTCGCCCGCCGTACAATTGTTATTCCGCAGAATTTTGTCGACTAATATTCTCATTTCTAAGCTGTTTTAATACAAATGTTATTACACACTCTCGCAAACAATTTGGCCCTCAATAAGTGAAATTCGTGGACACAAACATTGCCCTATCACTTACATACATACATAAGTGGCTATAAATTCGCAAGTGCATTGAACCGTTTCAGCGGTTCTTATATACAACGAACATTAGCGGTTCTCATCTCCTTCGTTTTCTTACGGTTTCGTGGTGACAAAAAGAAACGGTAAAGAAACTTTTTCGCGGGCGTTTTACTTTGGTTCGTCACAGTGAACACTAACTAGAATGGCCGAACCAAGTTCTATTGACTTTTATCGCGCAAAATGCTCACAAGTGAAACGTCACATGACTTCTATGCTCGAGTTCTTCAAATCTGACTAAATTGAGAATCTTGATGAGAGCGATTTCGTGGATTCGTGGAGGCTCAGACCGCGCTTGAGAAACTTGACTTCTTGGAGCTGGCGTCGAATACGCGCACTGAATTCGCCGAAATTTATTGGAAAGTTATATCAAGGCTCACTCCTACCGGAGATGCAACTGGCAACATTTAATGGAAAATATGAAGATTGGCCCGAGTTCTATGCGATGTTCAACACAGTTGTTGGTAGCAACGAGGATCTGAGTAAGATTGAAAAACTACAGCATCTGCGTTCTTGCCTGAGCGGTGCTGCAATTGACACCATCAAGTCATTTGAGCCCTCTGAAGATAACTACGAAAAGGCAATGGAACTTCTTATAAGACGCTTTGATAACAAGTTGCTTCAATTTCAGGGGCACATACGCTCGATTTTTGGGTTGCCGGTTGTTGAAAAGGGATCTGCACAGAGCCTACGTGCGCTTAGCGATAATGTAAACGCTAATCTTCGAGCTCTCGGTACGAGGGTCGTTTGATAAGTCCGTGACTTTTTGAATAAAATATATTTTTTTTTGTCAAAGAAGCGTTTTATTTCTCAACATAATCTCCTTTTAGCTCTATACATTTAGTCCAGCGTTTTTCCAATTTTTTTATTCCTTCCAAATAATAGGTTTTCTCAAGGCCCTCAAAATAGTCGTTTGTTTCTGTGATGACCCGAATCTCTTACCGCCGAGCCATTTCTTCATGTTTGGAAACAAAAAATAGTCACAGGGGGCTAAATCTGGAGAATATGCTGGATGGGGTAGCAGTTCGTAGCCCAATTTATGAAATTTTGCCATGCTGACACGAAATTCACTTTTTTCCATTTTCGTTAAAATTCACGAGATCGTCTGCTTTCAATGCCTATAAAACGCAAACCAAAAAACGCAGCTTTCTCAAAATTTTACAGTCAGCCGTTAATCGATAACTGCTGACAGGAGTAGTGTTGTATTTAGAGCAGGTGCGCGGCAAATACAAAAAGTCACGGACTTATCAAACGACCCTCGTACAATAGCAACAAGTGAGTAAATCGCAGATGGCCTACTTATTAACATTATAAGTCGCAAGCTAGACGCAAACTCGCAGGAGAAATGGGAAGAGTGTCTGGAGTCTGAGAAGATCCCGGAATGGTCAAATATGACGTCCTTTATCGAGCGCAGATGTCGCAAGCTGGAAAACATGGAATCAGTCAGTTTACAGGTTTCACACAAGAAGAATGGTGGATATTCACTTGTAGCCTCTACCATCAACGCAAAAGCATGCCATTTATGCGACTCAAAGGATCCCTTCCTGCCTAAATGTCCTCGTTTTGCCAACGTATCTCCGTCTCTCCGCTATAATGAAGCCAAGCGTATGCATCTATGCTTCAACTGCCTTCGTAAAGGTCATGCCTTACAGCAATGTCGAGCTGGACATTGCAGACACTGCCAGCAGAAGCATCGCACCCTGCTGCATACAGGCCAAATTCCCTCGACGTCAACCGTTGCCCACAGCCATCATATAGATCAAAAACAGAGCAGGTACTTTTATACCATGTCGTGCATTGCTCGATTCAGCATCACAATTAAATTTCGTCACTAGTAGACTGGCCAACCAATTGCAGCCTTCTCGGCCGTTGTCACACGGACGATCACAGACTACCACCCTCATATCGGAATCGACATAACCAGCTGGAATATCCCGAAGAACATAGCACTCGCCGATCCATCGTTCTACAAATCGCAGCGTGTCGATGTATTACTTGGTGCTGGCCTGTTCTTCGAATTGCTTTGCGTTGGACAGACTCACATAGACACTTGCCAATTTTCCAAAAAACAAGACTTGGATGGATCGTTTCAGGAGCATTATCTCAGCCCATCAAGCATCATGCGTTAGCAGCCGTACGCAGGGAATCTCCGAAGGATGGCAACCTGACTGATATAGTCAAACGATTTTGGGAAATTGACAGTTGCTATGGCTCCACATCAACAGCCACGGAGGAAGACATGATTTGTGAAAACTTGTTCCTACACGCGTCTGGAGAATGGACAATACTCAGTGCGCTTACCAGCAAAGGAGGATCTGGATGCCCTTGGAGATTCATTCCATCGAGCCTTGAGGCGCTTCAAGTCACTCGAGTCTAGGCTTCAGAGGAATCGACAGCTGAAAGAGCAGTATTCAGGACACATGTCATTAGACTCCAGTCATGCTGGTTGAAGGAAGAAAACGCTCCTCCGCTCAAGTGGCCTCTCGGGCGAATTGAAAGCACAATAGCAGGAGACGACGGCGCAGTCAGAGTAGCAGTTATACGCACAGCCACAGGAATAACAAAGAGAGCCATCGCCAAGATAGCACTGCTGCCAATCAAGACCAAATCGATTGAAAGTTAATCCTTCTAATGGGGGGAGTATGTTGGCGGCAGATCACTGCTTTATCTCATTGTTCAAGGTTACCATACGATTAGAATCAGCTGTCCTAATCTATGTTCTAAGCATCTGTTAAATTTATGATAAGCTCCTGTTAAGGCTCATGTTAGCAGCTGTTAAGTCTCATGTTAACAGCTGTTAAGTCTAAATCAAATTAGTTGAAAAAGTCTCTTCTCACATGTAAAAAGTGCAGCGGCACAATTAAAATTAATAAAACTTAAACCCTTGCTTTTCATTAAATAAAAACTACGAAAGTAGGCCGGTTGCACAAATCAGTGTACCCGTAAACAATCTCTATCTCCTTGTTGGCTATCTTAGTGGCCACCATTTGGTGAACTTTCACCTCACAAAAATGAGTCTGTCCTCGGATGCACAATGCAGGCTCTGTAAAGAGGACGACGAAACCACCAAAAACATACTGTGTGATTGTCCAGCCTTGGTATGGATTGGGAGGAAACATCTCCACGTGGAAATCGCAGATCCTGAGCACATTGTCCGTTCCTCGACGAAAGACCTGTTATGCTTCATCAGGGAAGCAGAGCAGTTTTTGTCAAGATAGAGAGCTTTATAGGCACAAAAGATCATTTTGGTCGCAGTGCCTCGCCGCTTCTCTGTTGGGAGACTCCCTTTGTTAAATAACAATAAATGTTATGTGTGATTGGGGAGTTTGGGTGAGTTGTAGGCGTTAAATGGATATGTCACTATATGTATGTATATATACCACATTATTAATTATAATAATTATATTTAAAAAAATTTTTCTTTTTACATTTATCACGCATCAAAAAGGCTTGGCCTAAAAGTAAATAATTCGTTCTTCAATGACGTCTCTGCTTCCGTACTTTGTCTGTTATGACCTTGCAAGTTCAATACGATTCGTATTGAATCGTGCATTGTTCCCAATATTCGCCACTTACAAATCGACTTTAAAAACTAAATTATAGGTTAGCGAGGGCGGTGGGCATGGCACCTAACATTTCAAATAAACTTTATCAGCGTATAAAATACAGAAATCTTCCTACAAAATTTCTTATCTCAAGCTTTTGTAATAATTGGAATCAATGCGTTAACACAGACAAAAAATCGACTTGGCTACTGATCGTGGGCAAGAATATAGTTTATGCGGTCTTCTTCCGCTCTGGAACCTTTTAGAAAGATTTCTGTAGCCAAGCAAGGAGAATTTATTTATGCAGCATTGCGTAGAAAAGTGAATCATCAGAGCTGAAAAGGCTAGTTCTAAGGAGAAACGAGCAAAGTAAGATAAAATTAACTGGTATAAGGCAGCACTGACTGAAAGTTTTTCTTTTTAGCTTAAAAATGTCTTTATATAGATCTTTCAATTTTCATGTTAATCAGTTAAATCCATTTCAATTTTTTCATACTATTCTTATTTTCTATTTTATTTCAATTGACCGCGGTTAGGACTTGAACTCACGCACGCATACTCAAATTCTCTGAGAAGTCCAGTCCGCCACTCTAACCACTAAGCTATTGCCTCATTTGTTGTTTAATCGCCAAAGTTGCATTCTCAGCCAATTCTCTTACCATTCTAAGCAAATAAAAAGTTTTGTAAAATGCTGTGTGTCCGACGCCAGATTTGAACTTGCGTATGCTTGCGTAAATTAGGTCTGTTTAAGTATAAATGCTACGATCAAATTGATTTTAATTCTGATCATATCTCACTTATTTTTAGTCCGATTTAAATAACATTTTCACAAAACACCCGTAGAAAGGTATTTGTCATGAGAGATGTACAACTTTGGTTGTTGGGTGTATATTGTGTATATTAAATGGTTATTACAGCTTTACGGAGGCGGGAAGGGGCGTGGCCAAATTTAAAAAAAAACTGCAACATACATGGATGTTGTCACAAAATTTGAAGACTCTAGCTCTTATAGTTTCTGAGATCCAGGTGTTCATACAGACACACAGACGGACAGACGGACAGACGGACAGACAGACAGACATCAATCGACTCGGCTGTTGATACTGATTCAGAATATATATAGTTTAAGGGGTCGGAGATGCCTCCTTCTGCCTGTTACGCACAAACTCGTTCCGACAAACACAGTAGACCATGAATTTTTTTAAAATCCATGGCCTAATGAATTTTTTTAAAATCCATGGCCTAAAAATAACCAAAAGAAAAGTAATTAAAATAAAAAGTTTTACCAGCCGGCCGCACATGGGATTCGAACTCACACACGCAGTACCGCTGTCCGCCACTCCAACCACTAAGCCACCGCCTCATTTACTGATTGATCGGCAAAGTTGCATTCTGAGCTAATTATGTTACCATTCTATGCAAATAAAAAGTTTTGTAAAATGCTGTGTGTCCGACGATTCGAACTTCGGTATGATGCGTAAATTAGGTCTTAATATGCGCATAAGTATACGTTCAAATTGAGTTTAATTCCGATCATATCTCACTTATTTTTAGTCCGATTTCTATGAAATTTTCAGAAAACACCCGTGGCAAGGTATTTGTCATGTGAAATGTACAACTTTTGTTGTTGGGTGTATATTGTGTATATTAAATCGTTATTACTGATTTACAGAGGCGGGAAGGGGCGTGGCCAAATTTCAAAAAAACTTTGAAACACTGCAACATACATGGATGTTGTCACAAAATTTGAAGACTCTAGCTCTTATAGTTTCTGAGATCCAGGTGTTCATACAGACAGACAGACGGACAGACAGACAGACATCAATCGACTCGGCTGTTGATACTGATTCAGAATATATATAGTTTGAGGGGTCGGAGATGCCTCCTTCTGCCTGTTACGCACAAACTCGTTCCGACAAACACAGTAGACCATGAATTTTTTTAAAATCCATGGCCTAAAAAAAAAATACATAAAATTTGTAGACTTTTAGTAAGGGGGGGCGCTACTAGCAGGTCATGCCCTGCTGAGATATGTACAAGGTATACGAGATGCACGTGGTCCACGTCGTTAACACATACTTGCTGGCCACGTGCCAGTGGGTCCTACCACCACGTGGTTTACCTGGGGCTCACGTGTGTGTGTCGCGTGTCACGCGTGCCTAGCCGTGACTTATCGCGGGGAGCGTCCGCGCCCGCAAGCGCTTTCGCTAGCACTCCCACAAGTCGCTCTGGGAATATACACGTATATTGTCACAAAATTGACAGACAGAAATGGCTCAATCGACTCGGCTGTTGATACTGATCCAGAATATATTTAGTTTATGGGGTCGGATATTCCTCCTTCTGCCTGTTACGCACATTCTCGTTCCGACAAACACAATATACCTTGAATTTTTTTAAAATCCATGGCCGAACAATAAAACAAATTCGGTGCAACAAAAAATATAAATTGTATGACTAGTAGAATTTCATCATATTGCGTTTGCAACGACGCCAAGAATAACGGTTTAAAGAGAAACGAAAAACGCATGTACATTTTGAAGTGGCGCGCGAAAGAAGAAACAAAAAACGAGAAAGCCGAAAAAGACGCGACTGGCAGAATACGAAGTGCGAAAACAGATGCTAAGGAAAGAACTTTTCATAAAATTGTATTCGAAAAAAACGGTGATAGACAAAATCGAAATCGGTAACGCGAGTTTGTAAGATTTGGATATGACGAAATAAATGAAAAATTTATTAAAAAAATTGATTACATAAACGATAGCTTAACAGAACCAGACTTTGTGTTAATATGTCATTTATTAAACATTCCACATAATTAAAGTGACGTTGCGTTGCATATTTTTTGTAATTTAAAAAAACGAAATTTATTGAGGGACGCTAATTTGAATGCTAACGGCGATGAAGATGAAGACGAAGACGCTGATAACGAAGACGATTAAAGCGAAGACTACGAGCATGCACAATGTTCGATAGGCGAAACGGCAGAATTGGTACAAGCGAATGTTAGAAACAAAGGAGAACGAGTGAACTTTACAGTGATGGCACGAAATATTAATGCTATACAAAATAGTTTAGCGACTCCGAGGTTCGCTTTAAACTTTCGTGATATTGAAGACTCGATTCGTAAATTCGGTGGTGATGATACACTTTCGATTGAGCTGTGGTTAGAAGACTTTGAGGACACTGCACAAGTAATGCAATGGGATGAATTACAAAAATATATTTTTGCCAAACGATCGTTGAAAGGATTGGCACGAATGTTTGTAGCTAGAGAACGCGGTATATCAAGCTGGTACAATTTAAGAAAAGCTGGTATAATTTAACAGTGCGCAATTACATAAACTAATGAGTGATCGTAAAATAAAGAAAGGTGAAAGCTTACAAGAATATTTTTTGGTAATGAAAGAACTATCATCTTGCGGTGATATTAATTCATTGATGGAATATATGATTAATGGCATAAACGATTTAAGCGTGAACAAATCTATTTTGTATGATGCAAATAATTTAAAAGAATTTAAACAAAAACTCAAGTGCTAGGTAACAATGCGTAAAATATTTCAATCTAACCGCCGTTGTGACAAAAATAAAAATGGACAATGAACAAAAAAATACAGTAAATAAAAATGTTCATGAAATAAAATGTTTTAATTGTGGTGAGGAAGAACACACATCTAATAACTGCGCCGATAAACTAAAAGGAAAATGTGTTTTGCAACAATTTCTGACTTATTTCCGAAGAATGTCAAAGTTCAGAATACAATTCTAGCGTTGCGAATATGCGTAAGATAGTTGACGATTCAATGATGTGTAAGACTGTGAAAATTAAAGACAATGAATTTAAAGCGTTTATTGATACGGGAAGTAAACAAAATATAATGACCGTGGAAACCTATAAAAACTTAAATGTTGAACTTACTAAAACTAACGTATATCTTATTGGATTCGGAAATAAGAATAATAAAGGCAGAGTGAAACCATCTGAACAATCTTTTATAATAGACAATGATTTTTTATTTTTTTTGGGTGGGAAAAAAAAGCTTCTAGACATTGATTTAATTCTTTTAAGTTAGTTTTTGGGGAAAAAAAAGAATTTCTAAATTTTTTTATTTATTTTTTTTTAAAATTTTCTAAACAAAAGAAAACCAAAAAAAAGGGTAATGGAAAAAAAATTAAAATTTAAAAGATTAAAGGAAAGAAGAAATAACTCTAATGACAAAAAAAAAAAAAAATTAAAAGTTTAAAGATTAAATAAAGAAAAATAACTCTAATGACAATAGACACTAGTAGACAATAGAGAGATTAAACTAAATATCGATAAAAGAGACAGTCCACACAGAACTCAAAATTATGTTGTCGAAGAAAATTGACTAAATATTATAGCAAAATATGCAATAAAATACAGTTTTCAAATGAAAACCAATTGTCAAAGAGATTGAAAATAATTAAATTGAATCCCTCGGTGAACTCTATAAGTCCGCATCAAAATTTTTCTAAAACCTTCTTTGGAAGAGGAATAATTCGAGATTGAGCGTTTCAATTAATCGAAAAAAATAACGCTCAACAAATAATTGTTATTTTGTAATCGAAATTTTTTTCGTTCAACGAATAATCATTATTTTTTGAGTGAAAAAATAAAAATCATGAAATTTGGGATCACCTCGGAAACTTTCTGGTGCAATTTTTATTCTTATCCGACTATTCTAAGTGGTTGATTTTTCCATTAAAAAAAATAATGAATAATCATTATTTTCGGTCCCTGCATTGAACTATTAAAAATAAAACCAATTAATTTAATATATAAAACCAACGCGTATTTTACACAACAACTGGGACTAAACTTTACCCAAGTCCCACATATATAACACAAAAAAATAACTATGAGCCAAAACGATATTCGCTCTCAGTGCCAGCGAGAGCAAGACGAAGGTCCGCAATCTCTTCAAAAGAATAACCCTTACTTCTCATTTATATCAACACAACCCGTTACCATTACAAACGCAGTAAGTGAGCGGTAATTGAATCTGAACCCTGAAAATGTACTTCTACAGCAACAAATAGCGCGCTCTTTCTGTTCCCCATTACCGTTAAATAACCAATCACAGCAACTCAAAGCTACTACAACAACTTCGCAAAACTTTCTGCCAATTGCACTTCGCTTATCGACAGTGAGAAATACAGTGACCTCAAAAACTACTGCAAAGGCAGTTACAGCAACAACTGTAACGGGAGCGACAGCTTATCCAATTTCATCAATAGTATCGCCTCCATTCACTGGGTTAGCGATCGCAACCTATGTAAACAAACAATAGGAAACTGCTGCGATGCCACCTCAGCTAAATGAAAACAAAAACGTTGGGTCGACCTTGCAGACTGGTATGGACCACAAAAACGGGGAAGAAACTAAACATTACACGTGACAATATTAACTCAATCTCTAGCGAAGTGCCAACAAACACCAATAGATTCAGCTTTGGGTAGAGAACACTGACGACCTGTCATCAGAGCCTACCTACCACCAATTTTTATCGCAAGAAGAGCTCAAGTGCTCTAGAAAATCAACTGGTTGACCTCATCGGAAAGAATAATTTCCACATAACTCCAATAGTAAACGACACAATCCACAAAATTAAAGTCCAAACAAATCGGAAGACAACTACAGCGAGCTCGCAAAGTATCTGAACGAAAAAAGATTTTTCGCTAAATCTGTTTTTAACATCCGCAACCACTTGAACCATAAACCAAGGCCCTAAAAAGATTCGAGATACAAACGAACGTTTCCTCTGCATCGTAGAATCACAGTAGAAGTGCTGCAAAGGCGCAAGACTCCTATATATAGTACAATCTGTCAAGAATATGGCCACACCCGATCTTATTGTACACTGTGTACACTGTGCACTGTATGTATGAGTAGTTTTTGGAAATCTTGACGACTCTTCACACTGACGAGCAAACAAGAGCATATCAGCAAGAAAAGCTGCGGAAACTGTGGTGGCAATCACACATCATAGTTGTATCGACCGAAGTCCAGTAACGTCTCCTGCCCACCCTGCATACCCTAAGCTAAGGAAAATTGTGCGGGGTTTTGTGTGCAGGTTCAGTTATCGATGTTACCGGAAAATATCGACGGGTTTAAGATCGGAAAAAAGATAAAAGCATACCGATATTACCTATGTTGCTGTTATGACACCCTCCCCAAAGACCCCAATAAAATAAGAAAATTAACTTTATTTAAATTTTTTTAATGTTGCCTATCCTTATACAATACATGTTTGATGCATCCAGCTTCGTTCTGCATGACTTCCTAATATTCTTGAATTTTAATTCCTTACTTTTTCTTTTTTATTCTTTTCTTTTTAGTTTCTCTTTTATAATATTTTATGCAATGAAATTCTATTAGATGGTTTTTAATTTCAATTTGTGTTTGATAGTTTAAATGCAGGAGAGAGACTTTGAAATATTTTTCTATTCGATAGTTTTTTTTTCTTTTTGATAGTTATATTATTTGTGTACGATAGTTTATAATTTGAGTTCGATAGTAATTTAATTTGCGTTCGATAGTTCGATGTTTATGGTTTTTCACTTACGCGCGATCCGCTAGGGCCCCTTCAAAACAGCTGAGGGAAAATACATTTGCAAAAACAAAGAAATGCTCAAACACTCGATCAATCGTACTACCTCTCAATTCCTGTTTTATTATACTTTTACTTTTAAATGTTACTTCACAAAGTAAACATTTGGATGTGCGAGTGATTGAATGTACGAATCAAAAAGATAAAAATTAAAAATAATAAAGTTAAAAATAATAATTAAGTTAATAATTTAATAATAATTAAACAATTATATTCAAATTTTGATGTGTATATGGATATATACAAAATGAATATGTGTTTAAGTAATACAAAGATGTGTGAGTGTATGAGACAAAAAACGAAAATCAACCGTCTATAAGAAACCAAGAAAACTCAATACAATACGTGTCCATCGCAACTCTCACGTGCAACAACAAAGAGCGACACACTGGACGGCGTGTGGCACAGTATGGCGAGAGGAGCAGGTACGCACAGCAATAGTGCAATGTTAATGAATTTTAACCAAAATAAACGAATTTTCTTTATTTTAACTAATTTCTTTTTCACAGTTAAATTTTGCATGCTAATGCACTTGATTTTTCATTAGAGGAAAGGAGTGGAGCACGACAGATATAGGTGAGTCCAGCAATCGATATATGAGACACTTCGCAACACTGATCATGCTATTGACAGACACAAGGTGGCCAGACTCGCCGAATATCGATGTTGAATTGAAGTTTGAATTTAAATTTATCTAGTTTAATTCAAATTCAAACTTTATCTAAAGACGTTTCTACACGGACCTCACACCCTTAAGTTAAATTTCACACTGTAAGTATGCAATTGAAGTTGAAACCAGGCGAAAGCTATAGTCCGGTGATGACTGTTGTAGCATATCTACCCCACCTATCAAATAAAGAATGGGTATAACTTTGCATAAATACATTGTGACACTTTGTCATAGTAAACGTAAATATACAAATACCTAAAAGACCACCAATATAATATGTCATTTATTAAACATTCCACATAATTAAAGTGACGTTGCGTTGCATATTTTTTGTAATTTAAAAAAACGAAATTTATTAAGGGACGCTAATTTGAATGCTAACGGCGATGAAGATGAAGACGAAGACGCTGATAACGAAGACGACTAAAGCGAAGACTACGAGCATGCACAATGTTCGGTAGGCGAAACGGCAGAATTGGTACAAGCGAATGTTAGAAACAAAGGAGAACGAGTGAACTTTACAGTGATGGCACGAAATATTGATGCTATACAAAATAGTTTAGCGACTCCGAGGTTCACTTTAAACTTTCGTGATATTGAAGACTCGATTCGTAAATTCGGTGGTGATGATACACTTTCGATTGAGCTGTGGTTAGAAGACTTTGAGGACACTGCACAAGTAATGCAATGGGATGAATTACAAAAATATATTGTGACGCCGCATGAAGCAGCGCACATAAAACCTTATTTTCTATAAAATAAATATAAGTTACTTTAAGTC
>JAEIHA010000194.1:0-48914 GCA_018904595.1 Zaprionus indianus | reverse complement strand
TAAAAACATAGTAGATTGCAAGTGGGTCTTTAGTATAAAACAAGACGAAAATGGTAATTTACTAAAATATAAAGCAAGATTGGTAGCCAGGGGCTTCACCCAAGAATATATGATTGATTATGATGAGACTTTTGCACCTGTTGCACGAATTTCCAGTTTTAGATATCTTTTAGCTTTTTCAAACCAATATAATTTACTGATCCATCATATGGACGCCAAAACAGCCTTTTTAAACGGAGAACTAAAAGATGAAATTTATATGCAGATTCCAAAAGGTTTAATCCAGTATGATGGAAGTAAAGTATGTAAACTTAATAAAGCAATTTATGGTCTTAAACAAGCTGCAAGATGCTGGTTTGAGGTATTCGAAAATGCACTAAAAATATTTGGATTTCGGGTAGACAGATGTATATATATTTTAGATGAGGGAGATATATGTAAAAATATATATGTACTCTTATATGTCGACGATATAGTTATTTCCACTAATGATTCCAAAAGAATGTCTAAATTTAAAACATACCTTTTAAATAATTTTCAAATGACTGATTTACATGAAATACGATACTTTATTGGTATAAAAATTGATAGAAAAGTTGATCAAATTTGTCTCAGTCAATCTGCATACATAAAAAATATTTTAAAAAATTCAATATGGAAGATTGTAATCCAGTTAGCACTCCTCTTCCAAGTAAATTAAATTATGAAGCTTTGCAAGTTGAAGAAACGTATAAAACACCATGTAGAATTTTAATTGGTTATTTGATGTACGTAATGTTGTGTACACGACCGGATTTAAGTACATCAATAAGTATATTAAGTCGATATACTAACAATAATAATAGAGAATTATGGCAATGTCTTAATAGAATATTAAGATACCTAAAAGGAACTGTCGATTTAAAGTTATCATTTAAAAGGAATTTGAAAGTAAATAAAATTCTTATGGGGTATGTTGATTCTGATTGGGCCGGAAATGAGACTGACAGAAGAAGTACTACAGGGTATATATTTAAAATGTTTGAGAATTGTTCAATTTGCTGGAGTACTATGAAACAAAAGTCTGTTGCTGCTTCATCTACTGAAGCCGAATATATGGCCTTATTCGAAGGAGTAAGGGAAGCGTTGTGGCTGAAGTCATTAACAAATGAAATGAAATTAAATTTTAATGGTCCAATATTTATTTTCGAAGATAACCAGGGTTGTATAAGTATAGCCAACAATTCTACTTGCCACAAGAGAACTAAGCACATAGATATTAAATATCATTTTACCAGGGAACAAATTGAAAACAAACTAATTTGTGTTAAGTATCTTTCCACAGATTTACAATTGGCTGACATTTTGACAAAGCCACTACCAACTGCCAGATTCACTGCACTGCGAGACCAACTGGGGCTGATCGAATCTTGAATAATGAAGATTATCTGAATGAAGACAACTAAATTTTTAATTTTTGAATCTCTTTTTATATATATAACCATAATCAGACCAAATGAATTCCTAGTCTAACAATTACTTTGTTTATCTAATCGAATCTTGTTCATTTATATTTTTTTGATTGACCTAATTGGGTTTTACTGGGTTTCCCCAATTCTTGCAGCAAATGCTGGTTCAGAAAATAATAGCCCCAGAGAAAAGAAAAGAATAAGAATACAACCATTGCACGCACTCGTCTGAATGTAATTTTTAATTTCATTTAATTTTTTTATTAATTTGTATTAATGTAACTTTTGAGGTGGCGTGTTGAAAATACAAAAGTCACATACATACAATGTGTTGTGTGTATTGAAGAGAAGTGAATTCAAGAAGATCTTGAAAGGAGTGAACGCGCTTTGCTATTGTTCTCTCTCACTCAGTTGTTGCTGCTACTCACCACAGTAATTTTTCATTAGCTTGCAGACAAAGAGAGCGTGCGGTTGTGTCAATAAAAAGATCATATAAAACGAAGAATAATAAAGTGTTTTTACTGTTTGGCTGATGGGCTGGTTGGAATACTATTTTCCATATTTATCATAACGAAAACGAAGTAAAGTTCCTCGAGCTGAAATAAATACAAATGAAATAAATATTAATTTAATATAAAATAAAATATTAAAAACATCTCTTCCTAAGAAAATTACACAGAATAATATTCTTATAAATAAAATACTAGCATATTCTGCTAAAAAAATTAAAGCAAATCCTCCTCTTCTATATTCTACATTAAACCCTGAAACTAATTCAGATTCTCCTTCAGCAAAATCAAAAGGAGTTTCAGCTAAAGAAATAATAAACCAAACTAAACCTATAAGAAATAAAATAACTAAAAATCATAAATAAATTTGATAATAATAAAAATTAAATAAATTATATCTTCCAATTAAAAAAATAAAAGATAACAAAATTAATGCTAATCTAAATTCATAAGAAATAGTCTGTGCTACAGTTCGTAGACCCCCTAATAAAGCATAATTAGAATTAGAAGATCAACCTGCTGTTATTACAGTATAAACCCCTAAACTAGTACAACATAAAAAAAATAAACCTCCTAAATTAAAAGAATATAACTTAATAAAAAAAGGCATACATATTCAAACAATTAAAGATAAAAATAAAGATAAAATAGGAGAAATATAATATCTTAAATAATTAGATAATAAAGGATAAGTTTGTTCCTTAGTGAATAATTTAATCGCATCACAAAAAGGTTGGGGAATTCCTCTTAATCCAACTTTATTAGGACCCTTATGAATTTGAATATAACCTAAAACTTTACGTTCTAATAATGTTAAAAAGCAACACTCATAACACACAAATAATTAGTAATAAACTTCCAATTAAAGATAAAATCAATTCTATATAAAACAAGTACTATTTGTAATAAAGTTTACATACATAAATTCTAAATTAATAACATTCTTAATTAAAAAAATATAATTATTTTAATATTTGGTCCTTTCGTACTAAAATATTATAATTTATTAAAGATAGAAACCAACCTGGCTTACCCCCCAGTTAAAACCCAAAATAAGAAAAATTTAAAAGTCGAACAGACTTAAAATTTGAACGGGTACACCTAAAATTATATCTTATTCCAAAACCGAGGCGGCACCTTTTTTTTAAAAAAAAAACCTCCCAAAACTTTACGCTGTTATCCCTAAAGTAACTTAATTTTAATCATTATTAATGGATCAATTATTTATAAATTAATGTTTTTAAAAATTATAAGTTTTTTAAAATTTAATATCACCCCAATAAAATATTTTTATTTATTATAACAAAAATAATCTTTATAATTAAAATAAATAAAATATAAAGCTTTATAGGGTCTTCTCGTCTTTTAATTATATTTTAGCTTTTTGACTAAAAAATAAAATTCTATAAAAAATTTAAATGAAACAGTTAATATTTCGTCCAACCATTCATTCCAGCCTTCAATTAAAAGACTAATGATTATGCTACCTTTGCACAGTTAGGATACTGCGGCCATTTAAAATAATTCAGTGGGCAGGTTAGACTTTAAATTTAATTCAAAAAGACATGTTTTTGTTAAACAGGCGAACATTATTTTTGCCGAATTCTTTATTTAAACTTTTCAAATAAATTTATTTTTACAATAAAATATACTAATTTTTTCATAATTACTTAATTTTTAAAATTAAAATTAATATCTATCTCCGACCCATTAACTATATATATTTCAGAAGCAATATAAAGAGGAGAGTAAATAAAGCAATGTCGGTCGGTCCGTCTGTCTGTCTGTATGAACACGTGAAACTCAGAAACTATAGGAGCTAGAGCCTTCAAATTTTGTGACAACGCACGAGTACTTGGTAGTGTTTTTTCTGAAATTCGGCCACGCCCCTTCCCGCTTCTGTAAACCAGTATGGAGATCTGGCAACCATTTGAATTTGCCAATGGCAATTATTTAAATTTTAATTTGCATATATATTAATCTGTAATCGATATCCTTGTATTCATCGCTAATTCTTCCTCTTTCCATCGCTATCTGTCAAGCACACCACAACTTTTAAAATCATTTTATTGAATCTAAATAAATCTTAAGTATTAATAAACATCCATTTCATTTGATCAACACAAACATCTAACAAAGCTATTGTTCACCACAATTGGTGACCCTCGACTCTCAAACACACACTCCAAGTCCACCAAATTCGCACATCAACATAATTTCATGATAATATTTTGACGCAATCATCATACTAAGCACACACAAGATTCTTATAAGATGGAGAACGATAGTTTTGCTGACGCACAAAATAATTCAGAGCCAAGTGGATCAAATCTAAACACAATTACTAGACAGATGCCGTTTCCACAACTTCACACAACCACAAGCATAGAAATGGTTTTCACCAAATTGGAAAACTGGTTTCTATTGCAAGACATCGGTTCTCGGAAAGAACATGAGAAGTACGCAGCAGTCATAGCGTACGCAGATCCTAAATATTAGGTTGTCAAATATCTCCCTTCCGCCAGCCGGCGGAAGACCTGTGACGACAAATACCGATCAAATCATGGAATACATCGAGTTAGACCGGCATATGGCATCTCGCGACATCGGCATTATGTATAGTGTTGCCAGATACGAGCTCTGTAGCGCTTTGTACATAGCCGCGAAATTAAAAAAAAAAAATAAGCGGAAGGGAGATATTTGCCAACCTAATATTAGGAGAAAGTCGACGATCTTGTCCAAAACAAACCGGAAAAGAATCCATAACATACACCACACTTAAGAAGGCTATACTAGACGAACTCGCAGAATCGGCAATGGTTCGCCTTGAAAAGCTCACATCTGGAATACAACTCGGTGATGGACGCCCAAGTCATTTACTCAATCAGCTACAACGGACTAATGCCACCAACGACGAATCAGTTGTCCGTCGCTACTGGATCAAGCGCCTTCCACCTCAAGCTCGTGCCGTCATTGTAGAAAGTGCCTCGGATACAGCACTATCTCAACTTTCAACAGCCGCAGCCTTCAATCTTCATCAGCAATTAAAACATTCAACTCAGCATGCAAGTTTTCCAAACTTTTGGAGGAATTCAAATCTATTACTCAATTGGATCATACAACATCCGATGTCCCACACTGCATTGACACCAAAGGAGCACCCACATTTTCAAAACATCGTCGTCTTATTCCTGATAAACTGACAGCAGCAAAGTCAGAGTTTGGATATCTTCTAAAAATCGGAGTATGTCGACCTTCAAAGAGCCCATATGCATCACCTTTACACATGGTCCGTAAAGCAACAGCCGAATGGCTGCCATTTGGCGACTATAGAGCTTTCAATGCACAAACGATTCCTGATCGGTACCCTCTGCCGCACATTCAGGATTGCACACATATTTTCTATGGTAAGAAAATATTTTCCAAAATTGATCTCAATCGTGCATATCACCAGAATCCAATTGAACCATGTGACATTCCAAAAACGGCTATAACTACCCCTTTTGGCTTATACGAATTCACACATATGACATTTGGCTTGTGCAACGCAGCACAGACGCAGCACAGATCAGAGATCTCGACTTCGTTTTCGTCAATGTAATGGATATTGCCGTAGCATCAAGTAAAGGTGAACAACATGAAAATTCATCTTCGCCAAGTTTTTGAACGACTTCAACGTTACCACCTCACAATAAACGCAAGGGAATGTGCCTTCGGACTAAATTCCATCGAATTTTTAGGACATCATGTCGACTCTCATGGCATTAAACCCTTGCCAGACAAAGTCAAAGCAATTGTTGATTTTCCATTACCCAAAGTTGTAAAGGAACTTCGACGCTTTCTGGCAATGATCAACTTCTACAGACGATTCCAGCCCAAAGCACTGGAACATCAAGCCCCGTTGTTGCAGTTAATTCCAGTAAATAAGAAGAACGATTCTTCTCCAATCAACTGGACAGACGAAAACATACAACATTTCCAAAAGTGCAAGCATGCTCATACAGACAGACTGACAGACAGACGGACAGACGGACGGGCAGACATGGCTCAATCGACTCGGCTATTGATACTGATTCATAATACGAGGGTCGTTTGATAAGTCCGTGACTTTTTGAATAAAATATATTTTTTTCGTCAAAGAAGCGTTTTATTTCTCAACATAATCTCCTTTTAGCTCTATACATTTAGTCCAGCGTTTTTCCAATTTTTTTATTCCTTCCAAATAATAGGTTTTCTCAAGGCCCTCAAAATAGTAGTTTGTTTCTGTGATGACCCGAATCTCTTACCGCCGAGCCATTTCTTCATGTTTGGAAACAAAAAATAGTCACAGGGGGCTAAATCTGGAGAATATGCTGGATGGGGTAGCAGTTCGTAGCCCAATTTATGAAATTTTGCCATGCTGACACGAAATTCACTTTTTTCCATTTTCGTTAAAATTCACGAGATCGTCTGCTTTCAATGCCTATAAAACGCAAACCAAAAAACGCAGCTTTCTCAAAATTTTACAGTCAGCTGTTAATCGATAACTGCTGACAGGAGTGTTGTATTTAGAGCAGGTGCGCGGCAAATACAAAAAGTCACGGACTTATCAAACGACCCTCGTATATATAGTTTATGGGGTCGGATATGCCTCCTTCTGCCTGTTACGCTCATTCTCGTTCCGACAAACATATGAACGCCTGGATCTCAGCAACTATAAGAGCTAGAGGCATACAATTTTGTGACAACATACATGTATATTCATGTGTCTCAAAGTTTTTTTTGAAATTTGGCCACGCCCCTTCCCGCCTCTGTAAATCTGTAATAACCATTTAATATACACAATATACACTAAACAACCAAAGTTGTACATCTCACATGACAAATACCTTTCTACGGGTGGTTTCTGAAAATTTTATTGAAATCAGACTAAAAATAAGTGTCAAATAATCCGAATTAAACTCATTTTGAACGTACCATTTATACTTAAACAGACCCAATTTACGCAAGCATACCGAAGTTCAAATCAAGTCCTACGCGGCTGCTGCGACTTCTTATTTTAATTTCTTATTTTATTTCTTTTTTTTTGGTTTTTTTTTTTTATTAATATAAACTTAAAGAAAAACTACAGTTCTTTATTTAAATAACAATAAAAATAGTTTTCAAAAATTAAATTTCATGCTTTTATGCAATAAGACAATCAATAAGTTACGAATGTTAGAGCAGGACGCCGATACATGCATGTCTGCATTTGCATAATAATGTCTGGGCGTCCCGCTCGAACGCACATCAATTGCCGTATTTGGCGTACACACGAAAATGCAAGATTTGTGCAACATTCCGTAAAGTTTATAAAAGTGTTCTAATTAAATATTTTGCGTACCAAAAAATTAAAAACTTATTGTTAAGCTTTTAAATTATTTAATAGAAAAGAATGAAGAAAAAATATCACACATTGACCGCGGCAGCAATCGAATCCGAACACTGCCAAAATCATTTGTCTTAAAATCCGGCACACACTCCACTAAGCTACTGTACAACTTCACATCAATTTATTGTCCTCTCGCTCAATCTAATGCTTATACTTCTTGTCTATTCGCTTTTGCATTGTATAGGTGTTCTTCTCTTTTTGTCTGTCAATTGAATTTGTGCGTGTCATTCGAATTAAATAATAAGGATATAAAATTTATATTATTATTTTAAATTTTTTCCAAATAAAACTAAATTTGCATAAAAAACAACAGAAAATAAATGATACACAGTATACTATAATAATCCATGGCCTTCTACATTCAGCACCTGACCGTAGCGTTCGACTGGTTAATATTAAATTAAATGGTTTTATTTGTAATACATCAATGTATGTTTCTTATAAATAGTTAGTTATAGTAATTGTAGTTAATCTTTTTATTCCTGATATTGTCGTTATTTATTAACTGATTGAGCGTCAGCCTTGCTCTTTCACGTCTTTACTCGTCACGTTTTTACTCTTCGCGTCGTCATCAAGAACTCCATGATCTTCTTCTTCTACGTCGTTGCCAGTCCGACGACTGTTGCTTAAGCCATCTGACTAGGTGTTGCCAGATCATTCCCACAACCCGGCCATCCTACATTGAATTTGCCACGAGTGCGGCATCGTTCATGCCCATCCAGGGCTTCATATATTCAGCACACGTCGTTGTCTTCTTTGGTTTATGCGGGCCTAGATATTTGGGCTTCAGCTTAAGTACACCACCAAGTTGTGCACGCTTAATGGCAACGAGCTCTCCTAGCTTGTATGTGTTGGCCGTTTTCGTCCTGCATTTTGATAATTTGCTGTTTTAATCATCAAAAATCTGGATCATCGTGTCGTGTTGTATATTTACATTAGCTCCATATGGCAGCTCGTTTTCCGGAATCGGTTTGAGTTCACCTATCATCTTTCTTTGTTTCCTATTAGACACAATACAGGGTATAAAGTGACTAATATGGTTTTGGATCTTTTCCTCAAGTCTGGGTAACAGCTCTATTGTTTTGTCGCCTCTGTGCCATTTTTCAATTTGGTTGTCTACTCTGCGCCTTTCGTCGATATTTAGTTCAATCTCTTCACTATTGTCTATTTTCATTAGAGTAATTTCTTTTTTCATTTCGTCTTTAACTTTTTAATCGTTATTCCATCACGCGTTTTTTTGGCTTCTGCTTGCTTGAAAAACTGTTCACCTAGAATTATAACAACGTCCAGAAGCTCTGTATTTACTACCAAAAAATTACTGATAAATTCTTCATTGTCTATTATAAAAGAATGTTCAAATTCATCAATAGGTTTTCTTATTTCCAAATCCAATAAGATACACGTTAGTTTCAGTAAGTTTAAGTTTTTATAGGTTTCCACTGTTATTATATTATGTTTACTTCCAGTATCAAAAATCGCTTCAAACTTATTTTCTTTACATCATTGAATCATCTGTTTTCTGAACTTTGACATTCTTTGGAAATAAGTCCGAAATTGTTGCAAAACACATTTTCCTTTTAGTTTATCGGCGCAGTTATTAGATGTGTGTTCTTTCTCACCACAATTAAAACATTTTATTTCATGAACTATTTTATTTATTGTATTTTTTTGTTCATTGTCAATTTTATTTTTGTCGCAACGGCGGTTAGACTGAAATTTTTTACGCATTGTAACATAGCATTTGAGTTTTTGTTTAAGTTCTTTTAAATTATTTTCGTTATACAAAATTGATTTATTAGCACTTAAATCGTTTATGCCATCAATCACATAATCAATCAATTATTGGCAATATCACCGTAAGATGATAGTTCTTTCATTAACAAAAAAATTCTTGTAAGCTTTCAGCTTTTTTTATTTTACGATCACTCATTAGTTTATGTAATTGAGCACTGTTTGTTATTGTTTTAAATTCGTCTAACAAGGCTTTTCTGAAATTGCGCCAACTTGATATACCGCGTTCACGAGCTGCAAATATTTGTGCCAATCCTCTCAACGATCATTTGCCAAAAATATATTTTTGTAATTCATCCCATTGCATTACTTGTGCAGTGCCTTCAAAGTCTTCTAGCCACACCTCAATCGAAAGTGTATTATCACCACCGAATTTACGAATCGAGTCCTCAATGGCACGAAAGTTTAAGACGAACCTCGAGTCGCACCATTATTTTGTGCCATCACTGTAGAGTTCACTCGTTCTCCTTTGTTCCTTACATTCGCTTGTTCCAATTCTGCCGTTTCGCGTTGATTGTCACAGCCTACCAATCTTTGTGCATGCTCGTAGTCTTCGCTTTGATCGTCTTCGTTATCATCGTCTTCGTTGACATCTTCATCGCAGTTAGCATTCAAATAAGCGTCCCTTACCAAATTTCCCTTCATTAAATTGAAAAAAATATGCAAGGTAACGTTACTTTTATTATGTGGAATGTTTAATAAACGTCATCTTAACACCAGATCTGCTTTTTGATAAAGTTTTCATTTATTTAAAATCCTTCAAACTCGCGTAACCGATTTCGATTATGTCTGTCACAATTTTTCTCAAATACATAGTTGTGATGAAGTTCAATATTCTCTCTTCTTTCTTTATTCAGCATCTGTTTCATTACTTCGTATTCTGCATGTCGCGACATTTTTCAGCTTTCTCGTTTCTTGTTTCTAATTTCTTATCTCTTATTTCGCGCGGACGCCAAAATGTACATGCGTTTTTCATTTCAATTTGAGCTTGTCATACAATTTATATTTTTATTACACCAATTTTAAATTATTGTTTTTCATTACGTTGAGTCTTTAACTTATTGTGTTTTTTAGGTTGAGCCTTTAACTTATTTTGTATTTTTAGGTTGAGCCCCCAAATTTGTGGGACTTGGGCTAAGTTTCAATTTCAATGAATGTTTCTTATAATAAGTTAGTGATAGTCATTGTAGTTAATGTTTTTATTCTTGATATCGTCGTTATTTATTAATTGATTGAGAGTCAGTCTTGCTCTTTCACGTCTTTACTCTTCGCGTCGTCATCAAGAACTCCGTGCTCTTCTTCTTCTACATCTACGTCGTTGCCAGTCCGCAGACTGCTGCTTAGGCCATCTGACTCGGCGTTGCCAGATCGTTCCCACATATATATGTACGGCAATACAAATCACAAATTATACACAGCTTATCCATTTAATTATATATTGCAAACCTCTGCCCCATATACATATATTTACGAATTCGGACCGAGGGTTTGAGAAAAAAATAAAACACGATTGATTTGGTTTTAATATTAAACATTTTTTGTTAATTCCTCAGATTATCACTAGGTTAGATAACGGACTTCGCAGTTGAAGTTGCATTTGGCAGTGCCAACGCGGCTGATAGCGTACTCAGTACTGAAGTCGTGTTGGAGGCGAGATTGAGTTTATATAGGCAATTTGACTTAACCAAAGAGCGAAATGCTTCAGAGATTTGAGTCGTAAACTTCTATTCTCATGGTGAGACAGATTCCCAAAAAATATGGGTAATTGGAGAATCCTCAGACGATGCGTGAGTGGCGACTCGGATTACAGTTGGCTCGCCAGTGATCGACGCTGAGTGATCGAATTCGAGTATTAGGGGACAATTGTTAGGGTCTCAGAGTCAGTGTTTATAGTTTATAACTTGTGAGTGATCGAATTCGAGTATTAGGGGACAATTGTTATGGTCTCAGAGTTTATATTTATGACTTGTGGAAATTGACTTTTTGGAGTAACCGTGACTTTGTAACGTGATTCTGCGCGTGAAAAATGACCGAGGTTAATCGAAGGGCTTTTTGTTCTCTGTTACAATAGTATGTGTTGTTTACAATAGTGTTTTTTATTAACAATTTATGTTATGTGTGATTGAAGAGTTTGGATGAGTTGTAGGCGTAAAATGGGTATGTCACCATATGTATGTACCTTCTCCTAACCTTATTTTGAACAAAGGTACATACACTCTCCACTAACTAACTTAAAATTGTATGTTACTGTATGTGTTGTAAGGAAGCTTTTTTTTGGCTGGGGTACACTCAATCTCGCCCAGGGCCACTTTACAGAACATTTATAAAGTGCAGAGACCTGAGATGAGGAACGTGGGCTCTTTTAGAGCGGAAAAGTGATTTCCTAGAACTTAGAAGGAAATAGATCGGACCATTCCTCGGTGTATACCAAGTCCTTTTGCCTTAAATTAGTCGTTCCGCGGCTGGGCCGGCGGGCTAGGTGTTGGCGTCAGAACGGGACGTGCTATAGCTTTCCACCGGTACCTTGTATCCACTTTCGCTACCCAGTTGACCTTGGAACCTGGTTATGATCTAGGCGTCCAAGTTCACTGGCATGCGACTGTTCCAAAAGTTTGGCATAAGTATGATGTGGTTAATCTCTACTTTCATACTTAGCGGAACCTTTGGCACAGTCGTAGATATTGGTGTACCAGCCTCACGCATATAGCACTCCCGCACTTTTGCCTGGATGCTCAAAAAAAGCATAATTATACTTAAACTCTGTTGTTGTTTCTTTTTACTTTATTTTATTTACTTTTTTTCTCAAACATTTCCCTACCTACACCGTAGCCTGCTCTGTTCTTTGGTTTTCTTTTCTTGGTTATCTAACTAAATTTCGCTGTCTTTTGTCGTTTGCTCACCCCTATTTATCTTCGAGTCGGTCTGGATCCCGCGATGGTTTTCTTCTGCTTGTTTCCTTCCCGCGAAGCTTCTGTGTTCCCTTGGTGGCTTCTCGCTTGACTTTTTTTCCTTTTCGTAGGCACGGATACGGATTCTTTGCACTTTTTGACACGCGCGTTTGCATCGTGGTCGTCGCTTGCACTCGCTCTATGTGTGGGTGTGCTGCGGCCGTGGCTTGCGCTCGCTCTCGTGAGCTGCGCCTCGGGTGCGTGGCCGTCGCTGGCGCTCGCTCTCTTCGCTGCGTAAGCTGCGCTTTGAGTGCGTGGTCGTTGCTTGCGCTCACTCTGTGCGTGGCCGTCGCTTGCGCTTGCTCTCCTCTCTGCGCAAGCTGCGCTTTGAGTGCGTGATCTCTTTCGGCTTGCTCTCGTTCTTCCTCGTGGTCGTCTCTTGCGGGTGAATGATCGTCGCCCGCACTTGCTCTTAGCGTGTGTGCACTCTCTCCTACGTGCGCTCTCCCTAAGCTACCCTATATTCTAACTTAAATGACTATGGTCTATGGTGCTTCCGGTTCTGGATCTGCTCCTCCAGTAAAGCGGGGATGCGTCGCCCCTGGGTATGTACCCGCCACTATCGCGGTGCCTCCACCCAATCTTCTCCGGGCGCAAACAAATTGCGCGTGATGTCCTCCATATCTTTCGCCGGCCCAGCATCTCTTCCACCTCCTGTATGCTGAAATGCAGGACCTCCTCCCAGCCCTCTACTGGCTCCGGCAGTGTCTGACACTCCAGAAATTCCCTCCCACCCTGCCTGGGCGGGTGGACCAGATTCCGTCTTCGTTTGCGTGTGTGTGTGGTGGACGATATATCAGGGACTGACACCGGGCTGACGCCGGGGAAGACCGTGCTTATAACGTCTTCCTTTATGATATCTTCTCTCGGCTCGGGTTCGATGGGTAGAAAGACCGGTCTCTCCTCCTCTTGGAGTTCCAGAGGCATTTCGTTGATCCATCGTTCCACGTCTCGTCGGCGGAGTTGGTGGCGGTTGCGGTTCGTCATGGCTGTGAGGTATAAACAGGGCTATAGCTCCATACGGACTGCCCTATCTACCTACGCCCTGTGGAACAGTGCTACGGTGGAAACGTGATCGTACTTGCTATGACAAATATACTTAATTCTACCTTATAATTAATTTACGTGTCTCCCTCGCTGATGCTGTTTTCGGTGTCCGTGTGGAAAGGTTTTAGATCCGCGATGTGTACGGAGCGTCTTTGCTGGTCGCCTTCTCGCTGTAAGCGGATTATGTTCGCCGAGATAAACCTCAGCACCTTATATGGTCCCTCAGTTCTGGGGTTTGAGGATTCCGGCCGGTATCTCCCGTCACTTCGTCGTAGAGTGCTCCGGGTAACCGGGTAACCTATTACCAAGACGCTGAGACGCTGCTGTTCACGGCGAGGGTTATTTCTGGTAATAACAGGTCCCAGGTGTTTTGCGGTCCGTCGATGAACTGCCCGATCATTGTTTTTATTGTCCGGTTTGCGCGGTATGTTCCAGTTTTATTTCGGCCCTCTTGCAGAAAGCGGTGAACGAGCGGCTGGTAAATTGGGTGCCATTGTCGCACACGAATGTCCGCGGAGTCCCGAACCGGCTGAGGATCCGTTCTCGTAAGGCCTTTTCAAGGTTGGGTGTTGTACCATTCCGTAGGGGTACCAACTCGATCCATTTGGAGAACAAGTCGAAGAACACCATGAGGATGGTGTTCCCTTGTTTTGATCTCGGGAGTGGCCCTACAAAATCGGCATAGAGTGTCGAAGGGCTCCAGGGCCCTCCGAGTCAGCATCTTCCCAAGCGGTTTCCTCTGCTCCACCTTGTACTTTTGGCACTGGACACAGTTCCTTACGTGTCGGCCGACATCTCGGAACATCCCGGGCCAGTAATAGCATTGAGCTACTGGTGTCGTGGTCTTCCTGATCCCAAGGTGTCCAGCTGTGGGTGCGTCGTGGCATTCCTGGAGGACTGATTGCCGCAAGGGCGTGCCCACGCACAACATCCAGGGACATACTCCTCTTCCTCTGGATTGAGTCCCAAGTGTCGATATAATACCCCCTCTTGGATGGCGTAGTCCGGATACTTCTCCGGCTCTTCCTTAACCTGCTGACACCGACGCTGCAGCCACTTGTGGGCGCCTCTTCCCTCACTTGGCATAGGGTCTCCAAAGGTTGCCGTGACAGTGCATCTGCGACGACATTGTACTTCTATTTGCGATACTGGATATCGAACTGATATTGTTGGAGTTCCAACGCCTATCGTGCAATTCAGCCGGTCGGGTTTTCTATGCTGTTGAGCCATTTCAGCGCCAGACGATCGGTGACGACTGTGAAACGGTACCCTTCCAGGTAACACCGCAGTTTGCAGATGGCCCAAATTATCGCCAGACACTCCTTCTCAGTCGCTGATTAGTTTTCTTCCCGCCGCGATGAGTCTGCGACTGACGTAAGCGATAACGCGTTCTCCTTCTTCCGTTTCTTGGGTGAGTACTCCCCCTAAGCCGTAGTCGCTTGCGTCTGTTTGTAGCGCGAACTTCTTGGTAACGGGGTTCCCGGGGTTGAATGAATAGCCGCAGCGCCGGTTCGCTATTGATTTATGTTCGCTGGCGGTTTTCGGAACGGGTTATTTCGCATCGCTTTGCTATCCTTTCGTCCCAGAACTCCCGTATTTATGTAGCCTCCGTGATCCTTGAGCCGTGGTTTTCCTTTGTCACGCTCTGATGTATTCTAGTCGCCGTCCTTGTTTGCCTCGTTCTGTGTTCTACCCTTCTTGTGCGCTAGTGTATCCTTGCCTTGGTCCTTGTCGTGCTCCGGTGTCTCCTTGCCATGGTCCTTATTTTCCTCGCGCTGCTGGTTCGCTTTGTTATTCGATTGAGGGCCCAGACGTAGCTCTGCTCCTCCGCAGGTCAATATTGTGCCAACGGCCCCCAGGAAATCCAAGCCCACAAGGACGTCGTCTAACACGACCGTTAGTATGAGCATTTGCACCTGAGTGCATGCCCTGCCTAATTGGATATTTGCCCATTGCGCCAGTGTAAATGTCCTTTCGGGTTCCATCCGCCAAGGATATGGTGGTCTTCACTTCGCATAGGACGCAGTTTTTCCAGATCTTATTCGCCAGCCGTTCCCCGATAAAACTCCTAGTGGCCCCTGTGTCAAGAGTAGCAAAGACCAGATACCCTCGCACTGATGCGGCCATCACGCAACTGAAGCGGTTCTCTTACTGCCGGACTTGCGATGACACCCCCACCTGCCCGTTTCCCGGCATCGGGGTCTTGCAGCAGTCGATGATCCTAATGCCTTGTTTTCCACATGTCCAACAGTGCAGCACGCGTTGTCCACGACATTCCCTAGCGAAGTGTCCGGTTACTCCGCAGTTTCGGGAGGCTTCCCGAGTATTTATCCGGTGTGGTTCCCTGGTGCGGTGTTTATGGTCGTTGTGTTGCATCTGAGGCCGGCGAAGGTTTCCCGATCCTCGGTGTCCACGGAGTTCCCCATGGTTCGGCTAGTCTGACTTGCGTTGGTTCTGGATACGGGCTCCATTGCCGTCGACTCCGTTCTCGTTCCCGTGTCACCTCGTAGTTTGTGGCGAGGGCTGTGAGGTCCCTTAACGTGTTGATATCGGTCCTCCTCACGAATAATTGGTATTCCGGCAGCATGTTTTCATATGCCCTCTCCAGTTCCTGGGCCTCCGAATATCCCGCCCGGCGCAACATCAGGCGGATTTCCAGCGGATACGTTTTAAACGCCGCGTTTGGTTGCTGGTAACGTACCCTGATTTCATCTTCTAGCTGTTGGAAATATCTAGGCGGCAAGAAGAAATCCAAAAATTCTGCCCGGAAGGTCTTCCAAGTTCCGCCTTGCAGTCCGCTCGTCCGGAACCAATCCTCGGCTGTTCCTTCCAATAATTCGGGAATCGCCAGGGGTCATGTACTCGGTGTTTACTCGGTACGATGCCGCCCGCTTCTCCAGTCGCTCAATAAATGGCAACGAGTCCGAAGTGCCATCGAAGGTGATCCCCCACCTTCGCATGCGTTCCGCCGTTTGGGCAAACGTAGATCCTTCAAACTGTTCCTGGCGTTCGACGACTCCTGGCTCACTGGTGTGGGAGCGCGTGACCCTGGTTGTAGGGATCTGCAAGGTCTATTTTTCTGGGACAGGCTTCGCTTCCTCTGCTGCTCGGCTGGGTGTCTTCTGTTCCTTTTCAGAGTGGGATAAGGGTGTGTGGGCATTGCCCCCGATTGGTCGGCGGTCCGGACTAGGATTGGGGCCATACTCTGGTTCCAAGGCTGCGAGGCGCTGGATTATTGCCGGAGGGTGGTCCTATCTACCAAAGAAGGCAGCTAGGCACGCACGTAGCTCTTCGACGGTGCGTTCCCGCTCGAAGCCGAACTCGTCTGCAAAATTTTCCAGCTCGTTCTTCCTCCTGAAAGACACCCATCGTGCCCACCATGGTTTATACTTGTATTCTTGTGTCCTGGTACGTTGAATCCTGTGCGTGTGTCCTTGTTCCCTGCTGCTGGTTGTGCCTCTATGATCGTTGTATCCTGTGCCTTGTTATCCTTACTCGTTGAATCCTGTGCGTGTGTCCTCGTTGCCTGCTGCTGGTCGTGCCTCTATGATCGTTGTATCCTGTGCCTTGTTATCCTTGTTCGTTGTATCCTGTGCGTGTGTCCTCGTTGCCTGCTGCTTTTCGCGCTCCTGTAGTGGTTCTTTAGGCCACCAAGGACACAATTCCTCCTCTCGTCTCAGAGTCCCTGCTCGGGCGCCATCTGTAAGGAAGGTTTTCTTGGCTGGGGTACACTCAAGCACAGTCGTAGATATTGGTGTACCAGCCTCACGCATATTGCACTCCCGCACTTTTGCCTCGATGCTCAAAAAAAAGCATAATTATAAGGGAAAACGATGTTGTTGTTTCTTTTTTTACTTTATTTTATTTACTTTTTTTCTCAAACATTTCCCTACCTACACCGTAGCCTGCTCTGTTCTTTGGTTTTCTTTTCTTGGTTATCTAACTAAATTTCGCTGTCTTTTGTCGTTTGCTCACCCCTATTTATCTTTGAGTCGGTCTGGATCCCGCGATGGTTTTCTTCTGCTTGTTTCCTTCCCGCGAAGCTTCTGTGTTCCCTTGGTGGCTTCGCGCTTGACTTTTTTCCTTTTCGTAGGCACGGATACGGATTCTTTGCACTTGCTGACACGCACGTTTGCCCGGCTCGCTGGCTAAATCGGAACCTCATCCCTCCTTCTAATGCGAAATCATTGCCTCCTGTGCAGTCGCCGTCGCTCCGCATTGCTTTGCCTGTGTTTGGTTGTGTGTGCGAACTTTTCCCTTAGGGTGTATTTGTCGTATCCGCTGCGCTTGCGCACTTCATGTGTTCGTCTCTTTGCCTCTGCTCTCGCTCTTTGTTGCGCAGCGCTTGCGCTCTTTTCTGCGTTAGCTGCGTTTCGCGGTCATCGCTTGCACTCGCTCTATGTGTGGGTGCGCTAAGGCCGTCGCTTGCGCTCGCTTTCGTGAGCTGCGGTTCGGGTGCGTGGCCGTCGCTGGCGCTCTATCTGTGCGTGGCCGTCGCTTGCGCTCTCGATCTCTTCTCTGCGCAAGATGCGCTTTGAGTGCGTGATCTCTTTCGGCTTACTCTCGTTCTTCCTCGTGGTCGTCTCTTGCGGGTGAATGATCGTCGCCCGCGCGTGCTCTTAGCGTGTGTGCACTCTCTCCTACGTGCGCTCTCCCTAAGCTACCCTATATTCTAACTTAAATGACTATGGTCTATGACCGACTTTCTTGCCTCCTTGGCGATGTCTTTTCTAAGAAACCTTCGTGGTAATACTTGAAAGTAATTAAAAATAGTTAATAGCTATATCTAAACTAAAAAAATAAAATAAGAAGAAAAAAAATGTGTAACTTCAAATATGGGTCCTCACATTCCGTCTTCGTTTGCGACAACTGCTCTCGCCAATGGGATGGCCGGGGAGGTGTGTGTGGTGGACGATATATTAGGGACTGACACCGGTCGGACGCCGGGGAAGATGACCGTGCTTATATCGTCTTCCTCTATGATATCTTCTCTCGGCTCGGGTTCGATGGGTAGAAAGACCGGTCTCTCCTCCTCTTGGAGATCCAGAGGCATTTCGTTGATCCATCGTTCCACGTCTCGTCGGCGGAGTAGGTGGCGGTTGCGGTTCGTCATGGCTGTGAGGTATAAACAGGGCTATAGCTCCATACAGACTGCCCTATCTACCTACGCCCTGTGGAACAGTGCTACGGTGGAAACGTGATAGTACTTGCTATGACAAATATACTTAATTCTACCATATAATTAATTTACGTGTCTCCCTCGCTGATGCTGTTTTCGGTGTCCGTGTGGAAAGGTTTTAGATCCGCGATGTGTACGGAGCGTCTTTCCTGGTCGCCTTCTCGCTGTAAGCGGGTTATGTTCGCCGAGATAAACCTCAGCACCTTATATGGTCCCTCAGTTCTGGGGTTTGAGGATTCCGGCCGGTATCTCCCGTCACTTCGTCGTAGAGTGCTCCGGGTAACCGGGTTACCTATTACCAAGACGCTGAGACGCTGCTGTTCACGGCGAGGGTTATTTCTGGTAATAACAGGTCCCAGGTGTTTTGCGGTCCGTCGATGAACTGCCCGATCATTGTTTTTATTGTCCGGTTTGCGCGGTATGTTCCAGTTTTATTCCGGCCCTCTTGCAGAAAGCGGTGAACGAGCGGCTGGTAAATTGGGTGCCATTGTCGCACACGAATGTCCGCGGAGTCCCGAACCGGCTGAGGATCCGTTCTCGTAAGGCCTTTTCAAGGTGGGGTGTTGTAGCATTCCGTAGGGGTACCAACTCGATCCATTTGGAGAACAAGTCGAAAAACACCATGAGGATGGTGTTCCCTTGTTTTGATCTCGGGAGTAGCCCTACAAAATCGGCATAGAGTATGTCGAAGGGCTGCAGGGCCCTCCGAGTCAGCATCTTCCCGGGCGGTTTCCTCTGCTCCACCTTGTATTTTTGGATATAATACCCCCTCTTGGATGGCGTAGTCCGGATACTTCTCCGGCTCTTCCTTAACCTGCTGACACCGACGCTGCAGCCACTTGTGGGCGCCTCTTCCCTCACTTGGCATAGGGTCTCCAAAGGTTGCCGCGACAGTGCATCTGCGACGACATTGTACTTCCATTTGCGATACTGGATATCGAACTGATATTGTTGGAGTTCCAACGCCTATCGTGCAATTCGGCCAGTCGGGTTTTCTATGCTGTTGAGCCATTTCAGCGCCAGACGATCGGTGACGACTGTGAAACGTTACCCTTCCAGGTAACACCGCAGTTTGCAGATGGCCCAAATTATCGCCAGACACTCCTTCTCAGTCGCTGATTAGTTTTCTTCCCGCCGCGATGAGTCTGCGACTGACGTAAGCGATAACGCGTTCTCCTTCTTCCGTTTCTTGGGTGAGTACTCCCCCTAAGCCGTAGTCGCTTGCGTCTGTTTATAGCGCGAACTTCTTGCTGAAATCGGGGCAAGCCAGAACGGGTGCTAGAAATACCAACTTGCGTTGGAAGAAGTAGCACTTCTTCCGATTTAGCCTCAGATTGGCCATTCCTAGTCTCCGGAATACTTCCCGCAGGTTCTCCTGGTGCTCTTCGCGTGATTTTCCGATGACTATTATATCGTCCAGGTACGCGAAGGCATGGGGCTCCATATCCGTTCGAATGTTGCGGGAGCCGAGTGTAGGACAAATGGCATCACTTTTCATTGGAAGAGACCTCGTCCGGGTACCGTAAATGCGGTACATTACCGACTTTGTATGGCCATGGGTATTTGCCAATAACCATTCTTTAGGTCCAGCGTGCTGATAAACCGGGCCTCCCGCAGCCGTTCCAAAGTGGAGTTTATCCTAGGCAGGGGATATGCGTCAGGGATAGACCGGGCGTTCAGTTCCCGGAAATCGTCGCACATTCGTGTTTCTCCGGTCTTCTTGTCTACTAGGACGATAGGCGCGCTGTGTGGGCTTTTGGAAGGCTCAATGTGGCCGTCTCGGAGAACCTCGTCTATTTGGGCGTTTATTATTTTGAGCATTGCCGGTTTGGAAAGTATCGTTGATACTCCCGACAAATGCTCAAACAGCGCGAGCTCCGTCTCGAGGAACTCCGCTACCTCGGGATAGAGGTCGGTGTTCTCTTCGCATTGTTCGGTGTTTGTTGGTAACGGGGTTCCCGGGGTTGAATGAATAGCCGCAGCGCCGGTTCGCTATTGATTTATGTTCGCTGGCGGTTTTCGGAACGGGTTATTTCGCATCGCTTTGCTATCCTTTCGTCCCAGAACTCCCGTATTTATGTAGCCTCCGTGATCCTTGAGCCGTGGTTTTCCTTTGTCACGCTCTGATGTATTCTAGTCGCCGTCCTTGTTTACCTCGTTCTGTGTTCTACCCTTCTCGTGCGCTAGTGTATCCTTGCCTTGGTCCTTGTCGTGCTCCGGTGTCTCCTTGCCATGGTCCTTATTTTCCTCGCGCTGCTGGTTCGCTGTGTTATTCGATTGAGGGCCCAGTCGTAGCTCTGCTCCTCCGCAGGTCAATATTGTGCCAACGGCCCCCAGGAAATCCAAGCCCACAAGGACGTCGTCTAACACGAGCATTTGCACCTGAGTGCATGTCCTGCCTAATTGGACATTTGCCCATAGCGCCAGTGTAAGGTCCTTTCGGGTTCCATCCGCCAAGGATACGGTGGTCTTCACTTCGCATAGGACGCAGTTTTTCCAGATCTTATTCGCCAGCCGTTCCCCGATAAAACTCCTAGTGGCCCCTGTGTCAAGAGTAGCAAAGACCAGATACCCTCGCACTGATGCGGCCATCACGCAACTGAAGCGGTTCTCTTACTGCCGGACTTGCGATGACACCCCCACCTGCCCGTTTCCCGGCATCGGGGTCTTGCAGCAGTCGATGATCCTAATGCCTTGTTTTCCGCATGTCCAACAGTGCAGCACACGTTGTTCACGACATTCCCTAGCGAAGTGTCCGGTTACGCCGCAGTTTCGGGAGGCTTCCCGAGTATTTATCCGGTGTGGTTCCCTGGTGCGGTGTTTATGGTCGTTGCTGTTGCATCTGAGGCCGGTGAAGGTTTCCCGATCCTCGGTGTCCACGGAAGGTCTTCCAAGTTCCGCCTTGCAGTCCGCTCGTCCGGAACCAATCCTCGGCTGTTCCTTCCAATAATTCGGGAATAGCCAGGGTCATGTACTCGGTGTTTACTCGGTACGATGCCGCCCGCTTCTCCAGTCGCTCAATAAATGGCAACGAGTCCTAAGTGCCATCGAAGGTGATCCCCTACCTTCGCATGCGTTCCGCCGTTTGGGCAAACGTAGATCCTTCAAACTGTTCCTGGCGTTCGACGACTGCTGGCTCACTGGTGTGGGAGCGCGTGACCCTGGTTGTAGGGATCTGCAAGGTCTATTTTTCTGGGAGGGCTTCGCTTCCTCTGCTGCTCGGCTGGGTGTCTTCTGTTCCTTTTCAGAGTGGGATAAGGGTCTGTGGGCATTGCCCCCGATTGGTCGGCGGTCCGGACTAGGATTGGGGCCATACTCTGGTTCCAAGGCTGCGAGGCGCTGGATTATTGCCGGAGGGTGGTCCTATCTACCAAAGAAGGCAGCTAGGCACGCACGTAGCTCTTCGACGGTGCGTTCCCGCTCGAAGCCGAACTCGTCTGCAAAATTTTCCAGCTCGTTCTTCCTCCTGAAAGACACCCATCGTACGCCCACCATGGTTTATCCTTGTATTCTTGTGTCCTGGTACGTTGAATCCTGTGCGTGTGTCCTTGTTCCCTGCTGCTGGTTGTGCCTCTATGATCGTTGTATCCTGTGCCTTGTTATCCTTACTCGTTGAATCCTGTGCGTGTGTCCTCGTTGCCTGCTGCTGGTCGTGCCTCTATGATCGTTGTATCCTGTGCCTTGTTATGCTTGCTTGTTGTATCCTGTGCGTGTGTCCTCGTTGCCTGCTGCTGGTCGTGCCTCTATGACCGTTGTATCCTGTGCCTTGTTATCCTTGTTCGTTGTATCCTGTGCGTGTGTCCTCGTTGCCTGCTGCTGGTCGCTTTTTTTTTTGTTCACTGGAGATGTTCACTCGACTGGAGCTGAAGACTGAGTGCCTTCTCTGCGCCGGCGGACGGCCTTATATACTCTGGCCTACCGCCCCGAACCGTTATGCTCGGGATCGGGTTCCGTTTCGTTTTCGGGCGACCTGAAGGCACGAGTCCCGAAGACCGCTATTACGCCCTTGTTGTTGTTCTCATGACGAGAACAACGATCTGCGCTGTCCTGTTGCGTCCGACTCCTTTACTCCTGTATTCTTCGTCCGTTTTCCCTACTCGTTACTTTTACTTTTCCTACTTGTACCCCCCTTGTCTAGCCACTATTCTTATGTATGTAAACTATCGTGGGTGGTTTGTACCGACGCACTTACTCACTTTTCGCGCTCCTGTAGTGGTTCCAAGGACACAATTCCTCCTCTCGTCTCAGAGTCCCTGCTCGGGTGCCATCTGTAAGGAAGGTTTTCTTGGCTGGGGTACACTCAAGCACAGTCGTAGATATTGGTGTACCAGCCTCACGCATATTGCACTCCCGCACTTTTGCCTCGATGCTCAAAAAAAAGCATAATTATAAGGGAACACGCTGTTGTTGTTTCTTTTTTTACTTTATTTTATTTACTTTTTTTCTCAAACATTTCCCTACCTACACCGTAGCCTGCTCTGTTCTTTGGTTTTCTTTTCTTGGTTATCTAACTAAATTTCGCTGTCTTTTGTCGTTTGCTCACCCCTATTTATCTTCGAGTCGGTCTGGATCCCGCGATGGTTTTCTTCTGCTTTTTTCCTTCCCGCGAAGCTTCTGTGTTCCCTTGGTGGCTTCTCGCTTGACTTTTTTTCCTTTTCGTAGGCACGGATACGGATTCTTTGCACTTTTTGACACGCACGTTTGCATCGTGGTCGTCGCTTGCACTCGCTCTATGTGTGGGTGTGCTGCGGCCGTGGCTTGCGCTCGCTCTCGTGAGCTGCGCCTCGGGTGCGTGGCCGTCGCTGGCGCTCGCTCTCTTCGCTGCGTACGCTGCGCTTTGAGTGCGTGGTCGTTGCTTGCGCTCACTCTGTGCGTGGCCGTCGCCTGCGCTTGCTCTCCTCTCTGCGCAAGCTGAGCTTTGAGTGCGTGATCTCTTTCGGCTTACTCTCGTTCTTCCTTGTGGTCGTCTCTTGCGGGTGAATGATCGTCGCCCGCGCGTGCTCTTAGCGTGTGTGCACTCTCTCCTACGTGCGCTCTCCCTAAGCTACCCTATATTCTAACTTAAATGACTATGGTCTATGACCGACTTTCTTGCCTCCTTGGCGATGTCTTTTCTAAGAAACCTTCGTGGTAATACTTAAAAGTAATTAAAAATAGTTAATAGCTATATCTTAACTAAAAAAATAAAAGAAGAAGAAAAAAATGTGTGGCTTCAAATATGGGTCCTCACATTCCGTCTTCGTTTGCGACAACTGCTCTCGCCAATGGGATGGCCGGGGGTGTGTGTGTGGTGGACGATATATCAGGGACTGACACCGGGCGGACGCCGGGGAAGATGACCGTGCTTATATCGTCTTCCTCTATGATATCTTCTCTCGGCTCGGGTTCGATGGGTAGAAAGACCGGTCTCTCCTCCTTTTGGAGATCCAGAGGCATTTCGTTGATCCATCGTTCCACGTCTCGTCGGCGGTTCGTCATGGCTGTGAGGTATAAACAGGGCTATAGCTCCATACAGACTGCCCTATCTACCTACGCCCTGTGGAACAAATATATTGCTATGACAAATATACTTAATTCTACCTTATAATTAATTTACGTGTCTCCCTCGCTGATGCTGTTTTCGGTGTCCGTGTGGAAAGGTTTTTAGATCCGCGATGTGTACGGAGCGTCATTCCTGGTCGCCTTCTCGCTGTAAGCGGATTATGTTCGCCGAGATAAACCTCAGCACCTTATATGGTCCCTCAGTTCTGGGGTTTGAGGATTCCGGCCGGTATCTCCCGTCACTTCGTCGTAGAGTGCTCCGGGTAACCGGGTAACCTATTACCAAGACGCTGAGACGCTGCTGTTCACGGCGAGGGTTATTTCTGGTAATAACAGGTCCCAGGTGTTTTGCGGTCCGTCGATGAACTGCCCGATCATTGTTTTTATTGTCCGGTTTGCGCGGTATAAATTGGGTGCCATTGTCGCACACGAATGTCCGCGGAGTCCCGAACCGGCTGAGGATCCGTTCTCGTAAGGCCTTTTCAAGGTGGGGTGTTGTATCATTCCTTAGGGGTACCAACTCGATCCATTTGGAGAACAAGTCGAAAAACACCATGAGGATGGTGTTCCCTTGTTTTGATCTCGGGAGTGGCCCTACAAAATCGGCATAGAGTATGTCGAAGGGCTCCAGGGCCCTCCGAGTCAGCATCTTCCCGGGCGGTTTCCTCTGCTCCACCTTGTATTTTTGGATATAATACCCCCTCTTGGATGGCGTAGTCCGGATACTTCTCCGGCTCTTCCTTAACCTGCTGACACCGACGCTGCAGCCACTTGTGGGCGCCTCTTCCCTCACTTGGCATAGGGTCTCCAAAGGTTGCCGCGACAGTGCATCTGCGACGACATTGTACTTCCCTTTGCGATACTGGATATCGAACTGATATTGTTGGAGTTTCAACGCCTATCGTGCAATTCGGCCAGTCGGATTTTCTATGCTGTTGAGCCATTTCAGCGCCAGACGATCGGTGACGACTGTGAAACGGTACCCTTCCAGGTAACACCGCAGTTTGCAGATGGCCCAAATTATCGCCAGACACAACTTCTCAGTCGCTGATTAGTTTTCTTCCCACCGCGATGAGTCTGCGACTGACGTAAGCGATAACGCGTTCTCCTTCTTCCGTTTCTTGGGTGAGTACTCCCCCTAAGCCGTAGTCGCTTGCGTCTGTTTGTAGCGCGAACTTCTTGCTGAAATCGGGGCAAGCCAGAACGGGTGCTAGAAATACCAACTTGCGTTGGAAGAAGTAGCACTTCTTCCGATTTAGCCTCAGATTGGCCATTCCTAGTCTCCGGAATACTTCCCGCAGGTTCTCCTGGTGCTCTTCGCGTGATTTTCCGATGACTATTATATCGTCCAGGTACGCGAAGGCACTTTTCATTGGAAGAGACCTCGTCCGGGTACCGTAAATGCGGTACATTCCCGACTTTGTATGGCCATGGGTATTTGCCAATAACCACTCTTTAGGTCCAGCGTGCTGATAAACCGGGCCTCCCGCAGCCGTTCCAAAGTGGAGTTTATCCTAGGCAGGGGATATGCGTCAGGGATAGACCGGGCGTTCAGTTGCCGGAAATCGTCGCACATTCGTGTTTCTCCGGTCTTCTTGTCTACTAGGACGATAGGCGCGCTGTGTGGGCTTTTGGAAGGCTCAATGTGGGCGTCTCGGAGAACCTCGTCTATTTGGGCGTTTATTATTTTGAGCATTGCCGGTTTGGAAAGTATCGTTGATACTCCCGACAAATGCTCAAACAGCGCGAGCTCCGTCTCGAGGAACTCCGCTACCTCGGGATAGAGGTCGGTGTTCTCTTCGCATTGTTCGGTGTTTGTTGGTAACGGGGTTCCCGGGGTTGAATGAATAGCCGCAGCGCCGGTTCGCTATTGATTTATTGTTCGACGACTGCTGGCTCACTGGTGTGGAAACGCGTGACCCTGGTTGTAGGGATCTGCAAGGTCTATTTTTCTGGGACAGGCTAGGATTGGGGCCATACTCTGGTTCCAAGGCTTCTACCAAAGAAGGCAGCTAGGCACGCACGTAGCTATTCGACGGTGCGTTCCCGCTCGAAACCGAACTCGTCTGCAAAATTTTCCAGCTCGTTCTTCCTCCTGAAAGACACCCATCGTACGCCCACCATGGTTTATCCTTGTATTCTTGTGTCCTGGTACGTTGAATCCTGTGCGTGTGTCCTTGTTCCCTGCTGCTGGTTGTGCCTCTATGATCGTTGTATCCTGTGCCTTGTTATCCTTACTCGTTGAATCCTGTGCGTGTGTCCTCGTTGCCTGCTGCTGGTCGTGCCTCTATGATCGTTGTATCCTGTGCCTTGTTATCCTTGTTCGTTGTATCCTGTGCGTGTGTCCTCGTTGCCTGCTGCTTTTCGCGCTCCTGTAGTGGTTCTTTAGGCCACCAAGGACACAATTCCTCCTCACGTCTCAGAGTCCCTGCTTGGGCGCCATCTGTAAGGAAGGTTTTCTTGGCTGGGGTACACTCAATCTCGCCCAGGGCCACTTTACAGAACATTTATAATGTGCAGAGACCTGAGATGAGGAATGTGGGCTCTTTTAGAGCGGAAAAGTGATTTTCTAGAACTTAGGAGGAAATATATCGGACCATTCCTCGGTGTGTACCAAGTCCTTTTGCCTTAAATTAGCCGTTCCGCGGCTGGGCCGGCGGGCTAGGTGTTGGCGTCAGAACGGGACATGCTATCGCGTTTCCACCGGCACCTCGTATCCACTTTCGCTGCCCAGTTGACCTTGGCGTCTGGTTATGACCTAGGCATCCAAGTTCACTGGCATGCGTCTGTTCCAAAAGTTCGGCATAAGTATGATGTGGTTAATCCCTGCTTTCATACTTAGCGGAACCTTTGGCACAGTCGTAGATATTGGTGTACCAGCCTCATGCATATTGCACTCCCGCACTTTTGCCTCGATGCTCAAAAAAAAAGCATAATTATAAAGGAAAACGCTGTTGTTGTTTCTTTTTTTACCTTATTTTATTTACTTTTTTTCTCAAACATTTCCCTACCTACACCGTAGCCTGCTCTGTTCTTTGGTTTTCTTTTCTTGGTTATCTAACTAAATTTCGCTGTCTTTTGTCGTTTGCTCACCCCTATTTATCTTCGAGTCGGTCTGGATCCCGCGATGGTTTTCTTCTGCTTGTTTCCTTCCCGCGAAGCTTCTGTGTTCCCTTGGTGGCTTCTCGCTTGACTTTTTTCCTTTTCGAAGGCACGGATACGGATTCTTTGCACTTGTTGACACGCACGTTTGCCCTGCTCGCTGGCTAAATCGGAACCCCCATCCCTCCTTCTAATGCGAAATCATTGCCTCCTGTGCAGTCGCCGTCGCTCCGCATTGCTTTGCCCGTGTTTGGTTGTGTGTGCGAACTTTTCCCTTAGGGTGTATTTGTCGTATCCGCTGCGCTTGCGCACCTCATGTGTTCGTCTCTTTGCCACTGCTCTCGCTCTTTGTTGCGCAGCGCTTGCGCTCTTTTCTGCGTTAGCTGCGTTTCGCGGTCATCGCTTGCACTCGCTCTATGTGTGGGTGCGCTGAGGCCGTCCCTTGCGCTCGCTCTCGTGAGCTGCGGTTCGGGTGCGTGGCCGTCGCTGGCGCTCTATCTGTGCGTGGCCGTCGCTTGCGCTCTCGATCTCTTCTCTGCGCAAGATGCGCTTTAAGTGCGTGATCTCTTTCGGCTTGCTCTCGTTCTTCATCGTGGTCGTCTCTTGCGGGTGAATAACCGTCACCCGCGCTTGCTCTTGGCGTGTGTGCACTCTCTCCTACGCTCTCCCTAAGCTACCCTATATTCTAACTTAAATGATTATGGTCTATGGCAGACTTTCTTGCCTCCATGGCGATGTCTTTTCAAAGAAACTGTAAGGTAGCGTTCTAGGGCTGGGGTGGGCTCAGTCACACCAGGGCTACCTTTACAAGAAAAAGTGATGAGACCCTGGACGAGGGGGCGTAACTATTGTAAGGACGTTTTCTTAGGCTTGGGTACATATCTCAGTCTCGCCAGGGTCTTTACAGAAAATTTATAAATACTGACACTACCAAGACTTTTAGTAAGGGGGCGCTACTAGCAGGCCACGCCCTGCTGAGATATATACAGGGTAAACGAGATGCACGTGGTCCACGTCGTGAACACATACTTGCTGGCCTCGTGTTAGTGGGTCCTACCACCACATGGTTTACCTGGGGCTCACGTGCGTGTGTCGCGTGCCACGCGTGCCTGGCCGGCAACTTGTCGCGGGGGAGCGTCCGCGGCCGCAGCCGCTTTCGCTAGCACTCCCACAAGCCGTTGCCTTCGGCCGATCGTCCCTAGCTGCTGTCGCTCTGCTCTCGCTTCGCTGTTTGCACGGCTCTGCTGCTTGCCTAGCGTCGCTGCCTAACTGGCGCCGTCGCTTCAAAATTGTCGCGATCCCGTTGCCTGTGTGCAGCTGCAGTCTATGCTCGAGCTCTGGGTACCGAGGCACCGTTACTTGTGCGCGTGCTATTTTACTCGAGCCTATGCACAAGCTCTGGGTGCCGAGGCACCGTTAATTGTGCGTGTTATGCTGGGCGCCGAATGCTGGAGGGTTTGCATATACTGCGTGCCTCTTTTCTTGTCTTTGCCCACGCCCCTGTCATCTGTTTCGCTGCTTATGTTTTCTGCCTATGCTTATGCCTCTGCTTCTGCCTATGCTTATGTTTTAATGAGAATACTGCTGGGTATATTCGACTTAAACTTAACTTATACTTATTTAATGTAAAATGTGGCGCGCTTCTTGCAGCGTCACACCCCCCTTTACTTCGCCGGGGGTTGGGTGAAAGTGATACTTAAGTTACCCATAGACTCTTCATGCTGGTTGATTCTGGTTCTTAATTTAGAGAGGTTACTTAGTAATACTATTCTTACTATCGGGCCCTAACATGGTGCGAAACTTGAAACCCTGCCTGGCTAATGTCTTACTTTTTTTTTAAATCGCATTGATTTGTTTTTTATTATTTACTTAGAAATTGTTTGTCTCGATGCATTTGTGTTTAATGACAAAAAAAAAATTTTTTTTATATTTTTTTATATTATATTACGTTATGTTTTGTTTCATGTTTATTTTTCTTAGAAGAATATATTTTTTTGGTTTTTTTTTTTGGGATTTTTTTTTTTTTTTGGGTTGATCAGACCTTTTGAATAGTTGTGATGCCTCACTGCTTTGGCATCATAGTAAATTCATTGTTTTAGGTATACATACAAACTACGTCTTATCGCTTTGACCGCAAAATTACAAGAGCGCTTTAGAGACTGAGTTCAATTGAGTTCAATTATGCATCGACACATAAAATGTTAATCCGCTGTTGTTACACATAGAATGTTAATCCGCTGTTATGACAGCTGTAGCACCGGGTGACTCCACTCATAATCCGTACATGCCGCCCGCCAATGCTTCGTCCAGCATGAAGGCTTCTTGTTATTCTTGGTCCGTGTGTTGATCATAATTAGGTCCAAATAGGAAGTGGACAAAGCTTTGTGATCGACCTCTTTTGAATGCCAGATTTCGTCTTTAATGTAACCACTCTGACTAGCGAGTCCGATCCAGGGTGCAGTTCGACGACTCGGCCTACAGTCCATTTAGCTGGAGGTAGATTATCATCCTTTATAATGACTAAGTTAGGATTCTCATTGATTTGACACCACTTAGGCCGAGTTTGCAAGTGTGACAACCAATCACGAAACCATTGGGACCAGAATTGTCGCGTCATGTGTTGTTGTGCAAGAAATAGTTCACGCAAAGGCTTATTGCTCGGCCGACCTTGTGGCGGTGCCAGTAGTGCGTCACCAATTAGGAAATGTTATGGGGTGAGCACTTCTAAATCATCAGGGTCGGCGGTTAGCGGGCAAAGTGGACGTGAGTTCAAACATGCCTCAATCCTCATCAGAACTGTAGTAAGCTCCTCATACGTCTGCTTGTGGCTGCCGACGATCCGCCAAAATTTGGAGAATATGGAAGTGTGAAATGCCACCTTGTCCCATGTTGGCATGTCAATTCATTTAGGGCTGCTTTGCAAGTGATGGGCTGGTTAAGCGCTGTACTGGCACCAACAAAATTTGTGCCGTTATCACTATACATATGTTGAACTTGTTCTCGACGTCCGGTGAATCGCGTGAATGCTTGTAGAAAGTGCTCTGTTGAAAGTCCAGTGACGGCTTCCAAGTGGACTGCCTTGGTTGCTAAGCATATAAAAATAGCTACATAGCCTTTGTAGGTAGTAGATCCTCGTACACGCGCGGCTTGAAGTTCAAACGCACCGGTGTAATCAACTCCTGTTGTAATGAATGGACGAGTTGGGGGGTTGACTCGATGTAATGGCAGCTACCTTAAAACATGTGACGCATTTCCGGATGATTCGCCTGACTGCTTGTCTGCCTCTGGGAATCCAGAATTTGTATCGTATGTGAGCCAGTGTTAATTGAGCGCCGCCATGTAGAGTGACCTGATGAGCGTGTTGAATTACCAAATCTGTAAGTGGGTGACAATGAGGTAAAATAATTGGATATCTTCGAGAAAAAGAGAGATTTGAATGCTTGAGACAGCCACGAATCCTCAAAATATTGTTGTCAAGAAACGGTGTAAGATTTGAAAGTGTGCTACGGGGTGGTAACGGCTTGTTCCTTTTAAGCGTGTTTTGATCTTACTGTTACTGTGTGTTTTGAGGTTACTTAGTAATACTATTCTTACTATCGGGCCCTAACATGGTGCGAAACTTGAAACCCTGCCTGGCTAATGTCTTACTTTTTTTTTAAATCGCATTGATTTGTTTTTTATTATTTACTTAGAAATTGTTTGTCTCGATGCATTTGTGTTTAATGACAAAAAAAATATTTTTTTTATATTTTTTTATATTATATTACGTTATGTTTTGTTTCATGTTTATTTTTCTTAGAAGAATATATTTTTTTGGTTTTTTTTTTGGGTTTTTTTTTTTTTTGGGTTGATCAGACCTTTTGAATAGTTGTGATGCCTCACTGCTTTGGCATCATAGTAAATTCATTGTTTTAGGTATACATACAAACTACGTCTTATCGCTTTGACCGCAAAATTACAAGAGCGCTTTAGAGACTGAGTTCAATTGAGTTCAATTATGCATCGACACATAAAATGTTAATCCGCTGTTGTTACACATAGAATGTTAATCCGCTGTTATGACAGCTGTAGCACCGGGTGACTCCACTCATAATCCGTACATGCCGCCCGCCAATGCTTCGTCCAGCATGAAGGCTTCTTGTTATTCTTGGTCCGTGTGTTGATCATAATTAGGTCCAAATAGGAAGTGGACAAAGCTTTGTGATCGACCTCTTTTGAATGCCAGATTTCGTCTTTAATGTAACCACTCTGACTAGCGAGTCCGATCCAGGGTGCAGTTCGACGACTCGGCCTACAGTCCATTTAGCTGGAGGTAGATTATCATCCTTTATAATGACTAAGTTAGGATTCTCATTGATTTGACACCACTTAGGCCGAGTTTGCAAGTGTGACAACCAATCACGAAACCATTGGGACCAGAATTGTCGCGTCATGTGTTGTTGTGCAAGAAATAGTTCACGCAAAGGCTTATTGCTCGGCCGACCTTGTGGCGGTGCCAGTAGTGCGTCACCAATTAGGAAATGTTATGGGGTGAGCACTTCTAAATCATCAGGGTCGGCGGTTAGCGGGCAAAGTGGACGTGAGTTCAAACATGCCTCAATCCTCATCAGAACTGTAGTAAGCTCCTCATACGTCTGCTTGTGGCTGCCGACTATCCGCCAAAATTTGGAGAATATGGAAGTGTGAAATGCCACCTTGTCCCATGTTGGCATGTCAATTCATTTAGGGCTGCTTTGCAAGTGATGGGCTGGTTAAGCGCTGTACTGGCACCAACAAAATTTGTGCCGTTATCACTATACATATGTTGAACTTGTTCTCGACGTCCGGTGAATCGCGTGAATGCTTGTAGAAAGTGCTCTGTTGAAAGTCCAGTGACGGCTTCCAAGTGGACTGCCTTGGTTGCTAAGCATATAAAAATAGCTACATAGCCTTTGTAGGTAGTAGATCCTCGTACACGCGCGGCTTGAAGTTCAAACGCACCGGTGTAATCAACTCCTGTTGTAATGAATGGACGAGTTGGGGGGTTGACTCGATGTAATGGCAGCTACCTTAAAACATGTGACGCATTTCCGGATGATTCGCCTGACTGCTTGTCTGCCTCTGGGAATCCAGAATTTGTATCGTATGTGAGCCAGTGTTAATTGAGCGCCGCCATGTAGAGTGACCTGATGAGCGTGTTGAATTACCAAATCTGTAAGTGGGTGACAATGAGGTAAAATAATTGGATATCTTCGAGAAAAAGAGAGATTTGAATGCTTGAGACAGCCACGAATCCTCAAAATATTGTTGTCAAGAAACGGTGTAAGATTTGAAAGTGTGCTACGGGGTGGTAACGGCTTGTTCCTTTTAAGCGCTTGGATGTCGGCGTGAAATGTATCGGACTGTGCAAGGCGAGCTATGCAGCACAGGGCCTCATCCAGTTCGTCAGGAGAGAGTGATCCGTGCTTTCGTTGTGCTCGAGCATGAGCATTGTGGCAGAATCGTAAGATGTATGCCGTGACACGTAGCAGTTTTGTAGCTAATACTGCACCGCATAGCTCAGTGCGCGGTATTGTTAACGGCTTGGTTGGCGAAATTTTTGATTTCGCAACGATGAGAGTTGTATAGAAAGTCGCATCAGACTGTTGGGTGCGTGCATACACTGCTGCTGCGTAAGCACTGGAGGATCCATCGCAAAAGGTGTGCAGTTGTATCTCACTACTAAATTGTGGTATAAATTTGACGCTGCGTGGTATCTTGATCGTGTTAACAATGCATTTCTACGCTTGATTCGCAATAATGAACGTCTGGATAAGATTCAAAAGTTTCATTTTTTTAAGGCAGCATTACCAGTAGGCCTGGACAACGACATCCGCCAAATCGCTTTAACTGAAGCAAACTATGAAGTCGCTTGGACCACACTCCTACATCGGTATAACAACCCACGCATTGTGTTGTTCGCCACCCACATGAACATGCTCTACAACTTACCGAATCTTTCTAAAGAAAAATCTGCTGACATACGACTTGGTTGATGACGAAACGGCTTAATATTCTCATCCGGTACAACTCGTAGCTGAACAGGTGACTCAGCGAGCGGCAATGTTGGCTGATGTTTCTCCAGCAGATTCCGTATCATGGGTGCAAACTGCGGAGAAGCATTCACATTACTTTCAGCACAACCATAGTATTGAATAATTATCTGATTTATGTCAGCTATTTCCGGGCAAGCTGACAACGATTCAAACTTGAATCCATTTGCATCCAGTGTAAATTTAAATTTTGTGAGAAAGTCATATCCAAGTAAAGCATCATTTTCTATTTTTTCGTCCGCCACCACGATGAAATTTTGCATAGTCTCCATGTCGTCTATTTGAACAGTTCCGGTAAACATACCCAACGGTACAGTGCCCATATTGCCCAGGCCACGCAACAGAGAATGACATGGACTCAGCATAACATCCACTAGCTTCTTGTACAGAGAATGCTTTATGATCGAAACATCAGCACCCGTGTCAACCAGGCACGTAACTTCAGCACCATTTATTAAAATGCATTTGTAGCGTTTGACATCCTTGCGAACTTGCACCAAATTTACTGACTGTGGGCAACTCGTTGAAATATGTCCAGTAGCACCACATTTGAAGCACTTCACTCCAACGTTGCAATCTTTCTTCATATGTTGCGGCGATCCACAATTAAAGCACCGAGCTGCCTTCTTATTGTTGTTGTTGTTTCGCTGGCCGCCACTATGTTGTTTCTCTGTCGCGCTCTTATCAACCAGCTCAAAATATTCATAGCGCTCTTTGAGTTCATCAAAAGTTGTACAAGCATGCATTATGAACTTATATTCATTTTTGATACTCAGTCCTTTAGCAATGTAATGAATTACAGACTTTGTTTCAACATTTCCCAGTGCGGCTATTTTCTTCATTTGCAAAACGTATTCATGAAAACTCTCGGTTTGTAGTTTCTTCCTATTAACCAGTTTTTCATGTACCTCTGCACTTCCCATTACTTGTTTAAATTCATTCAATAGCGCAGCTTTTAATTCATCATACGATCCTACCAACTCCGATTCTAAGAACAACTGTGCTGTTTTTGTCATCTTTGACCGCGCTTGAGCATATTTTTGCCTCTCGTCTAATCCATACGCGTCAGCATTCAATTCGAAATTTTCAATCCAATTTCTGACCGGCACCGTCTCGCCGTCAAAATCTTCCACAACATTTCGAAAACATTCAACTGAGACTTTTGGCGTATTTTGCGCCACCTCATCAGCTTGAATTTTCAGACTTAATAATTGAATAATTTGCTGCAACTGATCTTGATTTTCCATCATTACTCTTTCTTCTTCTTGTGCTTGTCTTCGTGTATTTATTTGTCGCGACGTTTTTGGTGTTTCACCGTTATCTACCATTGTCTCTTTCTTACACTTTTTGGCAGTCGCTCGCGCTTTAACCGTTACTTTTCACGAAATTGTGCGTTGCGGCGCCAACACATACACACAAACGAAATTTAAGTTTTTGACGCTATTTCACCACGACGTAATGTTTTTGCACAGACCGTTTCACTTTTTCACATGTCATGTATAACTGCATTTAAGTTTTTATTGTTGTTTGTTCAGCGGTTGAGCCCCCAAATGTAATATTTATTAATATTAAAGATAATTGTAGTACAAATAATAGTACAAATAATGAGTTTCTTCTCTTCACTTAAGATCTTCTTTTACAAACTTGACCGTCTTAATTTCGCGTCTCTACGACAACTTTATTCTAAAAGGACAAACCGACTTGTCTGCCTTTTACGACTTATAGAACCACTTAATAAAACGACGCTCTTCGACTTCTTGTCTTCTACTCTTAATGAAACGACTTAATTAAACTACGCTCTCGTGCGACTTCTTGCGTTCAACTCTTACAACATAATCACTTATTATTTAATACTGCAACTTAGGTTCTATCGATACGCGCTTGCAGCGTTGCCACCCGTACAGTCACGCTGCCATCGTCTGCATTGTTTACATATGTATATGTATATATGTAATTAAGAATACATAGATATAAGCACTGTATGCGCGGGTTAGCAAAAACCCAACAGAACACACTTTGAACAGTTGAATAAAGAACCTCATAAAGAGCAGTAGCTCTTCTCTTGTTATTTAAAGTGCACTTTAGCAAAATACTAACATCTCCTAAATATCAAACATTACATGGCGACCGTGACAGTGGTCACGTGTGCATGAAGTTAACGATTATAATAAAAGCATGAAGCATGAATACATAGATATAAGCACTGTATGCGCGGGTTAGCAAAAACCCAACACTTTGAACAGTTGAATAAAGAACCTCATAAAGAGCAGTAGCTCTTCTCTTGTTATTTAAAGTGTACTTTAGCAAAATACTAACATCTCCTAAATATCAAACATTACATGGCGACCGTGACAGTGGTCACGTGTGCATGAAGTTAACGATTATAATAAAAGCATGAAGTGTCCGTGGCCAAAAGAAATAAAATGAATAAATTCAAACATTACAAAAGCATGAAGTGTTCGTGGCCAAAGAAATAAAAACAATAAATTCAAACATTACATGGATAAGTGCATTACATACATAGAAATGCAGAAAGGACAAATCTTCTTAAAAAGCTTTTGAACATAAATGGCAGAGGAGCCACAATTCTCGAAGGCAGTACCCACTAAGCAAAGGGACTTGCCAACTCTGGAAGAGGCCCTACAGGAGAATCCAGCTAATGGACCACGCCCACTCACGATAAATGAGTACAGGGCCAGGCAGCAGAAAAAACCGCAAAATAAACATAAAAGAAGCGGGCAAAGAATTAAGCTACTTCAGCAACGGCGACTGGTCAAGGACATGATCAAGTCGGCAAAAGACGAGGAATCCCGACAACGCTACATAGAGCGTCTTGAAGAAATAGAGGCAAAGGTGCGAAACAACGCAAACGGGCTGCATAAATGCCAATGCCCCAATTTGCCCAAACTTCAAGAAAACACATCCCGACAACGCTACAAAGAGCGTCTTCAAACACAGGAAATAAGTTTTGCAAAGGTGCGAAACAACGCAAACGGGATGCATAAATGCCAATGCCCCAATTTGCTTTAGATTTAATTTCTACCCCAAGCCGAGGCGGGAAACCGCTGCTTGGAAAATACTAAAATCTGTTAGGCTTTTTCACTAACAATGTGGTTGGAGAAATTTTTTTTATTATTGTAAACGACTATGTGAGCCAACCACATATATTAACCATTAATATTTCCACGTCTCTGGCACTGAGTATACATATATACTCAGCTGCAAAATTGTATTTGTGTAAAATGACAACAATTAAAAAGTTCTTATTTTAACTAATATAAAAGAAAATATTAATTTCATTTTTTTCGATTTTCAAGAAGAAAATACGCCATGTCCGCGTATGCGGGAAGACCGGCCCTTCTCCCGTCGTGCAAGTCCGGCCTGCAGTCGGTGATTGCTCTCGATTGAGCAATGGCATGGACGGGAGCGTCTGGTGACCCTCCTGAGCGGGGCTATGTCGACCCGGGGATGACGGTGATGGTGCCAGAGGTGTTGACTTGTCGTCCTCGCTGATCGGGCTATAGTGGCCTGTCAGCTCCGGTTCCTGGGTGGCGGGTGTGACCGCTGGAGTGCCCGCGAGGCAATGGCCCGGGAATCGTTGCGTCGCGACCAGGTCTTCGATAGTCCATTCTTCGGCCTCCGGGATCGCCATTTCGGGGGGAAACATCAGAGCCTCCTCGCTCTGCGTCAAGGGGGGCAGGTCGGCGAAAGCCCACTCCTCAATCATTAGCTCGACCGCCGACCGCTGGTCAGGCAATTGCCAGTCGCGATCCGACTCGGGGCTATAATTTTAAAGAAGTTACCTAAATAATACTAAAAAAAAGGTACTTATGAAATACTATTTTCCTATCGAGCCCTAATATGGTGCGAATCTTGAAAACCCTGACTGGCTAATGTCTTATGCGTAAATACAAAAGGTGCAATAGAATATAATGGTATAAATGGTTAACGTGGTTAGTGGCAGCCTGTCGCTCCCGATACCTGTCGATCTTCGCTGGTCGAGTCTTCCTCGTGGAATGCCTTAAGGTCGGCTAGTCCTGCGCTGCGTCGCTGCTTCGTCCCAAAATTTTGGAGCCGAAGGATCGTCGGCGAGATGTATTTTATGACCCGGCAGGGGCCGTCGTAGCGAGGTGCCAGTTTGGCAGCAAATCCGTCGGCTGCTTTCGATAAGTGATGCTGCTTCAGGAGTACGAGGTCGCCGATGGTCGGCTTCCATTCTCGGCGGCGTAAATTGTAAATTGGTCTGCGCTGGCTTGTTGTGCGTTTTCAGCGACGGTCTTGAACACGTCCTGCAGGTGTCGTTCCTTCTCCTCTGGTCTCCTTGGTTCCACTCGTATGACCGGGGTTACGTCTTCATACAAGGCTCCCGGCAAACGAGGCTCGCGTCCTTGTATAAGATACGCGGGGCTAAATCCGGTGGTGTCCGAGGCGCTCGTATTGATCGCCATGCTGATCTCTGGGAGGCGCTCGTCCCATGTCCGCTGCTGGTCGTCCAGATACTGTGCCACCATTGTCTTCACAGTCCGGTTGACCCTCTCCGTGGGGTTCTGCTGCGGGGTGTACGGCGCGGTGTGTTGCAGAGACATGCCCAGTTGTCCACAGAATGCGGCGAAAGCTCGGCTCGTGAACTGCGTTTCATTGTCGCAGACCAGCATCTTCGGTACTCCAAACCTGGCCAGGATTCGCTCGCGGAACGAGCGCATCAGGTGAGCGGCCGTTGCCTTGCGCAAAGGCACCAACTCTACCCACTTTGAGAAGGCGTCGAAGAATACCAGTAACATGGTATTCCCGTGAGTGGAGCGTGGGAGTGGTCCAACGAAGTCCGCACAGAGTACGTCGAATGGGGCGTGTACTTGCCTCGTGTGCATCTGTCCCGGTGGCTTGAGTTGGCTGAACTTAAATTTCTGGCAGGTCTCGGCTGTGGGCTGGTCGTGACACGTTGGCGTTGTGGCTTCGGCACACAGAATTTCCAAGGTGTGTAGTCCTCGTTGTCTGGTCTGAATCCTCCCCGTCGGTAAAGTTGGTCGTTCTCTCGCAGATATTCCGGGTATTTCTCGGGTTCCCTCTTGATAAGGTCCAGCATCCGAGTCGTCCACGCACAGGGTGGTCTCTCCTGGGTTACTTGTTGCAGCGTTTCCAGAGGCTGTCTGGACAAAGCGTCGGCCACGATGTTCTGGTCTCCGCGGCGGTAATGCACGTAGAAGCGGAACTGTTGAAGCTCTAACGCCCAGCGCGCAATCCTTCCCATCGGGTTCTCGATGCTATTTAGCCACTTCAACGCTAAGTGATCCGTGACTACGTCGAACTCGTAGCCCTCGAGGTAACATCGCAGCTTTCTTATCGCCCACACAATGGCCAGGCACTCCTTCTCCGTAGTCGAATAACGGCTTTCGGCTACTGAGAGGCGTCGGCTTGCGTATGCGATGACTCGCTCGGTTCCCTGGATCTGTTGTGTCAGCACGGCTCCCAGTCCAATGTCGCTCGCATCCGTCTGGAGGGTGAAACGCTCGGCAAAGTCTGGGCAGGCTAGGACTGGCGCTTGCGTGTGTAAGGTAGCGTTCTAGGGCTGGGGTGGGTTCAGTCACGCCAGGGCTACCTTTACAAGAAATTTTTAATGGTGCTGAGACCCTGGACGAGGGGGTGAAATATTTGGGTCGACGGGAGGGGGGAAGGCAAAGGCTTTCAAGCGGCGAGGCCGACTTGAGGGGTGAGGGGCAGAGCGGGGTGATCTGTAGGTGGCCGAAGGCAGAGAAAGTAATGCCTACCTGGTGTCCCCTCCGCAGGTGAGTCTCAGGGAACCGGGATTTGACCGTCAGTTCCTGAGACCTGCGTGACTGTACCAGGAGCTTCACTGTATGCGACGGGATTTGACCGTCATCGCACCAGTTAGGCTCCGGTACCGTGGGAACACCTTGTATACACTACTCGTCCGCCTGGCTATACTGAGGCTGCACTGTATGCAACGGGATTTGACCGTCATTGCACCAGCACAAACTTCAGTACAGTCGGCACACCACTGTACACACCTACACGCACACCTACACACATACAGACACATATGCATGCACATACGCATACACATACACAAATATATACACGGAGTTACTACGGAAACAACACATTCCAACTGACACAAATTTCCCTACGATACCATAGCGATTGGCCCACGGTAAAACTCCCGAAAAAGACACCCTGTTTGCGAGCGCCGCTAGTTTTGAGTGACTTTTGGCCTCTCTCCGCTAACGGCTCTCGCACTAAGCACCGTGGGCCTCGCACTATTTACATTTAAAACACTTCACTTCACTTGATTTCTGTTTGTTTCACTTTATTTTCTCATGGTTTTTTAACTCTTTTCGACGTTTATTTTACATTTTTTTCCTCGCTTAACTATTTTCTAAGTCCCTAGCTAGCACCGAGCACTGTTTTGCCTAATTCCTAAAGGGGCCTACGATCTCTCTGCTTTTTGGCCGCAGTGTGGCTCGCTCACCTCGCTTGCGTGTCTCTCCGTCCACTCTGGCACACTGATCCTGACTCGTCCCTCCTTCTGTTCTCGTCCTTCTTTGCGACGACCTTTCTTGTCCTTGGTGTGTCTTTGGCGGGTTTTTTTGGCCTCCCGTAACTTTCACTCCGTTTGTCACCTTCGCGCGCTTTTACACAAGTGTCCCGTCTGCCGCTCGAAGGGTCACTGTCCGGTCTCAATTTCCCCTCCGTTTCGCTCGCCGGTGCTCCTGCGCTGGTTTCACTCAAAGAGCTCCGTTGTTTTTCTTCCCGGTGCATATCTCGCTTGCACTCGTTGGCGCTCATACTTGAGTGCGTGCACTGCAGATTGAGTGGTCCTCTCCCGCTCTCACTGTGCTCATGCGCGGATGTTAGTGTGCGTGCGCGGGCGTGGGCGTCTGTGTGCGTACGCTCTCTTTAGCTGTTGAGCGCGTGCGTGGGCGTCTGTGTGCGTACGCTCTCTTTAGCTGTTGAGCGCGTGCGTGGGCGTCTGTGTGCGTACGCTCTCTTTAGCTGTTGAGCGCGTGCGTGGGCGTCTGTGTGCGTACGTTCTCTCTCTTTAGTTGTTGCGTGCGTGTGTCAGCTAAGAGCGCCGCTCTTTGAGTGCGTGTGCTGGGGTGTTCTCTGCGCGTGTTTGTGTGCGGGTGCTTGAGTGCGCTTGTGTTGTTGGCGCTCTCTGAGCGTGCTCGCCGTGTTCCCGTTGCTGATCTCTTTGGTGGTGATTTTGCCGTGAGCGAGTCGTATATCCTATACTGTGCCAATGGGGTGTATTGGTTTGGCAGTGACTAGACTAAAAATACTATCATCTGGCTCCATTGCCTAACTGATGGCTCCATTGCCTAAAGTTATCTAATCTAGTGCTTCATTGCTCTTAAAACTAATTTATCCTACTATGACTCCATTGTCTTAAAGTTAACTTATGCTAAATGGCAAAGTTTGTGGGGCTCACAATTTGAGTCCTCACACCCCCCCTTACTATGCCAGTGGAAGACCACTGACACGCGCCCGCCTGTGCCGATCATGACGCGGAACGTCGCTCCATCGGAATGTAAGGCGAACCTAGTCCGGTGGCGGATTCCCATCTCCTGCCTGTACCGGATTTGGTCGATCAGCTCGGCGGGTAGTTGCCTTCCTGGTGTATGCACCCGCCAGTCCCGTGGGGCCTCCCGCCAGTTGGCTTGGGGCGTGAAGATTGCCCGCGCGATTTCTGCGACGCTGCCGGGTGGTCCCAACATGGCCTCTACTTCCTCCAATGGCAAGTGGAGGGCCGTCTCCAAGTCTTCGAGGTGGTCCGCCGGTCGAAGGATCCCTCTTGCCTCCACCGCTGTGGTCCCTAGTGTTGGCGGAGACGGGTCCACCCACCGTAACGCTCGTCCTGGGCGTGTGGTGGAGATACCTTCATCGTTGGACACCACCTGGATGCGGGCGATTTGCGGTGGGGTGTGGGTGGTTGATGACGGGTCCGAGATGACGTCCGCGTCGGGAAACAGGATGGTGCTGATGTCGTCGTCATCGATGGGGTTCGCTTCTTCTTCTTCCTCGTCCGACTCGAATCGTTGGGCGACGTCGGGCTGTTCTTCCTCTAGCCAATCCTCCACCTGTTGTTGGCGTATTCGGTGGGGAAGCCGGCTTTCGTTCTCCATAGTGCTTGGCTGTGGGGGTGTAAGTGGGGTTAACTTTGATATCTAGTGTTCTTTATGACGATGCCCCTCTATGCCCTGTGGACCAGTGCTTGCTTGCTAGCTTCCCATCGAATTCTTTTAATACTACTCGGGTAGTGGGCCGTGTGATGGGTTCTTCTCGCAGTCTCTGTCCTCTGCTGGCTGGAATGGTTTGAGGTCAGCGACGTTTGCTGTGCGTCGCTCCCGAGTTCCGTGAAGTTGTAACCGGGTGATGTTATGCGAGAGGAATCGCACCACCTTGTACGGACCTTCGTATTTTGGGGCCAACTTCGCCGCAAACCCCTCAGCGGCCTTCGACAGAACGTGTTGGCGTAGAAGTACCAGGTCCCCCGGCGAGGGTCTCCAGTCCCTTCGGCGAAGGTTATAGTACCGGCTCTGTTCGGCTGAAGCCCGTTGGGAGTTTTCCCTTGCCACCTGGTATAGTTGTTGCAGGTGCTTCATCCGATCGGCCGGATCTTGGTCCTCCTTGCCCGTTCCTGGCGTGACTTCCTCGTGGAGGGCTCCTGGTAGACGAGGCTCGCGACCTTGTACCAGGAAGGCCGGACTGAACCCCGTAGTGTCGGACACGCTGCTGTTGATGGCTAGAGACCACTCTGGTAGCAGGATATCCCAAGTGTGTTGTGGTCCATCGATGAATTGAGCGATCATCGTCTTCACCGTCCGATTGGCGCGTTCCGTTGGGTTCTGTTGGGGACTGTAGGGTGCTGTATGCTCCAGCTCCATCCCCAGTCGCTTGCAGAAACCCTTGAACTGGGTGAATTGGGTCCCGTTGTCGCACACGAATGTGCGGGGAATCCCAAAGCGGCTGAGGATCGTCTCCCGGAACGCCTTTTCCAGCTGCGCGGAGGTTGCCTTCTTTAGCGGTACCAATTCCACCCATTTGGAGAATAGGTCGAAGAACACGAGAAGCATCGTGTGACCTTGCTTTGACCTTGGTAGCGGGCCCACGAAATCGGCACAGAGGATGTCGAAGGGTTGCCGAGTCCTTCGTGTGAGCATCTTCCCCGTCGGCTTCCGTTGTTCTGTCTTGAACTTCTGGCAGGCAGTGCATCTTTTCACGTAGCGGGCTACGCCGCGGAACATCCCCGGCCAATAGTAACGTTGAGCAACCCGCGTCGTTGTTTTCCGAATCCCTAGGTGTCCGGCAGTGGGGGCATCATGGCATTCCTGCAACACCCTACGGCGGGATTCGGTGCCTACGCACAGCTTCCAGGGGACGTATTCCTCGCCATCTTGCTTCAGTCCTACGTGGCGGTACAGTTGGTCGTTCTGTATGGTGTAGTCTGGGTACTTTTCCGGGTTCTCGTCCACCTCCTTTCTGCGCCTGCTCAACCAGGGGCATCCTTCTCCGTTGCCGAATAGTTCTCCTCTGCCTTTATGAGTCGTCGGCTCACGTAGGCGATGACTCGTTCTCCCGCATCTGTTTCCTGGGTGAGGACTCCTCCGATCCCGTAGTCACTCGCTTCCGTCTGTAGCGTGAACTTCCGCGTGAAATCGGGACATGCTAGAACTGGCGCTTCCGTTAGCAGGACCTTTAATTGGTCGAACGCTTCCTGCTGTTCCTCCTTCCACTCCCATCGTCGCCCCTTCCGCAGTAGTTGGGACATGGGCAACACTACGGTTGCGAAGTTCGGGACGAACCGGCGGTACCACGATGCTATCCCTAAGCAGCGTCGCAACTCCTTGACGCTTGAGGGGGGTTGAAGGTTTCTGACTGCGACTACCTTCTCCGGGTCTGTGTGAAGGCCTTGCTCGCTGACTACGTGGCCGAGGTACACGATCTTCTTCTGGATGAAGTGACACTTCTTCTTGTTCAGCCTGAGGTTGGCCTCCCTCAACCTTCGAAACACCTCGCGTAGGTTGCGGACATGTTCCTCCAGCGACGTTCCGATGACGATGATGTCATCTAGATACGCGAATGCGTGGGGCTCCATCTCCGGCCCTATAACGCTATCCAATGCGCGTTGGAACGTCGCTGGTGCCGAGTGTAAGCCAAAAGGCATGACCTTCCATTGGAACAGTCCTCTCCCCGGGACGGTAAATGCCGAGCATTCGCGACTTTGTTTTGCCATCGGGATTTGCCAATATCCGCTTTTGAGGTCGAGGGTGCTGATGAACTTCGCGTTTCTCAGTCTTTCCAGGATGGAGTTGATCCTGGGGAGGGGGTAGGCGTCGGGTATTGACCGTGCGTTCAACTGGCGGAAATCCCCGTCTTTTTTCCTACCAACACGATTGGTGCGCTGTGCGGGCTCTTCGACGGCTCGATGCATCCCTTCCTCAGCAACTCGTCGACCTGCTCATTGATTATTTTAAGCATGGCCGGGTTCTTCGGGTAGTAACGCTGCTTGATGGGTTGGTCGTCTTTCAGCACGATCACGTGCTCGGCGATTGGCGAGACGCCAGACAGTCCTTCGAACATTGACAGCTCGTCCTCCAGGAACTTGGCGACCCATGGTGCCATGGCCTCGTTTTGCCTTGGGCTCGGAAGTGCTGACTTGTCGTCTGTTCCTGAGGGCATCACGCCGACCGTGGCGAGTCCGGTGAAGGGAGTTGCCCTCTTGGGTTGCGCTGTCTCCTGCCGAAAAGGATTCTTCTGGACCGCGCGTTTCGACGTCGGGCCTAAGAACCTGGCCATGTTGTCCTCGTAAGGTCTCGTGGGGGTGTCCTGCCGGGATGCCGTGGTCTTCTTCGTGGAGTCCGTGCGAATGCTGTCGGTTCTTCGGGGTGCTGCCGTGGGGGTATCCTTGTTTGCATTCGCAGTCGCGCGGATGCCGACTGGACTTCGTGGTGGTGCCGTGGGGGTCTCCTTGTTGGTATTCCCAGTCGCGCGGATGCCGACTGGACTTCGTGGTGCTGCCGTGGGGGTCTCCTTGTTTGTATTCCCAGTCGCGCGGATGCCGACTGGACTTCGTGGTGCTGCCGTGGGGATGTCTTTGTTCTGGGGTGCCGTTGCTGGGATGTCCTTGATCTGTGGTGCCGTTGCTGGGATGTCCTTGTTCTGTGGTGCCGTTGTGGGGATGTCTTTGTTCTGGGGTGCCGTTGCTGGGATGTCCTTGTTCTGTGGTGCCGTTGTGGGGATGTCTTTGTTCTGGGGTGCCGTTGCTGGGATGTCCTTGTTCTGTGGTGCCGTTGTGGGGATGTCTTTGTTCTGTGGTGCCGTTGTGGGGATGTCTTTGTTCTGGGGTGCCGTTGCTGGGATGTCCTTGTTCTGTGGTGCCGTTGCTGGGATGTCCTTGTTCTGTGGTGCCGTTGTGGGGATGTCTTTGTTCTGGAGTGCCGTTGCTGGGATGTCCTTGTTCTGTGGTGCCGTTGCTAACTCTCCCGATGTGATTCGCCTGGTTGTCCGTGTGCCTAGGTGCAATGATACTCCTCCGCATATGAGGACGGCGTCGATTGCCCACAGGAAATCTAAGCCGAGCAGCACGTTATCCAGCACGACGGGCAACTCCAGCATCTGAACTTGAGTGCAGGACGATCCAATTTGAACGTCGACCCAGAGAGCACGCGTGAGCTCTTTCTGGCTCCCGTCCGCTAACGCGACCACGGTCCGGCTAACCGCGAGCCGCTGAAACTCCGTGTAGCCCCGGTGTCGACGGTAGCTGCTACTATGTAACCCTCGATGATGACACGGGCTGTAATGCGGCCACCGTGGAGCTGGATAACTCCCGCTACTTCCTGACGTTGTTTCCTAGCGCCCCCGCTGCGTCTGGCTTCAGGGAGGGCGGCTGCCCGTTTCCCGACGGCTGGACCTGGCAACAGTCCACCGTGCGTACTCCTTGCTTCCCGCAGCTCCAGCAGAAGAGCACCCTCGGATTGCGACACTCCCTGGCGAAATGTTCTGGGGTTCCGCAGTTCCGGCAAGCCTCGCGCACATTGATCGGCTGTCCTAGCGGGGCTCCCTGGTATGGTTGGACCTCGTTACCGCCAATGTTTGGTTGTTGTCCCTGTTGTATCCATGCGTTCGGGCGAGTATCCGGGCCCCTCGGCCCTGGGGTGGGCTGCTGGCGCTGCTCCTGATACGAATTCCATTGGCTCCGCTCCCTCTCACATTCCCGTGTCACCTCGTAGTTCGTTGTTAGCGTGGTTAACTCCCTCAGGGTCCGGAGATCGTGTCGCCTTATGAACAGCTGGTACTCCGGGAGCAAGTTTTCGTAGACTCGTTCTAACTCTTGGGCCTCGGAGTAGCCCGCTCGGCGCATCCTGAGCCGGATATCCACCATGTATGTTTTGTATGGTTCCCCGGACTTCTGGTAACGGAGCCGGATCTCGTCCTCTAGCCTCTGGAAGTATCTTGGCGGCAGGAAGAAATCCAGAAACTCCCTGCGGAAGACACTCCAGGTCTCTCCCTGCAATCCGCTAGTTCTAAACCAGTCCTCGGCCGATCCTAACAAGAGCTCCGGGATAGCTTGAGGCATGTCCCTTGTATCGATCCTATAACTGGTGGCCCGCTCCTCCAGGAGTTCGATGAAACGAAGGGGGTCCGAAGAGCCGTCAAAGGTGATGCCCCAGCGTCGCATGCGGTCGGCGGTGTGTGCGAAGGCGGCGCCATCTTGCCTCTCGGTTCCGGTGCTGTATCCCTGTTGCTCAATACTGGTGGTGTGTTGTTGGAAAGATCCTTGTGTGTGGCTGGTGGTGGAGTTCCGGGAAGCACTTGGCTGCGGCACCGTGAGCGTCTGAGTTGCGACTATCGGCTTGGTTTCAGGAGCCGAGATGTGGGCAGACCTCATTCGTCCTTCTTCCCCGACGGCTGGAGATGCCGTAGGAGCAGTGTCGAAGACGGGCAGCCTCCGATCATGGCTCGCGGCTGTGCCAAACCTGGCCTCGAGGGCTTGCAGCCGACTGATGACGTCTGAGGTGTGGTCCTTTCTGTTAATAAAGGCTGCCAATCGGGCCCGTAGCTCCTCCACGGTGCCTTCGCGCTCAAATCCGAACTCGTCGGCCATTGCCTCCAGCTCGGCTTTCCGGCGGTAGGAGACCCATCGAAGTCCTACCATTTTTTTTTTGTTCCGGTCCTGAATTTGTAGCTCCGCTGTTGTAAATCCTTGTTAGTTGCTGTGATCCTTGGTCCTATCGTTGATCCTTGTTGATAGGCCGAAATCCTTGGTCCTTGATCCTTGATTTTTTTTTTTTAATTCCTTCGTTGATCCTTGTTGATCCTTGCTTTGATCCTTGTTGATCCTTATTAAACTTTTAAAATAAACTCGAGACTTTTGATTAAGTTGCTCAGCCTTTTCGGAAGGCTTGAGCTGTGATCACTTTGAAGACCGGGAGCTGACTGACTTTCTGCCGCTGGCGGCCGCCCTTATATACCCGAAATGGGTAACGGGACTCGGTCTCGGCGCTCTGCGGCAGCGCAGTCGACGCGCTTGGCTCTGCTCACCACACCGACGGCGGTCCGGCAGTTCCCCCGCGCCCCCTAGGTCCTTAGGGACAGTCTGACGGTGCCCTGAGCTCTCTGTCTGTGTCCTATTTTCCGTCCTTGTCTTGTCCTGTCCGTCTCCTCGCCTCTGCTTAAACCTATCCTTGCTTAAATCCTAACTCCTCGACTCTGCCGTGCTTAAAACTAGTCCTTGCTAAACCTAACTTCTCCCTTCTCTTCGCTTAAACCTATTTCGTCCGTATTCTGTCTCGTCTGTCCCTGTTCTATGTCCTAGTCTATGTCCCTGTCCCTGAGCTACCCTTTCCTGTCCCCTGGAGCCGGTGTATTGTTTCCTGATGGGGTTCGAATTTCCTTCTTTTTTTCTCGCGATCTTAAAAACATAAAAATTTGGCGGGTCGGCGTGCACGTGCTCGTGTCTCTGCCGTCGCACCGCCCTTGCCTGCCTTCTCGGACCTACATATGTGTGGTGCTTTAAGCCACAAAGATGGAATCCCCTCCTAAGAGTCTCAGGGTCCCTGCTCGGGCGCCACCTGTAAGGTAAGGTTCAGTCACGCCAGGGCTACCTTTACAAGAAATTTGTTGCTGAGACCCTGGACGAGGGGTTGAAATATTTGGGTCGACGGGAGGGGGGAAGGCAAAGGCTTTCAAGCGGCGAGGCCGACTTGAGGGGTGAGGGGCAGAGCGGGGTGATCTGTAGGTGGCCGAAGGCAGAGAAAGTAATGCCTACCTGGTGTCCCCTCCGCAGGTGAGTCTCAGGGAACCGGGATTTGACCGTCAGTTCCTGAGACCTGCGTGACTGTACCAGGAGCTTCACTGTATGCGACGGGATTTGACCGTCATCGCACCAGTTATGCTCCGGTACCGTGGGAACACCTTGTATACACTACTCGTCCGCCTGGCTATACTGAAGCTGAACTGTTATCGGCACACCACTGTACACACCTACACTCACACCTACACACATACAGACACATATGCATGCACATACGCATACACATACACAAATATATACACGGAGTTACTACGGAAACAACACATTCCAACTGACACAAATTTCCCTACGATACCATAGCGATTGGCCCACGGTAAAACTCCCGAAAAAGACACCCTGTTTGCGAGCGCCGCTGGTTTTGAGTGACTTTTGGCCTCTCTCCGCTAACGGCTCTCGCACTAAGCACCGTGGGCCTCGCACTATTTACATTTAAAACACTTCACTTCACTTGATTTCTGTTTGTTTCACTTTATTTTCTCATGGTTTTTTAACTCTTTTCGACGTTTATTTTACATTTTTTTCCTCGCTTAACTATTTTCTAAGTCCCTAGCTAGCACCGAGCACTGTTTTGCCTAATTCCTAAAGGGGCCTACGATCTCTCTGCTTTTTGGCCGCAGTGTGGCTCGCTCACCTCGCTTGCGTGTCTCTCCGTCCACTCTGGCACACTGATCCTGACTCGTCCCTCCTTCTGTTCTCGTCCTTCTTTGCGACGACCTTTCTTGTCCTTGGTGTGTCTTTGGCGGGTTTTTTGGCCTCCCGTAACTTTCACTCCGTTTGTCACCTTCGCGCGCTTTTACACAAGTGTCCCGTCTGCCGCTCGAAGGGTCACTGTCCGGTCTCAATTTCCCCTCCGTTTCGCTCGCCGGTGCTCCTGCGCTGGTTTCACTCAAAGAGCTCCGTTGTTTTTCTTCCCGGTGCATATCTCGCTTGCACTCGTTGGCGCTCATACTTGAGTGCGTGCACTGCAGATTGAGTGGTCCTCTCCCGCTCTCACTGTGCTCATGCGCGGATGTTAGTGTGCGTGCGCGTGTGTGGGCGTCTGTGTGCGTACGCTCTCTTTAGCTGTTGAGCGCGTGCGTGGGCGTCTGTGTGCGTACGCTCTCTTTAGCTGTTGAGCGCGTGCGTGGGCGTCTGTGTGCGTACGTTCTCTCTCTTTAGTTGTTGCGTGCGTGTGTCAGCTAAGACCGCCGCTCTTTGAGTGCGTGTGCTGGGGTGTTCTCTGCGCGTGTTTGTGTGCGGGTGCTTGAGTGCGCTTGTGTTGTTGGCGCTCTCTGAGCGTGCTCGCCGTGTTCCCGTTGCTGATCTCTTTGGTGGTGATTTTGCCGTGAGCGAGTCGTATACCCTATACTGTGCCAATGGGGTGTATTGGTTTGGCAGTGACTAGACTAAAAATACTATCATCTGGCTCCATTGCCTAACTGATGGCTCCATTGCCTAAAGTTATCTAATCTAGTGCTTCATTGCTCTTAAAACTAATTTATCCTACTATGACTCCATTGTCTTAAAGTTAACTTATGCTAAATGGCAAAATTTGTG
>JAEIHA010000190.1:0-40363 GCA_018904595.1 Zaprionus indianus | reverse complement strand
AACCACAACTGTACATAAAATTTCACTATAAAAACAGACACATCACGCATCGTGTTTAGTTAAACGGAAGACTTCTCGAAAAGGTATAGCTTCAGTGTATAAATTGCTTTAGACATCCAGCGAGCATAATGCATAGGGCCAGGCGGTCGGAAATTATGGCCTTCCGGAACTATTCCCAAAAAGAGAATTGTTAACTCTAATAGTTCGCGGTAGTCATTACGTGCATGATCTTTTTTCAATTGACATCGACAGAAATCAATGATCTGATTCTTTTCTTTGTTTATATGTACGAACATAATCATTTAGTATACCAAATTTAAAGAGTGTTTGGTCAATTTTGGCCCATGCCATTTGAAATCGTTCAAACAGAGGGACACTAACGCCTGAAGATCCAGCAATTGATTCAAAAGCAGCTCGTAAATATAATTCACATATGATGCCTGCATGGAAGATAAAGCAAACTGCGTACCAATAACTGTTGTAACAAAACTGCCGAACCGTAAAATCTTCCGGAGTTGGATGCAGTTGTATCAAAATATGCAGCAACGATTTTTTCCCCACTCTGTTATCATGTTGAAGGTTGCACGAGATATTTCAAAGCCAGTGGATGCAACTACTTTTGGTACTCCCAAAAGTTGTTCACCATCAGAATACGATATTATAATTGGTATTCTTTCGACTTTTTCTCGACCAGTCAATTCTGGGAGCATTTTTCCATCCCAATGTACCACTGCAGTTATCTAAAATTAACAGTTAAAATGCCAAAATCAACTTTTCTGAACATTCAAAGAGTTGCAAGGTAATTACCAAGTCTTTACAGCTTTTCTTCGCTGACTCAGATATTGTTTTCCTATTATCTTCTCGCAGCCGCTGCAAAGTTCTGGTATTGAATGCATATTCGTCGACATCATGACCCAAAGCTTCAACAACCGCAGAAATTAAATGCATAGCTGCATTATTGGAAATCTGCCATTTGTCCAACGATGAAAGAACTCGGGATGTTAAAAAGCTTTTCCTGCCCCTTTTTATGGGGGGTAATTCTAAATCTGAACTTGAAATGTCCATATCTTCTTGAACAGCAGACAAAGCATCACTGTTGTTGTCACTTTCAGAAGATCTAATACAATCTATAATACAATATTTGTTATTATTTAAAGATCCCGTAAAATAAATCAACATGATTACCTTAGTCTGCACTATTAGCAACACGAATGGTTTCTCTGCACTTGCGAGCTCGTGAAATGAGGTAAAACCGCCAATTCTTAACCAATTTGAATAGTTGAAAGCATTTTGAAAAGAAAACTAAACGAACTACTTAAAATTAAGTTGATTGCAGCAATTTGCGATCTAAAACCTTAAATGCTCACAAAAAAAACAGAATTTAAATCAAAAAATACAACATTTTAGCCAAAAAACGCATATATACAACTTTTGGTTGAGAAATGCACCTCTAAACATTATCCGATCGGGCTAAAACTTTACATACTTAAGTTTTACACCAAAACGAACAATTTGAGACCATGAGACCCTGACAATACGCACTTTCGCAAATAAGCCGAACCCATTGGACCTACATTTAAAACAAGCAGAGGTCAGAAGATACACAAGTCTAAAATCAGAAAGACTACAAAGAAACAAGAAGATAACTAACTGTCTCGGCCCTCTCCCTTTCTTTTTTTTAGATTCGTGCTAGTTTCGGCACAATTCACATCGATCCAAGATATTAATGAGTCCACTAATCCCATCGCCAAAATAGAATAAGGAGAATGTTTAATAATCCAAACTAATAAAAATATTAAACATATAATAGACCTACAGGAATATGAACGCCAATGATGGCCAAGAGATAGAAGAAAAAATAGACACATTGAAAGAAAAAGAAAGTAACATAACAACTGCGTTACCAGATCAAGAAGCATTTAACAATGAGATACAAATAAGATTTCAAGATATAGCAAAAAGTATTAACCAAGAGCAAGCTATGATAAGTCGATTTTTGAAAGAACAGGACTAAAATCATAAATTACAATACATTAATAGAATAATATATAATATAGATCGGTTTGTAAATCATTTAAATGATCTATCAGAGAGTATAATAATCGGTAAAATAAAAAACAATACCAATATACCAATAATACTAATACTAGATCCAAAAGAGATCACAAAAATTAAAGAGATCATAACAAAACAAAATATTACTATCGAATCAAAAAAAGAGATACAAATTAATTAAACTAAATAAATATAATACACAAGATAAAATAATATTTGAAATTATGATACCTATATTCGAAAAACAAAATTATAAAATTGCTAGAATTATACCATTACCACTCAACAAAACATTTTTTATAATAGCGCCTAAGTTTATAGCATATAACGATTATAAAATTGTACACCTTTCGAACAAATGCCAACAAACTGCCAACAAATCCATTTGCGACATAGAAAGTATTAAAACACGACCAACAAACGAATTATGTATCCAGAACCTACTAAAGAATAATCACAGTAATTGTGACATGCAGAATACAGGCATGGTCACAGATATATTTGAACCAGAAAAAAAAATTATAAAATTGCTAGAATTATACCATAACCACTCAACAAAAAATTGTTTATAATAGCTCCTAATTTTATAGCATACAACGATTATAAAATTATACACCTTTCGAACAAATGCCAACAAACTGCCAACCAATCCATTATGTATCCAGAATCTACTAAAGAATAATCACAGTAATTGTGACAAGCAGAATACAGGCATGGTCACAGATATATTTGAACTAGAAAAGGGATACATCTTCATCCTTAATGCGAAGGAAACTAAAGTAAAAATACCAGACTTGCATAACGGATCGGTGATAATAAATTATGGATATGCTACAATAGGAGTAAATGGACTGGACTATGATAACACTAAAGAAAGTCTATAAGAACATACAGAGATAATTATTCCACCTACAAGAGGAATTTCAAGAAACAACACGGTGGAAACACTGACACTGCAAAGACTACATCTTGAAGCAATAGACACACATAAGAAGGTAATCATCGCAAGTAACACAACAACACAGCACACGTCCATCCTTTATTTGATAGTGGCAGTACTGTCCATAGCAACAATCATTGTCTGGAAAGCAAGAAGGCCTGTCACAATTTTTACACCAAATCCAGAACATCATGTACCCATGGTCGCGCTGGACATACCGTCACTATGGTCATCGCTTTAATCTGGGGGGAGGAGTTACCGACCCATCGGTACCACGCCTACACTCCCGGGAAACATTGTAGCTAATAAGCGAATGTCGCAATTGCAGACACATCCGCTGCAAAATTATATTGTAAAAAACTGTGCAGTCAACTCACTTTTAATTCATTATTGCTAACGAACGGACGTGTATTGTCCAGACATATTTTATATACTTAAAATAAAAATATCACAAACGAAATAAAGTGCTGTATAATTGAAGAAAACAATTGGAAATTGACTAGAGAAGCGATACATAACTGGATATTGCAACTATCTACGTCACCTGGGCCACGATTGACAGAACCAAGAGGACTCCCGCTCTGATGGTGACTGGCGCAGCCGAAAACGGAATGAACTTACACAAGATTACATTTAAGATTATGCAGTGAGTAGAGTGCAGTGGAAAAAAAATTAAAAGAAACATGTGGCAAATATACACTGCTTAAAACTATAAATCAGTGATCGGGTCAAAAAAAAAAAAAAGGCCTATGTTTACGGGTGCACTGATTTGTGCAACCGCCTTACTTTCGTAGTTTATTTTGCTGAAAAGCAAGGGTTTAAGTTTGTTAATTTTATTTGTGCCGCTGGACCTTTTACATGTGTTTTTCTGAGAAGAGATTTATTTCAACTGATTTGATTTAGACTTAACAGCTGTTGTTTATACCAACGTGGCAACAAAGGGTTAATCTAAAGTTGCGAGCATCTCGCTTAAGCGGAGCTTTCACTCAATGAGAGCTTTCCCCACTGAGATCCTCTCTCCACATAGGTTTAAGAAATCTCTTATCTTCTTGTAATTTTTAGTCTTAAAAAATCTTTTGAAGTGCGCGCACGCGAATAAACAATTTTCAAACTATTTGCAAAGTGAAAAAGCAAAAAATGTGAATTTGTTTAATCTGCCCTCCTACGTTCGTGAAGAACATTTTGGTCCTTCGAGCCGGAGAAAATTCTCCAAAATTCGCAACGGCAAATTATCCAGATAAGTGCTTTTTTTGTCCTTCCTATTTTTCCAATGTTCAAAGGTGTATAAATATACACACACATATATATATATATTTTTCCTACACACACATATATACAACATATATATATCTAGTTAAGTGCAAGTGCTTGTTTAAAAAAAAAAAATAAATAAAAAAAAAAAATTTATAAAAAAAAAAAATTAAAAAAAAAATAAAATTTGTATTTAGAATAATGTATGTACATACGTATGCGCAGCCAACGTACATATATAAAAGTACTTGCTGAGACACCAAAGCTGCATATGCACAGTGGTCCATATCTTATTAAACTACTATCAAAAAGTTAATAAAAACATACATAGAAAAATACAATATTTAAATCCTCATCTACTTAAATATTTTCCACCATCCATACACATATATATTTTTTTCCAAACATACATACGAGGGTCGTTTGATAAGTCCGTGACTTTTTGAATAAAATATATTTTTTTCGTCAAAGAAGCGTTTTATTTCTCAACATAATCTCCTTTTAGCTCTATACATTTAGTCCAGCGTTTTTCCAATTTTTTTATTCCTTCCAAATAATAGGTTTTCTCAAGGCCCTCAAAATAGTCGTTTGTTTCTGTGATGACCTCTTCATTTGACCCGAATCTCTTACCGCCGAGCCATTTCTTCATGTTTGGAAACAAAAAATAGTCACAGGGGGCTAAATCTGGAGAATATGCTGGATGGGGTAGCAGTTCGTAGCCCAATTTATGAAATTTTGCCATGCTGACTACACACGTGTGCACCCGTGCATTGTCCTGATGGAACAGCACTTTTTTTTTCGCCAAATGCGGTCGTTTCTGCTTCAAATCAATATCGAATCTGTCCAAAAGCTCTGAATAATATTCGCCGGTGATCGTTTTACCCTTTTCAAGGTAATCGATGTGAATGATACCTTGTGCATCCCAAAAAACTGTGGCCATGACCTTGTTGGCCGACAGACCCACCTTGGCCTTCTTTGGTGCACGTTCACCCGGAGAAACCCACTGTCTTGATTGTTCTTTGGTCTCTGGTGTGGTGTGGTGGATCCATGTTTCGTCTACGGTAACGAAACGGCGCAAAAATTCGTTTGGATTGCGGTTGAACATCGCCAAACACTCCTTTGAAATGGTCACACGGTTGCGCTTATGGTCGTGTGTGAGCAATCGCGGCACCCATCGCGCGGAAAGCTTTTTCATGTCCAAATATTCATGTAAAATGTGATGTACCCGTTCAGTTGAGATGCCTACAGCCTCAGCTACCTCACGCACTTTCATTCTCCGATCATCCAATATCATTCCATGGATTTTGTCGACGATTTCTGGCATGACGACCTCTTTTGGGCGACCTGAACGTTCGGCATCACTTGTACTGGTACGACCACAACGGAACTCAGTAAACCATTTCTTAACCATTGAAATTGATGGTGCAGAGTCCCCATAATATTTATCAAGTCTTTCCTTGGTTTCGGTGATGGATTTTTTACGCAAAAAATAATGCTTAATTAGCACACGAAATTCACTTTTTTCCATTTTCGTTAAAATTCACGAGATCGTCTGCTTTCAATGCCTATAAAACGCAAACCAAAAAACGCAGCTTCCTCAGGAGCAGTGTTGTATTTAGAGCAGGTGCGCGGCAAATACAAAAAGTCACGGACTTATCAAACGACCCTCGTATATACTTACGTAGTTACTATTTTGAGTCGAATAAATGATCCGTCTGTAACGAAGACAAAGATCAACGCTGAAGCCAAGTATAAATTGAAACACGAATAATTTCAGTGAGCGTCTTTATTTTAAAACTGTCAGCTTAAGACTAAATGTACAGAGTTTTGATCGGCTCGAAGTGAGTCGTGAGAAACGGAAATGTGTTTGTCAGCAATTTTATTTATTTGTGTTTAAGTGCATGCAAAAAGAATGATGAAGTTATACAACAATCATGCGCTTTACTTTTTTGTGCTTTTTTTTATGCACGCGCAAGATTGTATGCGCGTTGTTTTTGTTAGGTTTAAGTTAATGTAAGCGTAATATGAGAAGCATATTATGCTACTTCCCTCCCCTTAAAAGGAAGCTTATGCTTCTATTGGGGTTGACGCATATAATCTTGGTAATGCAGTTGGGTTTGTATCCTGTGTTTCCATAATTGTTTTTGTTGTTTTTAGTTTTAAGTAGATACAAACTATACAAAATGTAAGGCTAATGAGAGATACAATAATAAAGACTGTAATATTATTATTTGATATTAGTTTTACAATGTCCTTATGTTCTATTGGTTTTATTTTTATTAGTTCAATGGGTGTGTACAATGGGGTTAGATTTATTTCGGGATTTAGCTGGTTTTCGTTTAATGTTATTTTTCCTATTTTAATTTTACATTGTTTTATTGTTATTATTTTATTGCCGTTAATTGGTACATTTTTATTTATTTCTTGGCAATCTTGTTCTATAATAGTATTCTTTATGTTCCAAGTAAGGATATTGTTTGGTTCAACGTATTTAATTATCTGGTTAACTGTTGTGGGGACAAAATTGCAAATTGGTTTAGTTCTTTTTATAATTTTCTTAATGCATTCGTTACTTATTTCTTTACAATTTTGATTATAAATTTTGCCATGTTCTTCAAAATAAGTATCTTTTTCGTTGTGATCGAGTTGGTACCCGTTATTATCTGGGTAAGGTATTATGTTAATTGTGTGGACAGTTTTTTGCTTAATGGGGATATTTGCTATGATAAGTATTTGGTTAGTACTAATCCAGGTTGATGTTTTAATTTGTAAGATGTTACTGTTGTCAACGTTCTCTAGTCTGTCGTAATTGAGTAATTTGGGATTAAATAGTCCTAGTCGCGAAAGTTGCATTCCCATTGCAATGTCTTCTATATACTCGGTAAATTGGGTAAGTTCGTATATTAACTGTTCTCTGTCACTATGTTCGTCTAAGAATTCTTTTGTTCTTTGTATGTTACTGTTAATGAGTTGAATTATGTCATTTATTTCATGTAAATTTATTGAACTTGTTGCTACTGTTTCTAATTGTTTTTCAATCTTTGCTCGGTCATTGTTATCTAATGTTCTAAATAAATATTTAAATGCTGATCCTACTATGTTGATTAGTCCTCGTTTCTGTCTATTTGTCTGGTGTAAAATTATTCCGATAAGTTCTCTTCGCATTTTATTGTACAAAAGGTCAATTTAGGGGAATATTAGTGTAGTTAGTTATCTTATTGTTAAAATAGTGGGTTAGGTTATCTATATAGGAAAGGTTTACGCGAAGACAATGATGTTCGTATTCTGAAGGGATTTGAATCGATTTATCGGAAAATAGGAGGTATCCGTGGTTAGTGTCAATGTTGTTGATTTGAAGTTGTTGGGTTTGGCATAATTTTGTAGACGTGAGGAGTAGTATTATGATGAACCAGGGGCCTGCGGAATGGGAAGTTCATTAATTTTTTTTCTGTTTTTTAAATTGGGTTTTGTAGTAATGTGTCTCTCTATTCCTATTGGTGATTTTATAATGGTCTTCGTCAGTTTGTTCGACGTTTTTTGTTAATTTAAAAGGGTTTTCTAATTTCCCTTTTTGCAATGGTCCTTTTCTATATCTAGTGTCGACGTTGTATTCTGTGCGGTCTTTGTTTATTTCGTTAATTTTTATTTCCTTGTTGTGTTGTGTATCTAGAATTGGTTGTCCAGCATAAATAAATATGTGGGCAGGAGTTTGTCCAGTAGTGTCATGTTTGGTTTTGTGGTTGTAAATGTAAAGAATCGTTTCTATTTTACTGAGTTTAGCTTCATTGTCATCGGAATTGTTTATGATACGGATTTTTTCGTTTATTGTTTTATGGGGCCTTTCTATATCTGCAACACCTGTTTTTGTAGTATTGAGTTGTAATTCTACGTTTTCACTTTCGAGCCAACGTTTGAGGGCTAAACTAGAAAATGCGCCATCTCTGTCTGCCTTTAGAATTTCGAGTTTCCCCAACTGATTGAATATGCGCATTAGAGCATTTTTGCATTCTATCCAATCTTTTGTTTTAATCTGCTCAAGGGTGGCGAATTTTGAATAAATGTCAATACAACTCAAATAGTGATTCCCTTCAGAGGAATAGATTTCTATTACAAATTTATCGCGGCAATGTTCGGGTTTAGGGGTGACTTTCATTGGCATTTTTGTATTTCGGTGTTCAGTTTTTGCTAAGTTACAAACTTGACATTCGTTAATTATATTTTGGATGAGGAGTTGGCTATTTGGAAAGTAGTTTGTCTCGCTGAAAAGTTTTACAGTTTTCTGTATTCCGGGGTGTAGAAGTTTTTCATGTGTTTTTAGAATAAGTTCTTTGAAATTTGCGTATGTGGGAATGTTTTTTAGTAAGATGAGGCTTCGGAAAATCTTTGTTTATCTTGGATTCATTGTCTCTTTATATGCTTTTTGAATTACTTCGAAATCTGCATCGCTTTCGATGTACAGAGCGCTGTTTTTTGAACAAAAGTAGTCGAGTAGATATCGTTTGGCTATTTAGGGGTCATTTCTTCATATGAAAGGTGTATAATTTGTTTTTGAAGTAAGTTTCTATTTCTGTTTTATTGGGACCTTTGGTAAAGATGATTTGTCTTTTATGTTGATTGATAGCTTTCTCTGATAGTCCAATCAAATTGCTACTGTCTTCTTCAGCACTATGTTGTGTAAAAAAAAATGTTTCTTCTATCTTTACTCTAGAAAGTGCGTCTGCTACGTAATTTTCCTTTCCTTTTATATATTTTATGTCGAAGTCATATTCCGAAAGTCTAATTTTCCATCTTGTTAATTTTGAATTAGGTTCTTTTAATTTGTGTAGCCAGCACAAGGGTTGATGGTCAGAAGCTACTTCGAAATGTCGTCCTAACAGATAGTGTCTGAAGGTTTTAGTGGCCCAAACTATTGCTAATAATTCTTTTTCTATGGCGCTATAATTGATTTCATGTTCATTTAGTGTTCTGCTGATGTAACTAATAGGGTGTCCGTCTTGTGATAAAACCGCTCCTAAAGCTACATTGCTGGCATCTGTTGTTAATGTAAATTTCCTCTCGAAATTCGGTATTTTTAGGATCGGATCTTCGGAGATTAATAATTTTCTAAACTGTTTATATCTATTGTTGCTCCTTTCTTTAGGCACTTGGTCAGGGGTTTGGCAATGTCTGAAAAGTTAGGTATAAATTTCCTATAATATCCTGTAAGTCCTAAAAAGGCTTTAATTTCTTTAGTTTTTCTTGGTAGCGGATATTTAACTATAGCTTTGATTTTATCCGGGTTTGATTTAATCCCATCTTTAGTAATAACATGTCCTAAGAAAGTTGTCTCTTGTTTTAAGAACTCGCATTTATCTAGTTGTAATTTTAAGTTTGCCTGTGATAATTTTTCGAAAACAGCTTGTAAGGCTTGAAGATGTTCTTCTAAAGATGTGGAGAAAACTATGATGTCGTCTAGGTATACTAGACAGCATTTATTTAAAAGTGGACGGAGTAAATTGTTCATGCATCTTTGAAATGTAGCGGGGGCGTTTTTAAGCCCAAATGGCATTCGTGTGTACTCGTAGTGTCCATATTTTGACCTCCCTAGTTTCCCTAATATTTCATCTATGTTTGGTATGGGGTATCTGTCGTTTATTGTTATTTCGTTCAATTTCCTATAATCTATTACGATACGAAGCTTCTGCTGTCCAGAAGCATCTAGTTTTTTAGGTACGATCCAAATGGGGCTACAGTATGGTGAATTACTTTCTCGGATAATGCCCTGTTCTAACATATCCTGGATCTGTTTTTCTACTTCCTTTTCATATGTCTGTTGGAAACTATAAACTTTAGAGTAGACGGGGATATTGTGTGTGGTGTTAATAATATGTTTTTCTTGGTTTGTGAACGTGAGCTTGTCACCTTCGCAAAATTGGATGTCTTGGTATTTTGCCAGTAGATTAGTTAGTTTCAGTTTTTCTTCTACGTTAAGGTGTTCTAATCGGAACAAGTTCTCCTGAAGTGTGGAGGTTTCTAAGTAAGTTGGGTCTTGTAGAAATGAAGGGTCCATTTGAATATGGTTCTGTTCTGTAATGTTGTTACCGTCTTTTATCTTGTATATTTTGTTAAATAGAGTGGCAGTTTTCTTTTTATAGTCGATTATTGCTTTGGCTTCGGACAACAATTTGCGTCCAATCAGCATGTCATAATGATCTGAGAACTGGTAGATCAAGAACTCTTGGGCAATAGGGAAGTAGTTGTTAGGTGGTGTGTTACTGGTGTTACTGGTGTGGATTAGGTAATTGGTTTCTTTTATTGGTGTTTGAAAAATATTTCGCGTGAGCATATTTATCGTAGATCCTGTATCAATTAGACATTTCAATTCGGTATTATTATGTTTGATCGTTATATATTGGCTTGATCCGGGGCTACTAGCCGAAAATTTTCTGCTTGTTCGGGGTCGTCTGATTCGTTGTCATTTGTTGTTGGTGTTTCCTCTTCTGTTGTTTCTGAATTGTCATAGTTCTGTTCAGGGGAACATTGAATTAATTCTGGGGTATAGTTCGATTGATAGGGATAAGGCTGAGGTTGAAAATATTCTGGATAGTAGGGATAATAGTAATTATAGTTATAAGGATATTCGGGTTGATTAGACGATACTTCTTGGTATCTTAGCTCTTCTATGCTCATTTTAGACTGTCCGCTGTCTGATGGTCTCTGTCTTTTTATTGGGTTATTAGTCTGTACGTTTCCGGTTTGTGGATATGTTGTAGGCATGTGAGTGTGGCTAGGTCCAAAGCGACTTTGGTCAAATATATTTTGTCGGTTAAAAGCTGTGTTTGGTCTGGGTGCTTGTGTCAGGGGTATGTTAGGTTGTGGGTAGATAGGTCTATTTTGATATTGAGGTATCGGACTTGTGTTAAACCTGGGTACATGAGAATATGCTTGGTGATAGGGTTGATAGATGTTGTTATAGAATGGTTGGAAGGGTGCAAGGGGTCTGGTTTGATTGCTCATTTGCCTGTTTTGGGGAGTGTTTGTTACTTTATTTGGAATTGAAGTTGGCTTTATATTATCTTTACTTGAGGTTGGTGCCTCGTAAAGGCCTTTTTATTGTAATATGTTTATTAATGATCTCAGGTTTGGAATATTACAAGTAATTATTCTGAGATAAATGTGGCTTGGAAGTTTTTGAATTAAATTTTCGATGCTGGTTTGTATTAATCTAGTATATAGAGTGGTTTCAGTAATATTGTTTTCTAGTTCTAATTTACTTATAAGTATCTGCCGTTTTCTTTCGGCTTCTTCAAGGAAATGACGAACGTTACCTCGATATTGTGTGTTCCTGAATTCCTCTAGAAGTTGGTGGTTCGGTGCTTGGGGCTTGTAGTTAAGTATAAGTTGAGTCCTGAGTTCACTCCAGCTGCTTAGGTTGGTCACTCCGAGGGTGCGGATAACATCGCCACTGATGTTCCGTTCGATGTGTCCAAAGATTATTAACTTCTGCCTTTCATCTGTAGTCTGATAAAGAGCCAGGATGAAGTCGATGCGACTAATGAAAGTGTACAAGGTGTTAGGATCTCCGTTGAAAACCTCGATTGCGTGTATTTGTCTTTCGACTTGAATCATATTCGAGTCAGACAGTTCTATTTGTGTTGGCGCTGCTACTGCCATTGTGTTTTGTTGGTTTTGAATTTTGATTAATGTTCGTGTATTTTCTGTTGGTTTATTTGTCGGTTCGTAACTTGGATAGGGTTTCTTGTTGTTCGCTCACTTACTATTATTACAATGCTTCACTTAGTTGCCCTGTTATCATTATAATTCGTTTTAGTTGTAGTTCAGTTTATTTAGTCTTCGCTTAATTTAGCTGTTATTATTATGGTTCGCTTAGTTGTAATTAAGTTTATTTAGTTTTCACTTAGTTACACTGTTATTATTTTTGTTCGTTTAATTCTGGTTATTTTTTCACTGTTTATTATTGTTCGTTTATTTCTGGTTAAGTTTATTTAGTTTTTGCTTAGGTTAACTGTTATTATTGTAGTTCACTTAGTTGTAGTTACGTTTATTTAGTTTTCACTTAGTTTAGCTGTTATTTTGATGGTTCACTTAGTTGTAATTAAGTTTATTTATTTTCACTTAGTTACACTGTTATTATTATTGTTCATTTATTTCTGGTTAAGTTTATTTATTTTTCGCTTAGGTTAACTGTTGTTATTGTAGTTCACTTAGTTGTAGTTACGTTTATTTTAGTTCTTCACTTAGTTTAGATGTTATCATGTGTTGCACACTTTGCTATTTCGCTTTGTTTTGAGTAACCTTTTGTGGATTTACTACCCAGCGAATTCAAAGGCGTCTTCTTAAAATTTGATACAATTTTAAGTTGTTCACTTTCACAATCACTCTGTGGTTTCGGATATGTTGTTGGTTTACAAAAAAATTTTTTTTTTTTTCTTTCGAACCAATTGTACCGATTTACCGACGCGAGATATTGAAGTTGTAGTTCTTTAGCGGATGATACACAGAGAATTGAATATGTTTAATATCGCATCAACTAGTATCATCCTACCGGCTAAGACTAAGATCAACGCTGAAGCCAAGTATAAATTGAAACACGAAGAATTTCAGTGAGCGTCTTTATTTTAAAACTGTCAGCTTAAGACTAAATGTACAGAGTTTTGATCGGCTCGAAGTGAGTCGTGAGAAACGGAAATGTGTTTGTCAGCAATTTTATTTATTTGTGTTTAAGTGCATGCAAAAAGAATGATGAAGTTATACAACAATCATGCGCTTTACTTTTTTGTGGATTCAAGTTTCGTTACGTTATGTTGTGTATTTATGCACGCGCAAGATTGTATGCGCGTTGTTTTTGTTAGGTTTAAGTTAATGTAAGCGTAATATGAGAAGCATATTATGCTACTATATATACAAGATATGCATATAAGAGCCGAAGCGCTGCCGGTCACGCGGGCAGCGTTGCTCTATGACTAAGCCTAAGAAACGTTTTGTATGTAGAACGTAAGATCACTTTCAATTCTGATTCTAAATGGAGCGGGACCTTCCCTGCTCCATTCCATACAAAATAAAAGGGGTCAATCGTTCTATAGACAACAAAACCTACATTGTGTTATACTATATATAAAACACCAAACGTTGGAATTACTACACTTTCAATTCCAGCGGTAATAGAAATTTATTTAAAAAATTCTTGTTCCTTAACATAATAATGGAAGATGTAATCGAAGAAACGTTAAGAAGGGAGCCTCTGTTTATACTAAGATCAATTCAGAGCTTGAATAAATTTCGTACGTTTATCAGCATACACGAATTCGAGGCAGAGTATATAGATACGTTCGATTTGTATACAAGTCTTTCATTTCATTGTTCGAAACTAGAAAAAGCAAGGGTATTATCAATTTTACCATATGTTAAAATTCTACAAGTAATTGAAGATAATATCTTTTTAGGAGAGACAACGATTTTTAAAGTTCTCTTGCACAGATAAATTTATAATACGTGAATGGACTGGCAAGATATCAGAAAAGAACTATAAGAAATCAAAGTAAATATTGACAAGTCGTACAAGTGCATTAGCCAAAATAGAGAAGTGCCACAGAGCACTCTTAAATTAATAACGGAAGATGTAATCGAAGAACCGTTAAGGGAGCCTCTGTTTATACTAACATCAATTCAGATCTTGAATAAATTTCGTTCGTTTATCAGCGTACACGCATTCGAGGCAGAGTATATAGATACAATCGATTTGTATACAAGTCCTTCTTTTCATTGTTCGAAACCAGAAAAAGCAAGGATATTATCAATTTTACTATATGTTAAAATTCAACAAGTAATTGAAGATAATATCTTTTTAGGAGAGAACGATTTTTAAAGTTGTCTTGCAAAGGCAAAGGTATTATCGATTTTACCGTATGTCAAAATACAAGTAATTAAAGATAATATCTTTTTAAGAGCGAACGATTTACAAAGTTCTCTTGCACAGATAAATTTATAATACATAAATGGACTGGCAAGTTATCAGAAAAGAACTAAAAGAAATCAATGTTAATTTTGACAAGTCAAAATAGAGAAGTGCCACAGAGCACTCTTAATAAGCCTGCACGCATTAAAAGAGAAATACTAACGACAAGTTATTTAACTCAGGCAGTGAAGTTTCTAAGTAAGTTCCGCATAGGAGACTCTGAATTTGACATTAAAGAAGAGGATATTCACGATCTTTTAATTCCAGCGGTAATAACATTACCTAAATTGTTAGAAAAAGAGAGCTCAGATTCAAGTTCAAACTCAAGTATTACAGAAAAAGCAATTACAATGACCGACTCTGCTGCAACGTCCAGGGAATATGTGCGACAAATTTCGTATACATCCAAATTTCACGACAAAAAGTTAAATTTAAATCAATTCCTCACTGTTCTCCGTTTAACACATCTCAAAAAGGAGATCAATAAAGCTAAGTTGCTTAATACACAACATCGTGGCAAAACTGCAGCGGAATTCACCACGGAAATTGGAAACCTACGAAGTTCGCTTGAGACAGCCTATATATACGATGGTAAATAGTTACAATAAAGTCAGAGAACTGATACAATAGAATAAAAAGAATTAAGACAGTAAACAGTGTGCTAAAGTTTCGGAACTACTGATGCCATTATGGGAAAAATTAATATAATAAAAAATAAATGCAGCCTCCAGATAGAAATTCCGACTATAGTAAACACTCCATTAACAATAAATTTGAACGAACAAAGCACTGACTCAGACGATGAAGATGAAAATGAAGGCGAAGACGATGATAACGAAGACGAACAAAGATAGAAAGATTATCTATTCTCATCCATCCTCTTCCCACTTGTGCCTTATCTTGCACACGATCCACAATCCCAACAGAATTGACTGTTCTGCGTAGCCTCGGTCTGACACTGCGTTAGAGCGTGACGAATATAGTGTGTAACCGAATGGATGCTGTAATAATTGTAATCATAGCGGGTTGCTACCGGGCGTCAAGAAGACGCGTGCCAATAACGGTGTCTAGGCATTGTGCTAGCATCATTTTGGAAATTCGAGTCAGTAAAAGACGGACACTGAAAGAAGGTAGTCGGAATGTCGAGGAAACGCAAGGCCACGATCCGAGAGGCACAGGAGGTGGAGATGAATGAGTCTGGCCATCTGACTCCGACATATGTATATTATTTTACCAGTAAACCCTTGTTCATTGCAAAAATGGAATAAACCAGTCGAACGCTACAGTCAGGTGCTGACCGTAGAAGGCCATGGATTATCATGGTACGAGTATATCTTATATCATTTATTTTGAATTATTATTAAGCATTTAAAAATATAAATTTTATATTCTTATTATTTTATTCGAACGACACGCACAAATTCAAATTCAGAAGAAGAAGAACGCATAAACAATGCAAAAGCGAATAGACAAGAATTGTAGTTGGTAGGGCGAGAGGGCTATAAGTATATGTATGCATTTTTGCTTATCTCAAACAGTAGTAGCGGCCGCGGAAGTTGTACAGTAGCTTAGTGGAGTGTGTGCCGGATTCGAAGACCAATTATGTTACCAGTGTTCGGGTTCGATTGCTGCCGCGATGAATCTGTGACATGTTTTTCGTCTTTCTTTTCTATTAATTAATTTAAAAGCTTGCCAAAAAACAATTTTTTTAATTTTTGGTACGCAACATATTTAATTAGAACACTTTTTCAATCTTTGCCGAATGTTGCACAAATCTGACAGTTGCGTATGTGTCCCGAATACGACAATTGATGTGTGTTCAAGTATTACACAAAAACGAATCACAATGACAGACTCTGCCGCTACGTCAAGGAAATATGTGCGACAAATTTCGTCCACAATACCTGAGTTTGACGGCAAGAAAGTGAATCTAAATTGATTCCTCACTGTTATCCGTTTAACAGATCTCACAAAAGGTGATCGGGAGATGCTAGCAGTAGAGGTAATCAAGACAAAGATAATTGGTCATTAAAGCTAAATTGCTTAATACACAACAGATTGGCAAAACTGCAGAGCAATACACAACAGAAATAGAAAACCCACGTAGGTTGCTTGAGGCAGCCTACATAGATGATGGTCTAGATTCTAACAATGCAGATAAATTCGTTACAAAAGCGATCTCTGCAATGACAAAGAACTATGAGCACGATAAGCTCAAGACCATACTAGAGGCAGAAGATTGCAACATCCTGAACAGTGTGATTGAAAAATATATACACTGCTGTACGGAAATGACCGGAAATTCGAATAGTGTGTTATTCTATAGAGGACACTTTCGAGGAAATAATAACCGAGAAAATTACCAAAACAGAGGTAATGGCCGACGGAATTATAATAATTCTTACAATAATAATTATAGAAGCCGAGGTGGTTACCGCGGAGGAAATAGAGGACGCGGCGGTAACCAGAACAATAATAGAGGTGGACGCGACTTCAGGGGTAACCACAACCAAAACCAAAATAAATGATGAATAATAATAATAATGTAAGAAATATACAGACGGAAAACCAGACAGCCCTCTTGCGCAACAGTTAGCAATAAAATAGTATAAAACCAATCTCAATTAAACCATTTTATTCAGTTAAAAAATTTGAGTACCAATTCAATGGTAACTCCTTTGTTAGATACAGGTGCAGAAATCTCACTGCTAAAATTCAGGAAAAAAAATTAGTATATCATGCATAGGGCAAGGGACAACTCAGTCCTTAGGTACTATAGATTTGGAAATGTGCGTTGCAAATGCAGCATTACCATATGAATTCCATATCGTACCTGACAATTTTCCTATACCAGGGAATGGTATAATTGGTTCACTCTAAGGCCTAATAATTTCAGGAATATAAAAATTCCTAGAATACACTCATTTGATAACGAAATAGTTTTGCCAGCTAGATCCGAAGTGTGCTAATCCCCAACCAGGAGTTGCAACCTGGTATAAGAGTAGCAAGTGCACTAGTAAACACTCAGAACGTGTTAATTCGTATAATTACAACGGAAAAAGACGCTATTGTAAACAGCGCAACTGTAAAAATGACAAAATGACAATGCAAAGAACTTCAGAAGTATTAAAAATTCTTAAATTATGCACCAAATATAGCGATAATTATGGTGCATGTATGGATAAACATGAAACACTGTGTAATCGTGTATGCTGCTTTAGAAAAGCAGATTTTAACTTATTAAATCAGCTGATTTCCCAATTTGATTGGTCGGAAATGTTTTCGTCTGATATTTTAGTAGCGACCAATATTTTTTATAACACAATTAACTACTTTTTAGATATTTGTGTTTCGTGTTTTTATCCAACTTCCCGCTACTTAAGCTCGCGGTCAGATTTTACAGTCTTGAACGCTAAATGTTATAAGAACTATTTAACCCGTTGTAAGGCTCAGTTTATTCAGAACCCCAAGCAGTTTTATAGTCTGTCTAGTCTGTCTAGTCTGTCTAGTCTGTCTAGTCTGTCTAGTCTGTCTAGTCTGTCTAGTCTGTCTAGTCTGTCTAGTCTGTCTAGTCTGTCTAGTCTGTCTAGTCTGTCTAGTCTGTCTAGTCTGTCCAGTCTGTCTAGTCTGTCTAGTCTGTCTAGTCTGTCTAGTCTGTCTAGTCTGTCTAGTCTGTCTAGTCTGTCTAGTCTGTCTAGTCTGTCTAGTCTGTCTAGTCTGTCTAGTCTGTCTAGTCTGTCTAGTCTGTCTAGTCTGTCTAGTCTGTCTAGTCTGTCTAGTCTGTCTAGTCTGTCTAGTCTGTCTAGTCTGTCTAGTCTGTCTAGTCTGTCTAGTCTGTCTAGTCTGTCTAGTCTGTCTAGTCTGTCTAGTCTGTCTAGTCTGTCTAGTCTGTCTAGTCTGTCTAGTCTGTCTAGTCTGTCTAGTCTGTCTAGTCTGTCTAGTCTGTCTAGTCTGTCTAGTCTGTCTAGTCTGTCTAGTCTGTCTAGTCTGTCTAGTCTGTCTAGTCTGTCTAGTCTGTCTAGTCTGTCTAGTCTGTCTAGTCTGTCTAGTCTGTCTAGTCTGTCTAGTCTGTCTAGTCTGTCTAGTCTGTCTAGTCTGTCTGGTCTGTCTAGTCTGTCTAGTCTGTCTAGTCTGTCTAGTCTGTCTAGTCTGTCTAGTCTGTTCAGTCTGTCTAGTCTGTCTAGTCTGTCTAGTCTGTCTAGTCTGTCTAGTCTGTCTAGTCTGTCTAGTCTGTCTAGTCTGTCTAGTCTGTCTAGTCTGTCTAGTCTGTCTAGTCTGTCTAGTCTGTCTAGTCTGTCTAGTCTGTCTAGTCTGTCTAGTCTGTCTGTCTGTCTAGTCTGTCTAGTCTGTCTAGTCTGTCTAGTCTGTCTAGTCTGTCTAGTCTGTCTAGTCTGTCTAGTCTGTCTAGTCTGTCTAGTCTGTCTAGTCTGTCTAGTCTGTCTAGTCTGTCTAGTCTGTCTAGTCTGTCTAGTCTGTCTAGTCTGTCTAGTCTGTCTAGTCTGTCTAGTCTGTCTAGTCTGTCTAGTCTGTCTAGTCTGTCTAGTCTGTCTAGTCTGTCTAGTCTGTCTAGTCTGTCTAGTCTGTCTAGTCTGTCTAGTCTGTCTAGTCTGTCTAGTCTGTCTAGTCTGTCTAGTCTGTCTAGTCTGTCTAGTCTGTCTAGTCTGTCTAGTCTGTCTAGTCTGTCTAGTCTGTCTAGTCTGTCTAGTCTGTCTAGTCTGTCTAGTCTGTCTAGTCTGTCTAGTCTGTCTAGTCTGTCTAGTCTGTCTAGTCTGTCTAGTCTGTCTAGTCTGTCTAGTCTGTCTAGTCTGTCTAGTCTGTCTAGTCTGTCTAGTCTGTCTAGTCTGTCTAGTCTGTCTAGTCTGTCTAGTCTGTCTAGTCTGTCTAGTCTGTCTAGTCTGTCTAGTCTGTCTAGTCTGTCTAGTCTGTCTAGTCTGTCTAGTCTGTCTAGTCTGTCTAGTCTGTCTAGTCTGTCTAGTCTGTCTAGTCTGTCTAGTCTGTCTAGTCTGTCTAGTCTGTCTAGTCTGTCTAGTCTGTCTAGTCTGTCAGTCTGTCTAGTCTGTCTAGTCTGTCTAGTCTGTCTAGTCTGTCTAGTCTGTCTAGTCTGTCTAGTCTGTCTAGTCTGTCTAGTCTGTCTAGTCTGTCTAGTCTGTCTAGTCTGTCTAGTCTGTCTAGTCTGTCTAGTCTGTCTAGTCTGTCTAGTCTGTCTCAGTCTGTCTAGTCTGTCTAGTCTGTCTAGTCTGTCTAGTCTGTCAGTCTGTCTAGTCTGTCTAGTCTGTCTAGTCTGTCTAGTCTGTCTAGTCTGTCTAGTCTGTCTAGTCTGTCTAGTCTGTCTAGTCTGTCTAGTCTGTCTAGTCTGTCTAGTCTGTCTAGTCTGTCTAGTCTGTCTAGTCTGTCTAGTCTGTCTAGTCTGTCTAGTCTGTCTAGTCTGTCTAGTCTGTCTAGTCTGTCTAGTCTGTCTAGTCTGTCTAGTCTGTCTAGTCTGTCTAGTCTGTCTAGTCTGTCTAGTCTGTCTAGTCTGTCTAGTCTGTCTAGTCTGTCTAGTCTGTCTAGTCTGTCTAGTCTGTCTAGTCTGTCTAGTCTGTCTAGTCTGTCTAGTCTGTCTAGTCTGTCTAGTCTGTCTAGTCTGTCTAGTCTGTCTAGTCTGTCTAGTCTGTCTAGTCTGTCTAGTCTGTCTAGTCTGTCTAGTCTGTCTAGTCTGTCTAGTCTGTCTAGTCTGTCTAGTCTGTCTAGTCTGTCTAGTCTGTCTAGTCTGTCTAGTCTGTCTAGTCTGTCTAGTCTGTCTAGTCTGTCTAGTCTGTCTAGTCTGTCTAGTCTGTCTAGTCTGTCTAGTCTGTCTAGTCTGTCTAGTCTGTCTAGTCTGTCTAGTCTGTCTAGTCTGTCTAGTCTGTCTAGTCTGTCTAGTCTGTCTAGTCTGTCTAGTCTGTCTAGTCTGTCTAGTCTGTCTAGTCTGTCTAGTCTGTCTAGTCTGTCTAGTCTGTCTAGTCTGTCTAGTCTGTCTAGTCTGTCTAGTCTGTCTAGTCTGTCTAGTCTGTCTAGTCTGTCTAGTCTGTCTAGTCTGTCTAGTCTGTCTAGTCTGTCTAGTCTGTCTAGTCTGTCTAGTCTGTCTAGTCTGTCTAGTCTGTCTAGTCTGTCTAGTCTGTCTAGTCTGTCTAGTCTGTCTAGTCTGTCTAGTCTGTCTAGTCTGTCTAGTCTGTCTAGTCTGTCTAGTCTGTCTAGTCTGTCTAGTCTGTCTAGTCTGTCTAGTCTGTCTAGTCTGTCTAGTCTGTCTAGTCTGTCTAGTCTGTCTAGTCTGTCTAGTCTGTCTAGTCTGTCTAGTCTGTCTAGTCTGTCTAGTCTGTCTAGTCTGTCTAGTCTGTCTAGTCTGTCTAGTCTGTCTAGTCTGTCTAGTCTGTCTAGTCTGTCTAGTCTGTCTAGTCTGTCTAGTCTAAGTATCCCTGCTGATAATTTTCAATCCGTTTGCACCGGAACCTTCCGGCCGCTAGACTTAATTGTCGTACGGCGGTATCACTCCCTACAGCAGCTCCTTCTCCCTCTTCTAGTGGGACATCCAAAAAGCAGTAGATTTAACCTCTCTTTTTCTTGCCTACCGATTTTGGAAAACTTAATTTTTTGATTTTGGAACATGATTGGTCTTTCTTTTACTCATGTTCTGATTTAAGCACTTGCATCTCATTTTTTTATTCTTCCATGAATTCATTTTTTGATCAATGTGATCCTCTTGCTTTTCCATATGAAATATTTTTTTTGTCAAATTTGCAAAGATTCAATTTTCATGAAGTTAAATCATATATCAATAAAATTTCATATGCAAAATTTGTTTGATAAATTTCCAAAGACAAATTTCATATGAAATGAAGTTAAATCACATAACATATGAAAATTTCATATGACAAAATTTTGAAAGTGGTCAAGTTTTCCATTGACTCCTAATAATTAATCAATTTTAATGTATTTCATGTAAAATACACTTTAAATAACTTCATTATTTTTGCCATCATATATATAAATAACATTGCTGGGAAGACAATACTCCACAGTCAATGAAATTTCACTTTTTGAGCAACATCACTCTACCTATAGAGGTTTTTTGTCACGCCATCCGCAAACTGGTCAAATTATCTATAAGAAAATTCAAAATTTCATGATTTTATATGAAATTTCACCTATATTCTTCTCACTACTCAAGTGATGAAACTTCTTTTCGTTACATATAAATTAATACAGGAAAAATTTCATAGAAAATAAAAGTTGAAAAGATTTTATATCAAATAAGTGAAGTCAAATTTCATATGAAATGAAGTAAACTCACAAAACATATGAAAATTTCATTAGAAAAAATTTTTCAACTGGTCAAATTTTCGATTGAATCCGTCTACTTTTGTTGGAAGTTCGATAAAGTTGCCAGGCCTTGCCCTACCATGCTCGATTTGGCGTATATGAATAAATACCAAAATATCGTTTAAAAGATAGAACTTAAGTTATTATCGATATAAGCAAGCTGCTGTGCAACACTGAAAATGAAGAGCATCACTTTTCGAAATAATTCGCACGCAGCAACACATTAAAATAAACCGCTGCCTTTTTTCTTCTTTATCTTAAGTTATTTACTTGTTTGAATTAATAAATATATTGAGTTTATAGACGGGGAAGTGTTATATTTTTGTGAAGCAAATTGTCTAATTGGAGACAGAACATTTTTTATTTTAATTAGATTGCGTTGCGAAAAAGAACTGCGTATTACACACACACACATAGGATGATGAAAGAGTTACGCGTCGTGGTGAAATACAATTTTGAAAAAATTGATGGAATTTTGGTGTCTTGATGGAATTGCACAATAAGAAGCGACTAGTGAGTGCTGAAGAGATGTCTGCATCTTCAACACCAAAGAGATCTGATGAAATGGGATCAGAAAGTGACACGTAGTTCAGCGGCACCCAAACGATGGTGCCCAGAGAAAAGGAAGACACCGTTACAATTCTTATAAAGCACATGACGGAACAGTTAGCTGCACTGTCTGCACAAAACTGTGGATTGGCTACACAAATAGCGAACGTTACTGAGGGTATGTCGGAACAAATGAACAAAATAGAGCTGTTGGTAGTTGCAAATCCAATTGGTGCAATATGCACAGCCCCACATGGTGACATTGGCGTTCCTGCAATGGGCAGCGACGATCATGGATTGACTATCAACAATTCTGCACAGGGCAGCAACATGGGTTCAAACGTGGAGGACGTATCTGGAACGCTCACACATGGTAGCACTGGCATTTCTGTAATGAATAGAGACGCAACTTCACAAGCAAATTTTGGAGCCACACATGGTGGCACTGGCGTTTCTGCACTGGGCAGCAACGCAGCTGCACAACAAAGCAGCAGCATTTTTATGGAAAGCTCTGGTCTTGATACACAGAGAAAGAATTATGGATCTGATAAGCAGGAAAGCTTTGGTCTTGATACACAGAGAAGGAATTATGGACTTGATATTTTGGGCATTAATGCGACTGGAAGACAACATGGTGTCTCAGCAGCCGCGGATCATGTCAGATTTGCCCAACATAGTGACATTGCTCATGGCGTTGCTTGAGAAATTTAAATTTAATTATTCGCGTGATATCGCGTCTTTTAAAATAAGTATCCCTGCTGATAATTTTCAATCCGTTTGTAGCGGAACCTTCTGGCCGCCAGACTTAATTGTAAAGGAGTACTCTCCTAAACAAAAGAGTCGTACGGCGGTATCACTCCCTACAGCAGCTCCTTCTTCCTCTTCTAGTGGGACATCAAAAAACCAGTAGATTTAACCTCTCTTTTTCTTGCCTACCGAAACGTTAGAGGCCTTAACACTAAGCTTTCTAAATTGTATGTCGATTGTCTATCCTTTGATTATCACTTACTAATATTTATTGAAACTTGGTTGAAACCTGAAGTAGAAAATTGCTCAATCTTTCCTAATAAGTACACCTCTTTCAGATGTGATCGTTTATCAAGAACTGGAGGCGGTGTTCTAATAGCAGTAAAGTCAGACATTTCTTCTGAATTTGTTTCAATAGACCATAGTTCTCTTTTGTAAAGGTGAAACTGAATCAAATTTCCATTTATATTACCTGTTCTTATATTCCCCCTTCATCTGACATTTCCGTCTACTTGAACCATCGCTCATCTATCCAATCCGTTGCATCCAAACTATCTGATAGAGATTATCTACTAGTTTTTGGTGATTTTAATTTACCAGAAGTTGGTTGGTCATTTCAATCGGGTACTTTGGTGTCCTCTGTATTCAATTCTTTTTTAAATGCCCTTTCTCAACTCTCTTTATACCAACTTAATAATGTTCCTAATTGTAGTGGTAGAATTCTGGATTTAGTATTTTCGTCTGACTTACGACATAATACCATCTCTAGAATTAATCCCTTAGTTCATCCTGAAGATCCCTATCATCCTACGTTTGACCTAGTTCTAACTCTGCCTACTCCTGTGCAAACTGCAACTGCTCCAAGTAAAGTAAAGTCGCGATGTTTTCAAATAACTCAAATAAACTTTATACATCTTCCGCTCATCCATATCCTTACCCTATTAATAATTTTAACACCCTTTTCTGTCCTACTATTAACAAAACTTCTTTACTTAACGATCTAAAATCTGTGAAGCCTGTTTTCTCTCCTGGCCCGGATGGTGTTCCTGGATGTGTGCTAAGATTTTGTGCATTGGCTTAACCGTCCGTATTATGGACCTCGTACACAGCAATTCTGGCCTTCATTGGTCTTGCGAAGAAAGGAACGCAAATTGAGGGCTATTCTTAGGCAAAGTATATTGGGGTTATATAAGCTGCATTTGGCGTTTTCGAAGCTACGGTCACAGTTCACTGATGTGGAAGTTTAGTTAAGTGCTTTGACTTTGGTGAGCCTCTTAATTACTCGCCGTCGACTGCCTCTGGCATAACTTCACCTAGAATACGGAGCGACAATCTTTTAGCACCTTCAACCGCCCCAGCTAACTTGCGTGACCCATCAATCCTTGTCGTCACCTCTTCTTTGTCTGTGCCCCAAAAAGTTTCTCCAACAGAAAAGCACTTGTTGCTGTCACACAAAGGAAACTGGTTTTCGTTTCTCGCCTTGCACCTGATACTTCGATTGAAGATGTAAAAACAAACATTCAATCAAAAATATCAGTAACAAATGTTGTCGAAGGGAAATTTAAATTTAATTATTCGCGAGATATCGCGTCTTTTAAAATAAGTATCCCTGCTGATAATTTTCAATCCGTTTGCACCGGAACCTTCTGGCTATCACGTCGGAATTTCAACCTAACCTAAAAAAATTTTCAAAAACTTTCGAAATTTTGAAAATGTTTTTAATTTAATATTAGGGTATCTTTGAATATGATATAAAAAAAGTTTTCCCGTTGATACAAGTCCTTTTGACCGTTATTTTATCACATTTTTGAAAAGATTCATATGAGTAATGATTTTTTACTTTAAAACTTTAATTTAGTAACTAAAAAAAAAAAAATGAAAACGTGAGAGGCACGTTTTGACTTCAGATTCGGATTTGGAAGGTCGAAAAACATATAGAAACATATACCGCATGACCCGATCATGACCCCCATTATTTTATGGGGTTTCAAAATTTTTTCGCGTTTTTTGAGGTTAAATCGAAACTTAGACGTCTAGTTTAAATTTTGACTTCGGATTCGGGCTTAGAAGGCCAAAATACATATTAAAACATATATCGCATGCCCATATCAGGATTCTATATCTTTTGGGGGATATTTAAAGGTTTTTCAGTTTTTTGAGGTTATGTCGAAATCCAGACGTGATGGCGAAATTCTGACGCCGGATTCAGAATCAGCGACCCAAAATCCATATAACTGCATATGCCGCATACCCAGATGACACTTTTTTTTTTTGTGGGGCTGTGTAATCTTTAAGGACTGCTGTCCGCCACTCAGCCATTGCCCTATTTCTTGTTCGATCGGCAAAATTGCATTGTCCGCCAATTCTGTTACCATTCTATGCGAAAAACAAGTTTAATATAATGCTGTGTGTCCGACGCTAGATTGGAACTTCTGGAAGCTTGCATAAGTTAGGAATGTTTAAGTATAAATGGTACGTTCAAATTGAGTTTAATTCGTTTCATATCTTACTTGTTTTATGTTTGAGATGCCTGAAAATACACGTATTTTCTCACAAAATCTTATGGTTCTAGCTCTTATAGTTGCTGAAATCCAGGCGTTCATACAGACGGACAGACAGACAGACATGGCTCAATCGACTCGTCTGTTAATACTGATTCAGAGCACGATATTACTTATTTTCATAAGATGCGAACGCGTTTGCCAGGTTTTGATGACCTCGGATAGAAAGACTACTGATGGTTATGTCAGGACTTTTGGTCGACGTATGGGGAAAACGCTATAGAACATGATGTGCGACGGGGTTCTGTTAATGCAAAGTTACATTCGCTTCTTGATGTGAAGTCGTTAGTTGTGTCCAACTGTGCTTCGTCATTGTCTGTCTGTTGACCCTCATATCAACGGTGCCTCGCCCCGACAAAGTTCGACGTGTTGTCGCAGTGCACAATCTGCGAACATTTTCGGACAAAAAAAAAACTATGGAAAGATCAGAGACAACTTCAAACTGAACTTATTTCGACGCTACTTGAACGAGCTGCTCTATTTGTGATTTATAAGGAGTTCTATCACAAATATTAAGCGACGTGTCCCATGGCCATATAAATGAATGCCTCAAAATGAATAAGGACTGGAGAGCATGGAGTTGGTCTGTGGGTCAGCGATTGCGGTTTACATTGAATGCATCTTATGCACAAACGAATTGTCTTACTGCAGATCTCCTGAGCACTTACGATTCCAATACTCTTCTGAATATTACCTACTACATTTTCATACATTTTCACAAAGTTGTCATACCTACTCGTCATTTCCTCCTTACACAGAAGCATTACCTTCTTGGTTTAACCAAAAGTTAGTTAATTTAAGTTATCTGACTGGCAGAACCGAAATGGTTCTTTTTAAATATTGCTTTTCTAACCCACTTCATGCATTTTTCTCTCGTGCCATTTCGATTTTCGTATCTACATAAGTGTTTGTGGTTGTGCCTCAGAAATAATTTCCCTGGTTGATAATCTGGGTGTCCGCTTAAATTGAAAAATTATTTATATACCGAAACCGTGGGTGCTGTAATTCTGGACGACGAAAACAAACATTGCGTTCGATATCAATTATATTTTACGAGTAATTCATTTCTTTGCCTATCTTAACTAAGCCAGCAAACTGGGGAATTCAAAATCAACGAAATAGAGTGAACTTTATTACGCTCCCGCTCTACCCTAAACTAACTTACACTAGACTTCAAGGAAACATTTCAAATTAAACTAACTCAATTTAACATAAACAATATTATTTAATAAACTAAGTTAAGAAATACAATAAGCGAGACGTTTATCTAAGGTGATATTATATTTATCACTACGTTTTTAATGATATGTGAAACAGAGCAAAAACGGAGTGCTTCAAATCTCTTTCTACATGGAAGTATATTTTTCTTTTTAAAAATAAGTCGCTCACAAATGATCGAATTGACACTTGTAAAACATGTAGATGCATTCAATTGAGAATTATTTAATTATATGTCAGTTACAACAAAATTTATGTAAAACATAATTTATTATTTAATATAACTAATTGCAATTTTTCCTTGTTTTGCAGATGAAAATAAATATGAGAGAAATTATTTTCGGTTCATTACTGAACATAAGGACGTAGTACGTGCTGTTCAAAATTTAGCAAACGGATTATTAAGTTATAAGTCTGATATGGAGGAATTCCAAAAGGAAATATTTGAAAAGCATAAATATCTTTGGGCTGAAAATAGAGAGGAAGTTATTTACTCATTTGTCTTAACAAATCCTTTAACTGTAAATATCCGTGATATGTTCTTATATTACGATAGCATTACTCAAAATTTAGAGGACATGACTCAAAAACGTGTAATAGGGCCAATCGAAGTAAGAATGAATAATACAACTCAAAAGTTAGTTTCAGAGTCGAAAAAGTGGAAAGTGATGCTTGGTCAGATGTTAAGCGTTCAATACAAAAAACAATTGGATGAAATGATTGACTTCATTAAGGAGCACGACAAAATTTTACAAAAATCAATAAATGATTTGGATGATGTACGCCAAGCAATGGCAGTTTTGGAAAAAGTTAGAGATAATTATATTGAGTAAGTGAAAACCCACTGTCTTATTTATAAAAAAGTTTGTCTGTTTCTTTATCATTTAAAGACGCCTAAACAATTAAAAACCAGTCAAACGCTATAGTCAGGTGCTGACTGTAGAAGGCCATGGATTATCATGGTATACCATATATCATTTATTTTCCGTTATTTATAATGAATATTTTGCATTATTTGGATTATTATTAGGCATTTAAAAATATATATTTTATATTCTTATTATTTTTTTTGAACGACACGCACAAATTCATTTGACAGGATAAACGCATAAACAATGCAAAAGCGAATAGACAAGAAGTATAAGCATAAGATAGAGCGAGAGAGCAATAAGTATGTTTGCATTTTTACGTAATGCCAAACAGTTGTGGCGGCCGCAGGAGTTGTAGTAGCTTAGTGGACTGTGTGCCGGATTCGTAGGCCAATGATGTAGACAGTGTTCGAGGCTCGATTGCTACCGCGATCAAAATGTGAAATGTTCCTTTTTCTTTCTTTTCTATTATATAATTTAAAAAGCTTAACAAACAATAATTTCTTAATTTTTTGGAAAGCAAAATATTTAAATACAATTGACGGACAGAAGAAGAAGAGCGCATAAACAATGCAAAAGCGAATAGACAAGAATTATAAGCATTATTTAGGGCGAGAGGGCAATAAGTATGCATTTTTGCTTATCTTAAACAGTAGTGGCGGCCGCGGGAGTTGTACAGTAGCTTAGTGGAGTGTGTGCCGGATTCGTAGGCGTCCCGCTCTAACTTTCGTAACTTATTGATTGTCTTAAATATCGCATTAAGATAGCCGGTGTACTTTTCGACTGTAGTGTTCCTTTTAGTTTATAAGAATGAAAAATAACCAACAAAAAAGTAATTATAATCAAAACTCACACCATTCGCGTATAGGTCTTGAACTCGCGCACGCACACACAATCCTTAAGGACTGCCGTCCGCCACTCTGACCACTCAGCCACTGCCCCATTTTTTTTCGATCGGCAAAGTTGCATTGTGAGCCAACTCTGTTACTATTCTGTGCAAATAAAAAGTTTTACAAAATGCCGTGCGTAAATTAGGTCTGTTTGAATATAAATGGTACGTTCAAATTGAGTTTGATTCGTTTCGGCTTTCGTATTCGATGACTCGTTCGGTTCCCTAGATCTGTTGTGTGAGCACTGCTCATAGTCCGTTGTCGAATAACGGCTTTCGGCTACTGAGTCCTGGGCCACTGAGTCCTCTGCTGCTCGTCGGAATGTCCTGGGCGTCCAGTGTGTTCTGCAACCCTAATTTTGCTTGGCCACACCCCAGGGTCGCTTCGATGCCGCACAGGAAATCCATTCCTAGGATTACTTCGTCCAGAATGACGGGCAGTACCAGCATTGGCACTGTCGTCTCCTTCTGCCCGAGTTGAATCCTCACTCGTAGGGCTCGTGTCACGTCTCTCGACGATCCATCCGCTAGTTTGATGCGGATCAGGGCTGCTCGCTCGTTCTCCGGAGTACTCAGCCTTGCGGCCATACGCTCGCTGATGAAGCTGCGGGTGGCCCCCGTGTCGACCGTGGCATTCGTCATCAGGTCCTCAATCCCGACATGTGCGATGACACGACCGTTGCTGCACCTGAGGGGTGTTATTCCTGGGAACTGCGATGCGGCGTCTCCAAAATGTTCCCTCTCGGCTGAAGACGCGCAGCATTTCCCGAAGTAGTCCGTCGACAGCAGTCCACTGTGCGCACACCATGTCGTCGGCAATCCCAGCAGAATAGTACGCGGTTATTTCGGCAGTCCGCCTGCATGTGCCCGGGTTGCGCGCAGTTATGGCACACTCGCTGAGCGTCGCTCCTGGTGGCTCCTAGTGGTGTCGTTTGTGGGGGAGCTGCCATTGTTGCCGGTGTTGTCGCCGTTGTGTTCCGTGTTGTTGGCGGATTCGGGGACTTCGGTTCTTCTCTTCGTTGGGCCGGATGGTTTATCCCTTGTCGCTGCAACTCCTTGGTCGTCTCGTAGGTGATCACGAGTTTGTCCAGCTGCGCCAGCGTTCCAAACTCGTGACGACGCGTAAACAGCTGGTACTCCGGCATCATGTTGTCGTAGATCCTGTCCAGCTCCTGCTCCTTGGTGTACTTCGCGCGTCGCATCATCAGCCGCAGCGCCAGCGCGTAGTCGCGGAAGCGTTCACCTCGGCGTTGGGTTCGGCTTCTGATGTCGTCTTCGAGTCGTTGAAAATAGCGCGGGGGAGAAAAAGTCCATGAATTCCTGTTTGAATTCTTCCCAGGTGACTTGGTAGAGAGTGTTGACTCTAAACCACTCCTCGGCCTGGCCCGTCAGCACGTTTGCAACTGCCTGTGGTAGTTGTTGCACGTCGATGCTGTACAGCGCCGCTTTCTCCTCTAGCTGCTCGATGAATCCCCAAGGATCGGTCGCGTCGCCATTAGAGGCTACGCCCCATTTCCGGACACGGTCGGCCAACTCATATGGGGCTATCCATTTGTGGCCCGGTCCACTGCTTCCAATGTTGACCGAAAACGTCGCGTTTGGCGCCGGAAAGGGTAGTGTGTGTCGACTGACAGCGCTCCTCGCAGGACTCGCTGCTCGTCGGGCCTCGAAACTCGGTATAGGGATGACACCCTCGGCGATGCGTCACGTGAGTGTGTCCCGGGTTGCTTGGGGTCCGGCGTGACCGAGTTGCAACTGGTCTCAAGTTCTCCTTGGCTGGCGAATGCTACCAGGCAACTCCGCATTTCCTCCACTGTGCTGTTGGTGTCCAGTCCGAACTCCTTCAAAATGAGCTGCAGTTTTCTCTTGCGACGGAAAGCGATCCGGCTATCGCGAGGAACGTCCGCAGCCGCAGGCGCTTTCGCTAGCACCCCACAAGTTGCTCTGGAGCGTATTCCACCACACCGCAACTTGTTGGAGTGCACGCTCACGCACCCTGCCCGCCAGTTCTCGTCCACTCACGATGCCTCTCACGGTCGATCGTTGGCCGTGTAAAACGCCGGTGACCGCAAGTACTTGCGCATATGCTCCCACAAGTCGCTCAATGGTGTATTCCACCACCGCAACCTGTTAGAACACACGCTCACGCACCCAGTTGGCAAGTGGGTTCACTCACGACACGTAATGTGAGTGTGTGTGCTCAGAGTCGCTCACTGGTCAGCGGAGCACAGGCATACCAGAAGGCACGACTCTGTTAATACACACGCACACGGGCACACACGTACACGACACATTCACGAATACACTAGGGAAGAATTTATTCCTTGGGTTTCCAAATAATCACTGCGGGTTTGGTTTCATTTTTCTTTAATTTGTACACACGGTTTTAATTTTCTCTTCCTATACTTTTGCTCACACTGGTTTCTTAATTTAAAATTGTCCCTGCCTTCCTGCCTACTTCGCACCATACGTAGCGCACAACTGCGCTTTCAATATCGTTTTACAGCTCACCTGTTGTGTCCTGCGATAGGATCCATATTCTATGAGAGGGGGAGGGTCCTTGCTGGCGCTGGACTTGAACAAAATTTAATATTTTCAATGACTTCACTTTTATTTGCGGGAGCTTCCCGCCCGGCTTGTTCTGCTCACGATCAACTGTCCTGTGCCTAGTTACGCAGCTCGCGCTTTGCTGCTTATGCTTCGCTGCCTTCGTTTTGTCGCCGCTGCGTAGCTGTTGCTTGCATGGCGCCGCTGCGTTCGGCCGATCGTGCCTTGCTGCTGTCACTCTGATCGCACTTCGTTGCTTGCACGGCTCTGCTGCTAGCCTAGCTGGTGCCGTCGCTTCAAAAATTGTCGCGATCCCGTTGCCTGTGTGCAGCTGCAGTCTATGCACGAGCTCTGGGTACCGAGGCTAGGTTACTTGTGCGCGTGCTATTTTGCTCGAGCCTATGCACAAACTCTGGGTACCGTGGCACCGTTACTTCTGCGCGTGCTATTCTGCTCGAGTCTTGTGTGCGTGTTATGCTGGGCGCCGAATTCTGGAGGGCGTGCCCTTTTTCTTGTCGCTGCCTATGTTTTCTGCCTGTGCTTACGCCTATGTTTTCTGCCTACACTTTCCGCCTATCCTTATGCCTGTTGTTCTGCCTATGCTTATGTTTTAATAAGAATACTGCGGGGTATATTCGACTTAAAGTAACTTATATTTACTTAAAATAAAGATACAAGGAGTTGCAGATAGACCGATGATCTGAAAGGATCTTTTGCGCTTGGATGACTCGCTCAGTTTAAGGCTATTGAGAAGTGCGCTGAGAAGTGATCAGAGAGTTAAAAACCGCTTGGGATTCCTAAAATCCGGTCAGTTCTAGCTGGCTACAGTATCGGCTACGTTAGTGTATAGCCAACATAGAATACTTTCCGTTGCAAAAATTATCATTTTATAACAGACAATGTAAGCTTCTATTTTAATTGGTAATACGACAATAACTTACAACAATAATAATAATGAAAGTTATTGTCACATTCACCTTTTTTATCTGACACAAGCACTTGGTAATATTCTCACAATTTCTTGAGCAACCCTTGAGTTTTTTTTCTAATCGGATTCCATTTTGGGAATACATTGATTTCATCCAGCTTAGTGTATGTTAATGTCAGAATTTTTTTTTTTTTTTTACTTTTATATTCCGCTCACACAATTTCGATAATAAAATTATTGATTAACGGGCAGACACGTCTCAATCTACTGGCTAGTGATCCTGAGCAAGAATTTACATATATTTGGGGTCTGACACGCCTAATATTTTAAGGTCCGTCCTCTCTATTGAAATCCAAAAATCTGCTCATTTGGTACCAACTATAAATAGGTAATATTTTACACTCCAGCTTCTGAGTTAAGCCTTGGAAGTAATTTGCCAAGGTGAAGTTTCCATAAGAATATAAATTATTAAAAGTAAATTGTGAAATAATTTGTTTCGAATTTGTATCCGTCAATTCGAATTGTATATTAATGCTTTCAAGCGTAAGCGTAAGGTTCATGTTCCCCTCTGATCCATCGTTGCTACCCTCCTATATATGCCCTTTTTCTGATCAGTCTGTTAGCGCTGCGTTTCATTTACCAAGCCCATTTTTTGGGAAAAGAAATCTGGAGAAATCAGCTTTCCCGATTAGGTTAAAACCCTATCATTGATTTCTTTGTACTCAGCACAAGATAAGGTATGACACCCCCCTAACATATTGTTTAATTTGATAATTCTTCTGCTTCTGCGTGCAGCGCTGTCGTAATATTCTGTTCTACCGAACAGCGTTTGATTTTGCCGATTCACACCTTTGCGGCAGAAACATACACCGTTGGACACCGATCTTAGTGTGCATCGCCTCTCCGACCACTGAGATCGAGCTTTAATTTGCGTCGTCAATTCTTATAAATTAATAATGTAATGTGATTTCAAACTGAAACTAAGGCTAGCTACCGTCTTCTAACCAAATTTCCATACGATGCAGGAAAAAGCTTTTATACATATCAGCTAAAAAGCGCAAGGGACCTGAAGTTTGTTTTCATAGGGATTGAGGCAACTGTTTCGACCACTGAAATCGTAGAAGCGCTCAAGGAAAATAACTTAAAAGCACTTAACAAAAAAGGGACCTTAAACCAATGTTTAATATCGAATTGGAACCAGACAGCCAGGTACTGAAAAAAATGAAGTTCACCAATCTACAAGTTAGAGCTCCTACTGGATCGGCGAATCACAGTAGAAGAGCCACACAAGCGCAATCGCCCAGTCCAGTGCACTAGCTGCCAAGAATATGGCCACACTTAGGCTTACTGTACGCTGAAATCTATTTGCGTAGTTTGTAGTAAAGCTCATAGCACATCGACATTGTCATATGAACAAGAAAGACAGCTCTGTCCAGCAACTGCGATGAAAGTCGCAAAGCGAATTGGCGTAGCTGTGTAGTATATAAGGAACTAAAGAACCGTCTTAAACATGGATAATCAACACGAGTTCAGGAACCACATCAGTCACACTCCGCGACAGTCGGGCCCGCTTACACTCCACTCTATTTAACTCTTAACATAGCTAAAAGTCAATTCTGTTTTACCAGCATTATGTATTTAGGTTACGTTTTTGGTAGCGGTGGCATCTGCACGGATCCCGCTAAAGTTTCTTGTATTGTGAATTGGCCGCGGCCAAAAAATTTAAAACAAATAAGAGCATTCCTAGGCGTTTGTGGGTGTGACCCTCGTTTCATTCCCAACTTTTCGGACTTGACGTGTCCGATTAAGGACTTGTTATCAAAGAAGAAGAAGTTTGAATGGACGACGGATGCTTAAGTGGCCATGGACAAACTAAAACATGTACGATACGACTACTTATTAGAAATATCGTAACGTAAGCCTTTATATGCGTCTTTATATAAATACGTATATATGCATGTAGCATTTCATCGGTCAAACACAAATGTTTGTATGTGTGTGATTTGAATGGAAAAATGTGTGTGCATAGAAAAGAAGAGAAGAACAACAGAGGGCGCTACGCACTCGCAACCTCTTTCATTTTTTTTCCTACATGAGCATTGCAATGACGTCACAGCTTGCTGGTCTGTATACAAAATCAAAGCGAATAAGGTTTTTGTTTAATAACGTCTGTGTTTGTTATCCGATCGGATTGAAATGGTTTATCTTTTTTATGTCGCTCACAAATCAGTTTAAAACATAAAATTATTAATTTTCGAGGCGGTGGGCGTGGCACCCAACATTTGAAATAATCTTTATCTGCGCCGGGTAAACAGAAACCTTCATGCCAAATTTGGTGTCTCTAGCTTTTATAATAGCTGAGATCTGTGTGTTCATCTGGACATACGGACATCCGGACAGACAGACAGACCTGGCTTAATCGGCTCAGATAGTGATGCTCCTCCTTCTGCCTGTTACATACATTTGCACAAAGTTAGTATACCCTTTTTTTACCATTTTCAATGGTCGAAGGGTATAATAATAAATGTTACATATTTAATTTAAGCCAATTTAAACATAAATCGAGATTTCATTTCGACTGTTGATACTGATTCAGAATACATATCGTTTATGGGGTCGGAGATGCCGCCTTCTGCCTGTAACGCACATTTCCGTTCCGACAAACACAATAAACTATGAATTTTTTTTAAATTCATGGCCTAAAAATGTAAAGGAAACAGAAGTAAACCGGACTGCTGCGATATAAATATTTTGCAAGGGTGAGATGGTAATCGACGCTCGCGGTCTCCACCCACCCAACCAACGGAAAATAAATGAAATAAGGTTTATCATGATAATCCATAACCTTCTACAGTCAGCACCTCACTGTAGCGTTTGACAGGTTTTCCGTTATTTATAATGAACATTTAGCATTATTTGGATTATTATTTAAGTTAAACAAGTCCACTTCTTGCTCTATTCGCTACGACTCTCGTAGCCGCATAGCTCACCTAGTTAAAAGTATTATCGTGTCGTTTGTTTTCCAGGAAGAGATCCCCAAAAGAAGAATTGTCCGGATTCAGCTTTACGTTATAATTCTAATTTATTAAGATTTAAAATGATATTTTCTACAAGTTACAAGGCGGCACGTGAGGTGAGCTAGACAGCTGGCGATGGAAAGAGAAAGAATTAGCGATGAACACAAGGATATCGATTACAGATTAATGTCTGTGCAAATTAAAATTGAAATAATTGTGATTGGACAAATTCAAAGGGTTGCCAGATCTCTATAGATGAACTTATTTAGGATACAAAATCAGAATTCGGCTTGCGTTTAGTTTAGGGTTCATAACTCCTCCCCCTTCAAGATCTGTGTCCCGCAGATTATTGGGCTTTGGGTGCCCCGCCAGCGCCTAACCCCTCCGGGTCCGAAGTACAGTTTGCCACGACAGGAATACCCTTGGTTGAGGTCAACTTCCTCCATATGATGTAGAGAAGCGCTCCGACAACCAGGACGACCAATGCCTCCAGAAGGAAGGAAAAAGAAACCTTTTAGGACATCCCAGAGAGTCTCCTCAGGCGAACTCGTTGTGAAAATTGTGCTTTATGCGGCTTCTTATTAGGACTCCAGTGCCACCATGTGCTTTACCATCCGTGTGATTTGTGCCGCAGAATAAGTAACCGTTTATTTGAAACTTGTACTTGTTTGTAAGATAAGTCTCGGATATTAACATAACATCGATGTGATTATTGTTTAGGAATTGTGTTAGCTCAAGCTTGTGTCGTGAAACGCCGTTGGCATTCCATAGAGTTATACGTAGTGAAGTCATGATTATTTCGACTTTTGTGATACAAGCATCTGTATCAATAGACTTTGATTAAAGTGAAGTCAAATTTCATATGAAATGAAGTTAACTCACATAAGATAAGAAAAATTTGTTTGTCAAATTTCAAAAGTTAAGTCAAGTTTCATATGAAATAAAGTTAAATCCCATAAGAAATTTTTTTTTTTTGTCAAATTTGCAAAGGTACATTCAATTTTCATACGAAATGAAGTTAAACCACATATCAATAAAATTTCATATGAAAAATGTATTTGGCAAATTTCCAAAGACAAATTTCATATGAAATGAAGTTAAATTACATAAGAATTTTTTTTTTTGTCAAATTTGCAAAGGTACATTCAATTTTCATACGAAATGAAGTTAAACCACATATCAATAAAATTTCATATGAAAAATGTATTTGGCAAATTTGCAAAGGCAAATTTCATATGAAATGAAGTTAAATTACATAACATATGAAAATTTTATATGAAAAAATTTTCAAAATGGTCAAGTTTTCCATTGACTCCTAATAATTTATCAATTTTAATGTATTTCATGTAAAATACACTTAAAATAACTTCATTATTTTTGCCTTCATATATTTAAAAAACATTGCCGGTAAGACAACACTCCACATTCTATGAAATTTCACTTTTTGCGTTACATCACTCTACCAATACAGGGTTTTTGTCACGTCTTCCGCAAACTGGTCAAATTTTCCATAAGAAAATTCATATTTTCATGATTTTATATGAAATTTTACCGATATTCTTCTCAAGTGATTTAACTTCTTTTCCTTACATATAAAGTAATATAAGAAAAATTTCATAGCAAATAAAAGTTGAGGTAAAAAGTTAAATAGCTGCCTACATCTCCGATTTTGTTTAAATTTCTTTTACTGATAGGGCTATATTTATCAAGATTTTAGGTGAACAAATTATTTGGCGGTCGCTTCTAGTTTTTTTTTTAATTGAATTTTGAAAAAATTTAAATTTACATGTATTTTGTTGTTGCCTTTTTGTGCAAGGCGCCAGTCTGCCTGCAGCATTTTGTGACGGTACAGTGTCCTACAAACCGATTCATTTGAAATGAAAACTGAGTGTTTAGAAAAAGTGCGCTGCAGGCGAAAAATTTTTGGAAAAATAAAATCGAAATTTTATGAATTATAGGAGTAGGATCTGAAACTTTTCCATACCTCTCGGGCCACTATGTTGGGCGCCAATTATTTTTCTACCCTATGTAGCGTGTGGAATTGCTGTTTTGTATATACCACCAGTATTGACTATATGATAGGCTAGAAAATTCGTGCACTTCTGGCTTCTCTCTGGTCTAAGCTCTCTTTCTTGCCTAAACATATACGCGCTATGGGGAAAATAATGATTAAGTGCACTAAGGAAATGAAAATCGACGACTAAATGGTATTCAAATAAACCAAACTATTTATGGATGCTATATGCTGGTCATATTGTGCTAGGATACTAGGATGTTGATCGTATCCCGCTCTGTACCCTCCCTACCATGAAAGCTCGCAGACTTCTCGGCTATCCCTTATTCAATACTACGGAGAATATCCTGTGCTTCTATAAATATTAGCTCTAATTGACGCATTAGTTTCATTTAGATTCATATCCTAATTGATATGTTCTTTAAATTATGGCAGCTAAGACTGACCGGTTCTGCCGTTCTCTTGCATTCGCTTGTGGCGAATAAATGGCTGTACAAATCTGAAATACTCCCAATTGAGTCAGAAATGCTTTGAAATATCCTGATTTGAATTATGATCCATAGTCTGTCGATAGTGTCCTTGGGACTCCAAATTTATAAAACACATTTTCCAAATACTCGCAGATCTTGCTGGATGTAAATTTCTTTAATGGTTGCGGGAAGTGAAATTTAGTATTGTGATCCACCACAATCAAAAGTCCTATATTTCCACTTTTTGATCTAGGATATGGTCCTAAAATTGTCCAAATAGAACTTTTGGAAAGGTCTGTCTGATGACATTGGCTTCCCATTAGAGGTCTAAGGATCATATTTGCACTTTTAGTGGATTTGCATATCGTACACTTTGGTACGAAATTACGAAATTGCGTAGCCATGCCAACATAGATAGCGTTTTAACTTAGCGATGAGTCTTGCTGTACCGCAATGGGCTGAATCTGGAGGATCGTGTGGTCTATGAAGAACATCGTCTATCAAACCATTTGGAATCCAAAGTTTCCAAGATTCTGCTTCTTGCTTTTCTTCCACTAGCAAACTCTGTTCGCTTATATAAAAAGTTATCACAAATTTTCAAATCTGGCAGTTTGGATTGATTCTTAATGACGTTGTTCAATAAATTGAGGTATTCTGGTGATTTAAATTCCTTAGATTTTAGATCTATTATTTTCGTCTCGGCGTTATAAAGCGTCGACAACGACATTATGAGAACCTTTTCTATGCTGGATTGTACATTCTAAACCGCGTAATTGCAATGCCCATCTGGCCAAACGCCCTGTAAGATCTTTTTGGTTTAACAACCATTTCAGCGAAGCATGGTCAGTGATTACTACAAACGCTTGTCCTTCTATGTATGAACGGAACTTCTGTTTGCCTTTTACGACAGCTAATCATTCTAGCTCAATTACCGTATAGTTGCGTTGTTGTTTGGTTAATTTTACTGACATATATATGATTGGTAACTCCGAGCCATCAACGCTCAGTTGAGCTAACACGCACCCGAGGCTGGCATCTCACAACAATAAAAATGGTTTTGAGAAATCTGGTGTACTCAGAATGGGTGCTGATGTAAACTTGCCTTTCAACATTTCGAATGCTTCGTGAGCTTGTGGATTCCACTTGAATTGCTTATTTTTCTTTAAAAGTTCTGTCAGTGGCAAAGTCACGGAAGCTTAGCCGTCGACCAAACGTCGATACCATCCTGTCATACCAAGAAATCTTTTCAATTGTTTGACAGTAATCGGTATCGGGAATTCGTTTATTGCCGTGAGCTTTCCTGGGTCTGTTTTCATTTTACCGTGTCCTATGATAAATCCAAGATATTTTATTTCTTGCATACAAAATTTGGACTTGGCGTTTATATAGTCAGGTTCGCCTTGCGCAAGTAACCTGCTATTTCGCTTAAGAGTACCATATGGGATTAGAAATCTTCCCAGAGAACTAATAGATCGTCCAAGTAAACGAATACTCTCGTGCGAAAATGTGCGGGAATAACTGGGTCCATTAATCGAACTAAGGTTTTGCAGCGTTGCACAGTCTGAACGGCATGACTTTGTATTGACTTTGTAAACGCCGTTATTTGGGGTGATATCTCCTCAAGAGGGATTTGCCAGAAGGCGTGCTTCATGTCTAGGCCTGTAATGAAACGAGCGGGTGGCAACCTGCTGAATATTCCATAAACGTGTGGAAGAGGATATGCATCCTTGCGGGTGCATTTATTAATCTCTCTTGAGTCCAGGTATAAGCGAACTTTGTCTCCTTTTCCGCAATGAGCTGAATCTGGAGGATCGTGTGGTCTATGAAGAACATCGTCTATCAAACCATTTGGAATCCAAAGTTTCCAAGATTCTGCTTCCTGCTTTTCTTCTCCACTAGCAAACTCTGTTCGCTTATATAAAAGTCATTACAAATTTTCAAAATTGTATGAATTATAATCGCGATTCGCGAAAATAAGTTGCTGGGCTGCATAACATAAAATCGGGGAAAATCATTTCGTTTTGAATTTTCTAAAAGATGACATTTTTAATGGCTGGATTCAAAGCGCTTGGTCTCAGACTTGCTTCGTCGACGTGTGAAGACGTGTTTTTATCGAGCTCCGCACAAAATCGGTTGTTTTGAGTGAAGTGAACGACTAATAATATAAACTAAATACATAATCCGAAAGCGAAAGAGACGCTCTATGCGATGCAAGATCGCTAAAATATATATAGTGATTCTTTATCTTAAATAATAAAACTATGAGTCAGAATGACACTCGCGCTCAGCGTCAGCGTGAGCAAGACGAACGCCGGCTCTCAATTCAACGGAACAACGCGTACTTTTCCTACGTCTCCCCGACAATTCCAAACGCAGACATCGAGCGGTCAATAACCCATAGCCCAGGGAACCTTGTTCTACCAAAAAATCAAGAAAGAGCGCGCTCTTGCTCTCCCGCTCTTTTAGCTCCGACACCAGCCCCGCTACCTCAACAACAACAGCTGGAGCATTACCGACAGCCCGCTCTATTTTCGTCGTCGGCTGCACCGCTCACGCTCTCACTGAGTCAGCGAATGCAAAACCGCAAGAAACAAACGGTACTGCTGCACCACGGAGCAAAACAAAACGAAAACGTAAACAAAAAAGCTGGGTCGACCTGGCAGACTGGAATGGACCGCTACATTACAATAAAGCGAAAGCTTAGCCCGAAAAATTCAGATTCAGAAAACAAGCCGAAAAAATACACGCGACAATTCTACCCTGAGCAACAAAGTAGCCCCCGCAAACACCAACAGATTCGCTTTGCTGGCAGATACCACTGAGGACGTGCCGTTGGGATCCGTTGATATCGAACCGAAGAAAACAAAGCCTCCTCAATATACATCCGCGAGAAGAGCACAAGCGGTCTGGTAAATACTTTGATTGGCCTTATTGGAAAAGATAGCTTTCATATAATTCCTCTCGTAAGAGGTACTATCAACGAAATCAAACTTCAAACGAAAACGGAGGACAACT